>CM064550.1:25781311-26095862 GCA_032716605.1 Paralithodes platypus
GCATTCCCCGGTAGCATTTGGCTAACGTATTCTACTGCCTTTTCAAACTTCCATATCAATTGTAGCCTAATGCCACCCCCACGCCCAGGGACCTTAGGGGCAAAATTTCCCTGTAGCCCTTGAACTCTTCCCCCACCTCTCATTAAGACACCCGCGCTTCTCGACTCTTGTCCGAGCTAGCCCGTCTCTCATACCTCTTGAAGAGCCGTGGATTGGCCGTTGCTAACGCTCTCCAACCTTTTTATATATACCCTATCCAGCCTACCTTCACTTAGTAGGCCAGAACAACATTAGAACTTTACTAGCCCCTTGCATGCCATCTATTCTCTTACAAACACATTCACAACCCTGCACCCAATGGTCGTCGGTGCGAGGCTAGCCGCCCCGCCAGTAACTAACTTCTATTGCCATACTTCCAGATAAATGTGGCAGAGTTAGCAACCCAGTCTCCACCACATCCAGCAAACCCTACAATTAACAACCAGCCGAGTAAAACCAGCTAGCTAAGGCACCTTCGGTTTTGGTATTAAGGACACCCACATCTGTCTCATACACAGAGGGTTATTACAAACACTGGTGATATGGCAAGCCCCTTGCCACAGCCGCCGGACGACTATCACAGAGAGAGGGGCGCCCAGCTCCCCATTTTTGCCCCACCCGAGGAGGGAGACCCACACCCCGCGGAGGTATACCTGGCCCCTGTTTTGACTTTCGAGTCATTGCAGGTAGCACAGGAATTCTTCCTATCAATGAACTAACCATGCATGACTAACACCTTTACTAACCTCTATTAACTCACAATAAACCATTTACCTTTCTTGCATGCTCTGATCACTAAATTAGCACATCAGCTATACCATAGAATGAAGATTGAACAATCTAGAGAGACGCTCCTATCACAGCTGTCCCCATCCTCCTCGCAAAGTAGATCCAGTCTCTCTTCCCCTAAATACGTCCAGTATAAGCCAAAATAGTACCTCTTACTAAGGCTCATTTATATGAAAATATAAAGGCTTCCTATAGCCCTGTGCCACAGCAGTAAATACCATCTTACCTAGTCCCCATATCTATTGAGAGCTCAATTAAGTCCATAAGACTCGAGATCCCTACTGTCTACAGGGTCCAGAACCGAGCCTATAAATCTAACTCCCGCCCCCAGTCAAATCAGTTGAAAGCTAGACACCAACCAGGGGTCACTACCCTGCAGTTAACTTCTAGCTCTGCCCTTGTGTTGTTCCGGAGTGAGATCCCAGAGCCGGCAGACTCCGTGGCAGATTTGGATAGAAGGACCTGCCCACGTATTTAAGAACTTCACACATATGGCCCCCCTGGACGGCCGCGGAACCAGTCGTTAGCCCCCAACATCATGGACGCAAGATAACCAGGACCAGACCCATCAGATGCTACCCAAGATTCCCTTTAGCAGTACTACATATTACTGTGCTGTTTAGAGATTCACTAATTAATATTTCTACGAAGTGGCTAAGACCTTGCCCAGTGTAATTCATACTTAACCATTCCACTTGGGACGTACTAAGCGATCAGTGCTCTTTAATTAACAGGCGACCTTGACTCTCGTAATTACCTTATTCAGATATTAAAACTCTAGTGATATCTAACGTTCGCCCACTGATTTGCGTTCTATGTATTTCTGAAACAAGGATATAAAACTTAGATCAGTACCCCCTGAGGTTACTAGAATTCCCGTGCTCTAAAATACGCGTGTCTAATCTAGTCTGTGAACTACTACTTGTGCACCAGAGCTACCAGTAATAAATCTAACAGTGAATATGAATCTATAAGTAACATTGATGGTCTTCGGTATATAAACCTGTGGAATCGAAGCCAGTGATCAGAAGATTAATACCTGAACGTTGGAAGTGGGAGACTAGGCTCCATCCAGATCCACTTATGCTAGTGTTGTTCAATTCTATTGTATTGTCTTACACAAGTATTCTGCAGTGGTATATCAATAAACGTGATCATGTAACTTGCTACCATGTGTTTCTTTGTGTTCTCTATTCCTCATATCTTGTATTGTGCATGCAGCCTTATAGACCCAGTCAATTTAGAACTCACATTACCCAAGTTAAACCTGTAGAAAAACAGGGCATAACAAGAAGGATATACAGTAAGTGACGGGTGCCCTGTCTCCTTACCTGACGTTGTGCCCTGACGTCCCGGAACTTAACTTCAAACCAGTGTCTCGTCTCGTTCTACCGGCCCTCATCTAAACTGACTCCTTTAAGTGCCTCTCTCAGTTTCGTAGTGGTAACAGTGATTATTGTGAGGGTTTTGACCCAGATATGCCAAGTTCTCGTATTTTATTTAATGTAAACCTCTCCGGAAACGTACTTTCCGTTTCCATATCCTTTGCTAATCGTTGTCCCGTTTGTTGGGAAACAATACACACCTATCCTACACCGGTAACATATATACAGTATATTTCTTCGGGTCAGGGTTCCCGCGACTCACAGGAGAAGTGATATACATGTATTGTTACTATATTAATTGATACATGCATCTTACCTGTCCTCCGAGAATCTTCGTGCAGATCTGCGTTTATACATTTACTATCACTTGGGATTGTATCAAAGTAGTGAAATCTAAATCCAGAGTTAAAATTCTTTTCAGTCACTTCCTTCAGACTGTGTGTAATAAGTTGTGAATATTATGTTCATCTGATCTTTAATTAATTTTGTTGCTCGAAGAACTTGGTCTTGTTATCTGTGTTAATTATTATCTTGTCATATAAAATCAGTACGTCCTTCATTTATCTCGAGCCAGTTATTTCAATTATCAATCATTGTGTATATCAGAATCAATTCATATTACTATTATAATTCCTAGGAGTAACATATGATACTCATATGACATTCAAACAGCACACCACAAACATTAAAAAGAACTGACACCCAGACTTAACGCCCTCAGGTCACTTGCTCACACAAAATTTGGACACAACAAAGAAACTACCACCACAGTATATAAACAATACATAAGATCAGTGATGGAATACGCAAGCCCAGCCTGGGCTTCTAACCTAGCTGAAACACATCATAAGACCTTACAGACTATTCAAAACAAATCCCTGAAGATCATTACAGGCTCCACAGCTACTTCACCCACAGATCACCTACATCAAGAAACCAAAATTCTCAAAGTCAAAGACCATCTGGACATGAGAGGCACTCAATTCCTGGCAGCAGCCTCCACGAACCAAGACCACCCACTAAACTACATGGCAACACACCCACAGACACCAAGAAATATCAAAACAACACCCAGCACACGGTATCACACACAATTATTGTCCTCTCTCCCTCCCTGCCCACCCCGAACCAACTTCCAGAAGCACATCCATACTCATATCTCTCACCGATCCATCCACTCACTCACAGACAACACGCAGCTGCATGCACGACCTCCCGAAATCCATCCTTCCGAATCCTCCCTTCCTCGCGAGGACAGAGTCCACCTGGCCAGGCTGAGATGCGGACACCATCCAGCTCTCCTGAGCTATCAGAAGAGACTGGATGACTCCATTGTCGACGCCTGCCCGGGATGTAACACAGCACCCCATACCATTAAACACATCATAGAAGACTGCATTTCACACAACCACTTACGCCAACAACACAATCTACACTCAATGAGAGCTCTGTGGGAAAGCCCGATCGTGGCCATGGCCTTTCTCAGGGACTCGGGGCTGTTCGGCCAGGCAGCTTAGGGATCAACAACAACAACAACAACTATTATAATTTGTCGCATACTCTGCTATCTATTAAGGATGTTATTATTGTGCTAAGACCAATTGTCTCTATCTAATATTACTTAATCATTGTCTAATCTGTAAGCCAAAATTGACCATTACCAACATACTATTTTGATGTCCATGTTCCCTAGTTATCAACCCGGGAACGGTGCCGAGACTCTTAAGAGTTTTACTGGGTGAAGGCGACGGGACTCTTCAGATCCAAGGCCTAAAAAAAGCCTTTTATAAGACCCCAGTGGCACTGAAAACAAACGCATATGTGATTAAGTGATATAATTCCCCTCCATAACTCTTATCACTCATCCACATGTGTCCCCCCCCCCTCCAATTATCACCTATTTTTCCTCTGATTCCCTTGTTTATCGTTTTATTTTCCGCATCAATATCCTCCACACGGTTTCAAGGTCGAAGGGGAGGCATATAGAGATCGTAGCAAGAGAGAGAGACTTCACTTGCAAAGCGCCAGTGTCGATCGATGAGTGAGAGGGGGAGGGTGTGCACCGAGCCGGCTCTCCTCTCATGAATGAACCGGTCAGCAATACTTCGTCTTTTTCACCCCTCAAATACTATTCCCATTTGTTTCATTGTTGTTACATGTTAATATCTTCATATTAAACGTAAAATAGGCGCATATGAATAAGTAATAACGACATTTATCGGATAATGACGATTTTCGTCGGGAATGAGCCTCAATACATTCGTCTGGCGAGCACTTTCAAATACCATAGCTTCGCCGTTTAAAAGTAAGAATAAAAACTTGTGTAATCTTTCCTTGTGTTTTATGTCTATTGCCTGTTGTTTATGTGGTAACTTGGGGAAATAAGGTCAGTCCTCGCCCAGTCGAGAGTTCCTTCATTGAAGATAACTGCATATTCCCAGTCCGGGAATCGCAATCAGAATATATCACGTTTCTTAGAAACTTGGCATAACAGACACCATGTTTTTTTCCGAGCTAGCAGACGATGCACTACCAAATGGCAGCCCTGGTGAGAAGCTCAGTTGCGTAGCGGCATCTCAGGGCAGTTGATAAGTGATAGAGCAGGAGCCCGGGGGGATCGGGTTAGCTGGAAAGGTAACCAATTTTCTTTCCCACCAAAGTAATCACCTATCAATGCTAATGTATGGAACTGGACGACTGGCAGGCTTGCTGTGGTGGATGTAGCCAGGAGAGTGGATTATATCCACTCCAAAAATGATCTAGATCAACTTTGCACAGTAACCCATTCTAAATAATTGTAATGTAATGGGCATTCCATAACCCAATGTATGAAACATGGTTGATGACAGTCATTTTCATTGGTGGGTTGCACCTGCCAGCCACCATTAATTAGCCCCCAAAGCTGACCTAGATCAGCTCATGAGGTAACCACTTCATATCACTTGCAAAATCTTCTGCAGGGTCCCAAATATCATGAATGGCCACTTCCAGTATATTCCAGTGGTGGGGTACCCCCGCCAGCCATGCCCAAAAATTGCAAAACCCCAGAAGTGACCTAGATTAGCTCATAAGGTAACCACTTCAAATCAGTTGCAAAATCTTCTTCAGGGTCCCAGATATCATGAATGGCCACTTCCAGTAAATTCCAGTGGTGGGGGTACACCTGCCAGCCACCATTAATTAGCCCTCAAAGCTGACCTAGATCAGCTCATGAGGTAACCCTTTTTATTTTATTTTTTTAAGAGACAATGAACGGAGGAAGGAAAAACACAGATAAAACAAAAAAGTCCATGTGCCTAAAGGCATCCTCCATTCATAAATGTTTGTAACAACTGGATTTAAACTTTTGTAGATTGTAAGTTTGTGGAAAGCAACTCGAGGGAAGTGAATTCCAAAGAGTAGTAGTCTATCTATCTATCTATTGCCTGACGCAGTGATCCCCGAAGGGGTGGCCACGAACGAACCGCCCCCATGCACCTCTGTCCCCAGTCAGTCGACGCCCCTCCCCCCAACCAGCACCGCCTTCGTTCATGTACTTCCTCACTCCATCCTTCCACCTCATATTCGGTCTACCTCTCCCCCTCTGTCCCTCCACCTCGCTCTCGTACACCCTCTTAGTCATTCTCTCGCTTTCCATACGTTCCATATGGCCGAACCATCTCAAGTTGTTTCCTTTTCACACTTTCCAGCACATCTACCTCCACACCACACCTCCTTCTTACTTCCTCATTAGTCTGTCTATCCCTCCATGTAACTCCGCACGCACTCCTTAAGTAATTCATTTCCACTGCTCTCACTCTTGGTCTGAGTCTCTCAACCAACGTCCATGCTTCGCATCCGTAAGTCAGTGTCGGGATAACCACACTGTCATGCAAGGACTTCTTCACTTCCATACTGACCATCCTATTTCTTGTTACTGCTTTTAGCGTTACAACCCTCTTCCCCTGTTGTACCCTCTCCCGCACCTCTTCATCCATAGTCCCATCTTTACTCAACACACTGCCCAGATACTTAAAAGAGTTGACGATCTCCATAGCCTGACCGTTCAGCTTCACCTCACACTCTGTGACTTCACCCATTTCGAAGACCATAACCTTGCTCTTCCCCGTATTTACCTTCAAATTCCGTTTTTTCGCACACTGTTGCAAACTCATTTACCAGACCCTGCAACTCCCATTCATTATCACTCATCAGAACTGTATCATCCGCAAACAGCAGTATAGGTAGCTTCCACTCAATTCCCTCCCTTTTCAGCGATACACCAACATCCACTGCTCTTGATAGTATTTCTTTCATAACTCCATCCATATATACAGTAAACAACCACGGGGACATCACACACCCCTGTTTCAAACCAACATTCAGGTCAAAGAACTCGCTCTGCTCACTCTCCACACGTACTGCCGCCTTTGCACCCTCATACATGCTCTTCACTGCTTTCAGCAACTTGCCCTCTACTCCGTATATTCTAAGTACTTTCCACAAACCTTCTCTATCCACTCTGTCATAGGCCTTCTCCAAGTCCATAAAGGCAACATACACCTTTTGTTTCTTCTCCAGATACTTCTCCACAACACAATTCAGGGTAAAAATCTGATCTACACATCCTCTTCCCTTCCTAAAACCTCCCTGCTCGTCGCCTAAGAGTAGTAGTTTCTAGGGATAAATGAATTTTGATAAGCAGAAGTTCTGCATTGTGGAGGAGAAAGTGTAAATTCATGGGCGCTCTCAGCTGCCCTAGTTCTACGGGGAAAGATGTGGAGAGGCGGCGCAATTGAAGCAAGTTCCTCGGAACAATTGCTGTGAAAATATCTGTAGAATAATGCAAGGATGCAACGTTTCTTCGTATGGATAATGTAGGAAGGTCCTGTGTGATTGCAGGGTTATTGATTAATCTAATAGCTTTATTTTGAATTTTGTCCAACTGCCTAAATGCAACCACTCCACTTCCACTCCACAGAGGTGAACAGTAATCCATCTGAGAACGCACATGACTTTTATATATTACGGCCAACTGCTCGTCAGTGAAGAATTCTCGAACTCTGTACAGGAGTCCCAGTTTTTTATGCCCCTTTCACACATGTGCGACTTCATACGATTTTCACCGGCGACACCCATATTCGTGACATGTCGGACAATAAACGTATACCCTCGCATCATAATCTCATGCATCGCCCGGCCTCGCGTGGACCCTCGCGGGGCATCGCCAATGTTCGGTTTGTTTGAAATTTGGGATGAGGACTCACGAGGGTTCGTTGCCCTCGCAAGCCTCGTCGATCATTGTAGAATAATCCGCGAGGCCTTCGGGGATCATCGACGACATCGGCGAGACATCGCGGAGGGTTTCTCACAAAAAAAAACTTTGCAACGCTGCATGGCAGCTCGCCGATGCTCTCAGATGGTCTGAGAACATCGACGATGCACAAGAGTCATCGGCGGTTTCCTCGTCGATTAATCGCCGCCGTGCGGATTAATACTCGCCGAGGCTGTACCCGCCAGGGGTACACTCTGCACGAGGCAGCAGAAGGCATGCGAAGGGCCTTGCGACGTCGCGAAATGCTCAAGACACACCTGCCGAGGCCAAAGAGCACCTTCGGCGAGGTGGGTAAAAAAAATGAATAGGCCTATAGTGAACCTGTCAATCCTTTTTTCTATGCACCTCTCTCGTGGGGGGTTCACCTTTTTTTTTTCTCCTCTCCTTTTCTCTTTCTCTGGTTTGTATCCATTCAGCCCCATTCAGCCAACTGGTTTAAGACGTTTATCCCCATCCAAGTATCGATATCTTCCTGGCAAGCGATAGCGAACCAGCATTATATCCCCCTGAGTGCCAGGTCCGTATATATACGGACTAGGGTCTTGTCACGCCCAGTGCCAGGTCCGTATATATATGGACTCGCCGAAAAAAAATCGTAGCAGCGAAACGACTGTATCTATGGCTTTCATATTTCTACCACATGTACCTTACCCTTCTGGCTTCTTGCCACCACCAACACGACCCCCTCCCCCCACCCACTCGCTGACTATCGGTCGCCTCACAAGGAAAAAAAAAGAAAATCTGTGGCGACGAAACGACTGCACCAATCGGTTCCATATTTGTGTGACAAGTCCCTTACCCTTCTGCCTTCCCCCCACCACACCCCCAACCGCCTCCCACCACCCACTTCCAGCGTATCCGTACGAAGAAAAGGAAAAAAAGGAAAATCCGTGGTGGCGAAACTACCTCACCAATCGGCTTCATATTAATTTTTTTAACACGAGTCAATTACGTTTCTACCTTCCCCCCACCATCTAATGGAGAAAACTAAAAAAGGCGAGGTGGGCTCAATTTGTAAGCCTTAACGCAAACATTGAGCCCACCTCGCTGTTTTTTGTTTTATCTCCTCTCCCTCTCTCCTCGTTTTTTTTTTTTTTTCTATTTCTCTCCCTCTCTCTATGCCTTGTATCCGTTCGGCCCCGTTCAGCCTACTGTTTTAAGACGTTTACCCCCATCCAGGTTTCAATATTTTCCTGGTGAGCGGTAGCGAGCCAACGTATATATTTTTTGTTTTGAGAGCAAGCTAAATTTGTACATTATTTGATAGAAAAATGTCTCCGGCAAAGCCGGACATTGCCAATCTCCGAATTGGGGAGATGGGTTGTTTTTCTGGTCCCCTTTCTTCCTCATGGTTAACCCCATTAGTTTTCATATTTTATGACGTTCTAACGGTCAAAATCGTAGACGTCGCACACATTCCTTGCGAATTGACAAGACTACGTCCTCGGCGACGTAAATCGTATGAAGTCGCACATGCGTGAAAGGGGCATTAGAGGCATTCTTAGCAATGCTTCTAACATAATGTGTCCAGCTCAAGTTAGTAGTTAATGTTACACCGAGAATGTCAATACTAGGGGAAGTGGGAATATTTACATCATTAAAAAATATATGGAAGTCAGTGAGATTCTGTCGGTTAGAAAATTGAATGTACTTGGTTTTCTGTGCATTAAAGGAAACTAGATTCTTTTGTCCCCATTCATTAATTCTAGAAAGGTCCTGGTTCATAGAAATTGCAGTGTTTATTTTTAATTTATAAGATCGGGTTGGGTGAAAGAATTGGTAAATGTGAAGGAACTGTGGAGTGTTGAGTCATCTGCGTAGGAATGTATTGGATTATGAGTGGTAGATATGAGATCATTGATATGAATGAGGAACAGAGTTCGGGCCAAAACTGATCCCTGGGGAACACCAGCATTTATTGAGTGAAATTGAGAATAAAGGCTCGCTTGGTGTAGTGACTAGCGTCTCGGACTTCCACCAAGAAGGCCCGGGTTCGCGCCGACGCTCGGCGCATTAAAGATTTTTCACAAGCACTGAGTCGTTACCATCCCTCATGAGCAAAGGGATGGGGTAGTAGTACAGGACCCCAATGGAAATATGCCTAATCGGCCTTATTGAGCTATCCTTAGCTAGCTTACCATGCGCTAGCTTTAAGAACTATTATTATTATTATTATTATTATTATTACCATTACACATATTTTTCTGTTATGAAGATAAGAAGAAACTAGTGGAACTAATGATGCAAGGCCGTAGTGTGACATCTTCGAAGGATTGATGCCAGACTCTATCAAATGCCTTTGATATATCCAGTGCTATTGTATGTGTTTCACCATGTTGGTCTGTAGCTTGGTTGATTTGATGCATAAGAAGACAAAGAATGTCTGCAGTTGATCGACATCGTCTAAAACCATATTGCCTATCACTGATTAATTTATTATTCTCAAGATGCTTAATTATGTGATTATTTAATATAATTTCAAAGACTTTACCAAGAGTGGAAGTTATAGCTATTGGTCTGTAGTTTGATGGATCTGAAGAGGCACCTTTTTTAGGAACTGGATGGATGTTTGCTTCTTTCCAGGGTACTGGGAAGCATGAGGTATGAGTACACAGACGGAAAAAAATTGCCAATACAGGAGCGAGCACCAAGGAGCAATTCTTAAGTACTATTGGAGGAATTTCATCTGGACCAGGAGCCTTATCTACTGAGAGATTCTGCAAAATAGTTTTGACATGTCTGGTGTGGATCTTAAGTGAGGGAATTTCAGGCGAATTAAAATTAAGTACAGGGACATATTGATTTATTTCATCTAAGGTTGAGTTGCTGGAGAAAATATCCGCAAGAAGGTTAGCTTTACCTCGTGGGTCACTTACAAGATTGCCAGTCGGAGATTTTACCGGGCACTGGGGCACTGGTCAGTGCAACATCCTAGACTCGAGCAGGGAAATTGCTAGGTCGCCAGAACTGGCCCTCCTGACCTATCCCCTGGACAGCAAAGAGTCCAGTGTGTCGAGACCTGCTGGAGGGCGTTGCCGGAGGACCACTACCGACCCTGCCGTTGAGTCATTCCAAGGACGCTGTCGGAGGTCCACTACCAACCCTGCCGTTGAGCCACTACAAGGACGAGCCAAGAGAAGATCCATAGATGTTGGACCACGACTAAAGAACGAAGACTTAGCTAATTGAAGGCTGTACACCAGACCTCCCTTCTCATTTGATAGGCCTCTATAGCTGAGGACACAAACCACATTTGTCTATCGTTGTAAAGTGAAATATTTTGTACATAGACTCCTCGTGAGGCCATCTAGATTTTTCCATACAGCCCCACACACCCACCAACCTTACACGTAAACTCAGTCTCAGTGACACCTTTCTTTACTGCGTACCCCATGATAAAGTGATAGGCTACGTGATTGATGAATTTTGTTATTTCTCAACTCGTACTAACTCTGTTCTAGAAGTGCTTTCGTGACCTATTGTGTCGATGTTCCAAGACTCCTAAGTGCGCTTTTATGATTGATACTTAACCTATGATAAACTCTAATCTTCGAGAAATCAACAGTGCTATATTTGTGTATATTAGATATTGCCTAAAAGGGGCAAAACAAAGTCTTAACTATATTTGTATTTCATCTCCGTTACGGGTTATATATACAGTATACTGTTTATATATATATATATATATATATATATATATATATATATATATATATATATACTGTGTATATGTTGAATATAATAACTATAACTGTCCTTCTGTGTTGTAATTTTACCCCTGCATGTTTCTATATGTGTAAATTCATTTCCTGCCCAGTTGAGATTGAGTCCACGAAATAGCCAGTCAAACCCAGTAAACATCTGATATAACAAAAATATAACACAAAATTATTATGTTTATTCCTCACATTCCCCTTCAGAATATTGTCCAATTGATTCTAAAAGGATATACCTCTTGGATTGATATAGGTCAGTTCTGGGTTTGGCTGGCGGGGGTACCCCACCACTGGAAATTACTGGAAGTGGTCAATCATGATATCTGGGACCCTGCAGAAGATTTTGCAAGTAATTTGAAGTGGTTACCTCATGAGCTGATCTAGGTTAGCTTTGAGGGGCTAATTAATGGTGGCTGGCAGGTGCAACCCACCAATGAAAATTACTGTCATCATCCATGTTTCAAACATTTGGTTATGGCATGTCCATTAAAGTTATTTTTTGTCTTCTATATTCCAACTACTCCCTCTTGGGCATAGGCTGAGAGCCTTTACACTACACCGCTGAACACGGTGAGGCCCGTGAGGTCTTGTTCCTGTCTAGGGAGTGAGACATGCGAAGCACCCCGGCTCAAAGCAATTCCATCTCTGAAGCCGCTTCGCCTCTGCGCTTGACCGTCTCATCCCTCACACTCGGACCCTCACTCTCAGAACGCCACCTATTGAGCAATCAACTCACTAGGCATTGCCCCCCTGTAACATATTTTGAATATGGGAATATTCATACAATACTATTTAATCAGGGAACAATGAGGGTATTTTTTTTTTTGGCATTTCGGTGTGCCGTGGTAATGCACTGAAACTAGGTACAGCACAAATTCCATCCCAATAATATCTTCCCATTGACATATTGGGATTCGAACCCAGGTCCATTGGATTACCAGTCCAGTGGCAAGACCACTCTGCCACACCTCCCCTATTTAGGATGGGTTACTGTGCAAAGCTGATCTAGATCATTATTGGAGTGGATATAATCCACTCTCCTGGCCACATCCACCACAGCAAGCCTGCCGCCAGTCGTCCAGTTCCATACATTAGCATTGATAGGTGATACTTTGGTGGGAAAGAAAATTGGTTAGCTTTCCAGCTAACCAGACCCCCCCGAGCTCCCGGTCTATGAGGAATGTGAAGCTCAGTTCAGCTCAATATCCTGAGTATGTTTCTTCTCTTTTATTCTATTTGTTTTAAGTGGCATCCAATTCATGACGTTCCTTAGGTAATTCATGTGCCACCTAAGATGTATGTTTGGTAGTTATTGTCGAGCGAGTGGGGAAGGATACTTATAGAGGGCGCGCTAATCAGCTAGTGCACCAACTACATAATAATATTGGCATTACATCATTGGTGAGGAGTCACTGTTAAATATCTCTCACCATAACCTATACGGACACCCTTAACTATTAAAAATTAATAAATATAGCATACACTATCATCAAAGGCAGTACTTACTTGTCACCGTCTGGGATCCACTGACAACTGCGACCACCTTGTTTGAGGAGCCGGGTGCAGGGGCGAGTCACCTGGGTCAGCACCTTTAGCAGCCTCTCAACCAGGTCCTTGTCACTCTTGGATGTCAGGAGGTCGGGGCCATTCGTTATGTTGGTACTATCGGGCTCCTTCGTTGAGTCGAACCAATCAGGGATTTTCGTTGTGTGGGTACTATTATTGGGGACTTTTGTTGTGTTGATATTATCGAGGACTTTTGTTGTGTTGATATTATCGAGGACTTTTGTTACATTTGTACTAATGGGAAGTTTCGTTGCATTGGGACTGTCAAGGACGTTCGTTGTGTTAGTACTATTGGGGACATTCGCTGTGTGGAGGAAAACGTCAGTTGCACTAATGGTTGTGTGTTGATGACTGAGTCTTTTTCCAGCAGCCTTGTGTTCTCGTGAACGTCTTTGAACTTCCACATTTTCCTGGAGTATATTTTGATTATCAGGATAATTTCCTGTAGCTTCGTATTCGCTAGAGGGTCTGGAATATTCTACCTCTTTTAATATTGTAAGTCTCCTTTGCTGGTATGTGTGAGGTGATGGGCGGGTAATCTCCATGTAGAGGGCGCGCCTGAGGGCGTACCTAAGCTCAGCGAGGCTGGGGGAAGCCTCAATTACTAGATACCTGACATCCGCTGCAGGCCACTCGAGGGGCCTGTTTTTACCTGCTGGAAAAGTCGATAGGAAGGGAATCATGAAAAAGGTTTATATGTGACTGATGATGATTGAATATGACAAGGAAAGTATTATCAAAGTAGTTTGCATACACTTATATACATAATAATCATAACAACAAAACTAAATGCCCGATTAAATAGATTATGAAAACTAAATATGGAAGTGATATAAAATTAAACTAATGTAATATATTGTATACGTTAATTAAATGTTTATAACTTCATAGAGTAACTGATTGTTATCCTAGACTCCACAATGCGCATAAAACATTCAAAAACCAAATATTAAAACTTTATGATGTTATGCTTACCTTGATTGCCGTCCATACCGTCGCCAGCGGGTATATTAGGGGCGGGTATAGTAGGTGTTGACATGAGCCAGGGAAGCGTTGAACTGTCTAGCAAACTATGTAAGGGAGAGTGTGTAGAAGCGCTCATGTTAAGAGAGAGAGAGGGTGAAGAGCCTTTCAAGTTATGCGAGGGAGTAAGTCTGGAGGGTGTATGGGTAAGGGAGAGAGAGCGTGTAGAGTTTGTCAGGTTAAGAGAGACAAAGGTTGTGAGGTTAGGTGAAGTGTAAGAGATGAGAGACATGACCAGGAAGTGTGAGGTGAGGCTACACAACAACAGACACACAAACAGGGACATACACCAAGGATGAGGATGTTTTCCACCTCTTCTCTCCATTATTTCTATGATATGCATTTTAAATTATTCTCATCACTAAGTTTCCTTGCTGCCTATACACATTGGCAAGACACCCGTTTCTTTATATTCTGAATCTGCAACTCAATACACGTTTCACTGGCTCGTAAATCTAGTTAGTTCATCCTCTTCAGCAATCACTCACTATACAGATAATAATTCACACTTGATTGATGCTGTTCCTTTCCACAAGGAAAAATGGCCAAAAATTAAATAAACAGTAAATTTGTAGACACGATATCATCACAAATGCTTTGCAAGGCAAGGAGAAGCTTGTTTGAACAAATAATTTAACATATAATGATAATATATACTTTTTCTACAATTACTTTAATATGTACTGCACAGCCTTATTACGAAAATACGTCTGCATAGCTGCATTTTCTTCTTGCCTGTAAGTTGCTATGCCCGCAAGCAAAACACGTTGCTTGCAATAAAAGCATTCTTTCCTCTTCCCACTTCCTCCTAATTCACTCCAAGGATCTGCAGTATTATGAACAATACTAATTTTTGTTAATAAGTTTTGATAATGTATATGAAAATTAGAAGACTATGGATTTATAGGTGATGCTGATTGAGAATAAAATCTAAGTGACACGGATGTTTTGAGTTTAGCGCACGACGCTGGCTTGCATTAGGTTACCATGACAACGGCGTCAACACAGGTATATCAACAATAGTCACTCCTCTGCCTCTGTTTACTTACTCTCACTACTTCCATAACCTCCACTAAATAGTCTACCATGTGATGGAAGTGCCGTTTTTGTGTCATATCCGAGTCATCCTTCAATAATAGTCCAACTTCTTCTCTGATAAGGTAAATATTAACGAAAGGTGAGCAAAATTAAGTGAAAGTGAAGTCATGCGTAAGTTTACATACAATTAGCAGCATATCACTGGTGTTTTCATATGATTGATTAAGATGGTGAAATACATTGGTACTACGAGATTAAGAGTGATAAACTGTGTAAGTCGGTGCAAAGTATTTTAGTTAAAGGGCATCTACAGTATTATGATAATAACAAGTGCTACAATTGTTACAATATAAATACTTTAATAGTTATAGATATCCTACTGAGCCAATGAAAACAAATAATATAAGAACATAAAACTACATAAATATAAAATCTTAAGAGCGTATTTGAACTGTCATATTGTAGGATTTTTTTGTACTGGGTTTGTGAGACACTGATTTGTGAGTTCTACTTAAGGGGAGATAGATCGCTTTTCTGGTCCTCCTTCTCCCTCATGTTTAGCCCCATTAGTTTTCAGATTTTAAAACGTTCGCCCCATTTTGCCATATTTTAAACCTTTTGTCCCATTTGTATAGCCTATCAATATCAAGACCTTTCGTGCCATTTAGGTGTCGATTTTTTTCCTGGCGAGCGATAGCGAGCCTGTAATTTTAATAGAAACCGGCCTTCGGCCGGGATACACATTTATCTTGAAGGGGGTCTAGGATTTTTTTTTTTTTTAAAGCTTGATGAAGGTCCAGCTAGGAAACTAAAAATTAAATGCATACAGTATATATATATAAATAAATAAATAAACAGACCCCAAAAAGTAACCACTGTCCCCTTAATCAGGCAAGGACAAAATTTAGCACAAGATATATAGGCATGTAATAGGACACAGGATAACATATTATATACTTCTCCATTAACCCTTCCTGCCCGGGTGTCATTTTAAAATGACACCCCTTGCGAAGGGCAGGAGCCAGGGTGTCCTTTTGAAATCCGTAAGCTTGAAAGCCTATTAAGCTTGGTTTGAAAGCCGCACGGTGAAACGTTTGTAAACAAAGCCGGTCGGAGCGACGTGCAGCTTCAAAAACAAGAAGAAGTCGTACTTTTGTTGGTGTTTGGTAAAACAAAAATTAGTGTTTGTAAATGTCCGATATTGCTAAATCCGCATCAAAACTCTCTCCACGGAAATCGTCATCACAACTGAACCAGTTGACCCAGAGAGCTCTACTTAATGCCAGTCTACAGATACAAAACAGCGCTACATTTTGAGATTTAAGTGAATTCTCTAGCAGTTAAAATAAAGAAAGGCCTAGGCCTATTACAAAGTTTTTTGGCCAGATTGCTCGGATCGGAGTGCTGTCATTTAGAAGGCTAGCCCGGGAGGAAGGGTTAACATGGAAGTAAATATTATGGCTTCTTGTGTAAATTGGTTAAGGCGCACAAGAACAAAATCAATGATACAAAAATACTCATTTAGCGAGAACTTCAGAATTAGCAAAATATTTTAACAAACCAATGGGAATCTCGTTGGACGAAAAGTTTATAATTATACACATTAAATAGCATAAATGGAAGTGGTCATAAATGTGGATTCTTCTGTAATCTCGGTCGTGCATATACGTTTATAGGTCACTCAGTCTTTACAGAAAAGGGCCATGTTAAAGGGGTCACTATAAGAAAGAAGGAAAAGGTGTCACTTCTATCATTTGATTTTATGTGTATCACTTGGTGTATGTGTGATCTAGCACTGAATTATATTACATACAAAATTAACCGCTAGAGGAATTTTGTATGAAATATTTAACAGAAGCCGGTGCGTGGGAGTACTACGATAGAGCAGTCTTTATTCCATATACAAAGATTATGCCGGCCAATGTCTTCAACATAACAATGATATAATTGTCAGCGTCATAAACACGATTCCTAGGTAAATTTCCCATTCAGAGTAGGCTCCTGGCTCTCAATCTACTTGGGACTAGACCTAGTTTTGGGACCATACTGATACTGGCCAATGCGGGAGGTATAAGGGGAACAGTCTGGCTGATGCACGGACCTCTTTGTAGTGCACTTAATGCAGAACTATCTGCTCACCACCCCAACTTGACTTCCAGTGCTTTTAGCTGGAATGGTCACAGCATTGGTTGACTTGTCACTTGCAGTCTTTTGAATGGAAAAAGGGCGGCCAGGTACCGGACCTCATTAACACCTTAAGAGCGGGTGGTGGAGTATATTTGACCGTACCGCCCAGCGTTGTTTTTTTTTTACCATAAATGGCGTTGTTTCCGTGCTCTTTTTCATGCATAAACAAGAGCCAGAGCGTAACACAAGTATGTATCCATGAAAGGGCGATAATTGAGCTTTCCAATGACACCAGAACCATCCTTCTATGATCACTGGTTGTCTTGCAACGATCGTGCAACCGAAGGGTAAAATCGCTAAAATACGGTCATTTTGTTATATAATTACGTGTGTAGCGAGGGAGTGAGGGTGGATGTATGGGGAGTACATCTCAGTCGGTCCACGGCGGCCGTGGCGAGCGGTCATGAGGTAACCCATGCTCCTCCCGTCGCTGGTCTCTCTCTCAGAGCCAATATTGCGCCAAAATTGCACACGGACTAAAGTCCGCCCCCGCCACATAGTCCAAGTTTTTCAATACGGACTTAAGTCCGCCCCCGATGGTTAGGGGTTAAGGGCAAGGTGTGAAGCCCTTCAATGAGCTGGTGCCTTCTGTTTTGGCTGACCCCAGGTTAGAAGGGTCTGGGGTATAGGGGGACTTAGGTCGCTGTTGTACTGTGGACACTCTCATCTCTCTGCTCTTATGTGGTTCCCCTGCGTTGTCTGGTTTGGCCACCTGAGTGATAGAGAGGTCTGGGATAACGAGGGATTCAGGTCGCTGTTGTACTGCAGCCCTCCTCGCTTCCTTCCTGTCCTCTTTTACCTTTCTCTGCTTCCTCTACATATCTACCTTCTCTCATCGCATTTTATTTCCCTCTTCGGTAAATATGCCATGGCCTCGTGGCTGGAGGTCAATGTGCTTAGTTGTAGATGTGGAGATATGTGGCATGTGGGTGGACATCATGTGGTGCCAGCGTCTGGAACGGTCATCAGTTGTTCTGGAGAGGTCGAGGATAAGGGTTAAAGCACTGGGATGTGTTATGTTTTGGATATCAGTTTGAAGTTGGTCTGCAAAACGTAATCGTTTATGTTGGATGTGGGAAGCAAACCAACAAGCATATCTCACAAAAGATTGAAGAGGAGACATCATGATTATAGAGCATAGGCAAGAGACAGAGGTGTTGAGGGGTAGTAGTAGTAGTATTCGTTCCCTAGGCTGCCTGGCCGAACAGCCCCGAGCTCTTAATGAAGGCCATGGCCGAGACCGGGTTTTCCCACAAAGTTCTCAAGGAGTGTGTGTTGTGTTGTTGGCATAATTGGTTGTGTGCTATGTTGTCTTCCATAATGTGCTTGATAGTGTGCGGTGTTGTGTTATAACCCGGAAAGGTGTCCTGGACGGAGTCATCCAGCCTCTTCTGATAACTCAGAAGGCTGGATGGTGGATTTTGCCTCACAGGAAAGGAAGGTTTCTGAGGGATGGACTTCAGGGGGCCATGCATATAGCTGAGTGTTGTCTTTGAGTGACTGGATGGATCGGTGAGTTATTTAAGTATAGATATGTTTTTGGAAGCTGGCTTGGGGTGTGCAAGTGGGGAGTGAAGACAGTATTTGTGCATGATAATGAGTGTTAGGTGTTGTTTTGATGTTGTTTGGTATGTGTGGATGTTCTGCCGTGTAGTTTAGTGGGTGGTGATGGTTTATGGAGGCTGATGCGAGAAATTGTGTGCCTCTCATATCAAGGTGATCCTTGATTTTGAGGACTTTGGTTTCCTGGTGTAGGTGGTCTGTAAGTGGGGTAGCTGTGCAGCCAGTGATTATTGTGAGGGCTTTGTTCTATATAGTCTGTAGGGTGTTGTGATGTGTTTCAGAGAGGTAATGCCCAAGCAGGGCTAGCATATTCCATTACTGAACATATAGATTGTTTGTACACTGTGGTAGTAGTTTCTTTGTTATGTCCAACTCATCTGCCAATTTATGGACCACTTGTGCAAATGATCGAGATCTTTTTGAAGACATTCCCTGTCGCTAGCTGACTCTATTATCCTACCCATTTTAGTATCATCAGCAAATTTACTGATCCTACTCTTTATGCCCGAGTCAAGATCATTTATGTAGATAATGAACAGAAGGGGTTCCAAAACCGACCCTTGGGGGATCTCACTTTTAACTAATACCCAGTCCGATTTTACACCATTGATACTAACTCTCTGCTTCCTACCAATCAGCCATGACTTAATCCACTTGAGTAGCATCCCCCCCAATACCATGTCCTTCTATCTTCCTTAATAACCTTTCATGTGGAACTCTATCAAAGGCCTTACTGAAGTCTAAGTAAACTATATCATATGACTTGTCGTTATCTACCGCTACATATACCTCAGAGAAAAATTTGATAGGCAGGATCGTCCTGGAGTGAATCCATGTTAAGAGGGTTTAATAATTTAATTAACTTGAACATTTCTAAGTTATTTCTAATTTGCCTGGAAATAATTGATTCTAGCAATTTCCCTATAATTGATGTTGATGTAAGACTAATGTGACGGTTATTTGATGCTATGGACTTATCAGCTTTTTTTTAAATATCGGAATTATATTTGCAAGCTCCCATGAATCAGGAACTAAGCCTAAATCTAGTGAATCATTAAATAGGTGAGTTAATGGGTAACTTAATTCGTCCTTGCATTCTTTTCATAACCTAGCATACACCTCATCTGGACCTGGAGGTTTATGAGGTTTTAGTCTATCTATTTCCTTAATTACTTCGTCACTAGTGACCTAAACTATGCTTAATATGTCGTCTATACTACCGTTAAAAACTTGGTTGACTATTGGAACTTGATCTAAATTTTCGTTTGTAAAAACAAAAAGGAAATTACTCTTTAGATTATTGCACATTTTTAACTCATCATCTGTAATCTCACCTATGACATTCTTAATAGGCCCTACTGCATCCTTTACCTTAGATTTATACAATTTAACTCATCATCTGTAATCTCACCTATCACATTCTTAATAGGCCCTACTGCATCCTTTACCTTAGATTTATACAATTGGTAAAATGCTTTAGGGTTGTTTTTGGATTCATTTGCTACCTTGATTTCGTAGTTTCTTTTGTCCTTCCAAATTTCCTTTTTTACCTGCCTCGACAAGTTATGGTGGTATCCTATTAGGTGGATTTCGCCTTTCTGTATTTTTATGTACACACCTCTCTTTCTACCTATAAGATCTAATAATTTATTTGTCATCCATTTTGGTTGGTTTGTATGTGATCTAAATTTTCTTTTTGGTATATATTTATCTTGTTCGCTCTTAAGGCAGAGATGAACTGATTATACACACTATTTATATTTTCAGTTGGTTGTCTACCTATCTTGCTGTGTTACCTACCTGGCCTTGACCTCTCTGGTCTGCTGGAACTAATTGGCGTACCTGAACTAAATTTCCTGCCTCACCTTTAATTTTGAGTGACCTTTTTAATCCCCTAAAATTCGCCTTTCTAAAGTCGGGGATAAGAACGTTTTTTTTTGCTTTGGTTTATAATTATATTCTATAGAGAAGTATGTTGATTTATGATCACTGTTCCCCAGCTCGTTGCCTACCTCTAAATTTGTTATCCAATTGTCTTTGTTGCTAAGAACTAGGTCCAGAATATTATATCCTCTAGTTGGCGAATTTACAAATTGAAAGAGAAAATTGTCTACTACTACTTCAAGAAAATCTTCGGATTCGTTATTGCTAGTTTGATAAAAAACAATCTATACCTGTAAGATTAAAGTTGCCTAAAATGCAAACATTATTATTCTGAGATGCCTTACTGATTTCTTCCCATAATAATTTGCCTAAATTTCGACAAACACAGGGTGCCCTATTAATGGTTCCCAAAATAATTGCCTCACCTTCCCCACTAATCTCTACCCACACGCTTTCATTATTAGTCCATGAGCCAAGACCCGAAAATGCACCCACGGGTATCATTTGGGTGGGCAAATTCTAGTTGTGATTTTTGACTTGCTAGACATCTCTACTTCACAGTTTGGTATGATAACCATTGCGGACTGGTAGCTTAGTGGTAGTTATCATGCGTTGAATATGTGAACCTTAGAGTGGAAATCCGAGGATCGTGTATAGGCCTAGTGCATTTTCGGTATTTTGGGGCTTGGTGACTACTCAGGGTGCCTAAATAATTCTAATGTACATTTTTCTTTGTATTCATATCCCTAGTATAAAAATAATAATTGATTCACCTTAGGAATATGATATTTATGTCTCCGAATTTGATGAAAATCAGATACCCATAAAAGAAATTATTTTATTTTCTGGCAAGAACAAAACATGTGATGTAAATACAATTAAAATCAAATAATGAGCTTCTTTCTTATGTCACAGATAATTTGAAGCACAAATTATCAGTCTTTCAAGTGTGAGGGATCCCTCCTTAAGATCAGTCCTCCATTTTAGTCGTCTGTTTTAGAGTCAGTCAGGTATGCCTCCGAGATCATCATGTCAATGTCCTCATCTTGGGGTTGATTGGCACATGTATGCAACTTGCACATGTTTGTACATTTCAATCCATTGCTCATGCACTGGCATTCCGGTAGCTTGCATCCACAACTGCACTTGCAGGACAGCAGCTGCAGCACTGCATCAGGGGATGGAAATCCCCGCATCCATTCCACGGTGAGCTGGCCATCGTCATTTTTGGCCCAGCCATGCTCGACTGGGCTTGGGACTTGTGGATGTTGCTGAAGACTGCCTCTCCAGATGCCAGCCTGATAGTTGGCACGCATGGCATGCATGAAAAGGCAGTCCTTGCATGGTGGCATCTGGCTAGACTCAAGCTCCCCACGCCTTGCACAGAAAAGTTGATGGCGGGCTGTATTGATGTCCTCTGTTGTCGTGTATCGTGGAAATCACGATAGTTAGGCTATAACGGCTATTCCTAGGTGTTTAAGTTAGGAATGTCATGTTGTCTGGCACGGTAGACCAGATGGTGGAAAAATATCATACCGTGATTATCATAAGTTAGGGTATAGACCTATTATGTTATATCATAATATTTATGGGGTCATTGTAGGATATATGTAGATTACCATATATATATTAGTACCTTAGACAATCGTATCATCAGTGCGGTACAATATTTTTCCTGGAGCCGGCAGCGTTCTGCTGGTGGCCATGCTGGAAGACAACCGGCAGAGCTCACATAGACTTCATCCGAACCAGTACATTTTCGTTAGCCATGCTTTAGTGCCTCCAACAGTCAACAACTCATCATATCTTCATCATCGACGCTCTCACCCGACTTACGACTGACAGCTAAGCTTTTTTCCTTCATGTACACGATTAATTAACCCCTTCAGACTCATATGATGCTGAGGTTGCCAGATTAGCAATAAGAAATAGAGTTCTCTCACTCTTATAATTACCTCTCCAAAATTAGTTTTCTGCCCACAGCTAACTCAAAGACAACTGCAGAGGTTGAAGTAACTAAACTAAAGGTTTCTAAATACCCCTAATGGTAACAAATGTTTTAAAGTATCCCTAATAGGCTCAAAATTGCGTCATATGTCGGAGAGGGTTAAAACCATCTATCCTTAATTCTGGACGAGCTTTGGTGCCGTCCTCCTATCCCTTGAGTTAACCTAACCGTCACCTTGTCCACCATTTTAACCGGCTTCGTACCTCATTACTGTGCTGTGTGATTGATTGGTAAGTTGAATCCCAACGTTATTTGATTCCCTTTTTTGTGATTGACCTTCAGCTTTGATTTAGTCTAATAATTCAATAACTTTTACCCGTCAATCATAACATTGGTGCCCAGACCTCGGGATTTAACTTCTAAGCAGCACTACAAAATAAGTAATGAGTAAGGGAAACGAGCCGGCATGCAAGTCCAGGGATCCAGGTGGAGTGGGAGTTGATTTTCGTCCTACCGCCGTGGCGCCGGTACCCGACCGTATCGCGGTCTTTGGACATTCTTATGTCAGTCGCCTACAGGCAGCAGAAAAAGGACCTGTCGAGTACCGGGCGTCGGGGGGGGATCAGACTTTCAGTTTTTCATTCTTCGGGGTCCCTGGGATCAACTTTGATCGGCTATGTGCATCGGACGAGTGGAGACGACTGACGTTATTCCGGCCCCAACTCACATATCTATTCATAGGTGGGAATGACATCTGCCCCGGCGTTCAACCTAGGGAATTAGCCGACCAAATTAGGCGGGTGGCACTGGACCTGGAGCAGGCAACGGGGGGCGACACTAAGATAGTGTCATTAGAAAGCCGGACACGAGTACGGGGCCTCAGTGCGGATGAGTATCAGGCAATTCGCAATTCAGTTAACCGCATCCTGAGGTGCCAGCTCGTAGATACTCGCCACCGTTTTTTGTCCGTGACACTTAACATCAGAGACCTAGACAGGGACGGTGTCCATCTTGACCTAGATGTGAACCAGCAGCTATATAACAAGCTAGCAGGACTGACTAAGCGTTGGCTGGAGCGTGACGCCGGGGTAGTGTCTATCCGCCTGCCGAAATCGTGCATCCCTCCTATCACCTTTCCTCAATAATGTTTTCTTTCAGACATCAGACCACTGACTGACTTATTTTATTTTATATTTTTTTTCTATCATTTGTTCGATTGTTGACCTATTAAGTATTGAGTGTTGCCGGATGAGTTTGTGAGTACTGTAATGTATCCTTAACTTTGGTCATATAAGTTTGCTATTCAGTGTTTCCCATACTAGGCTAGTCTATAAATAACTTGACGGTTATTCATTATTTCGTTGAGTATTTAGCCAGTATTAAAGGACCATAATAACCGTTAGGTAAAATGACAGATAAGGCTTTCAAGAACCAGAGAGCTGGACTAAGGGGGGTTATGAACAGGCTCAAATCTGACATTGAAACCCTCACCACTACCGCGGCCCTTGAGGACCTGGGAGCTAGATTGGACAACATCCAAAATACCTATGATCGTATAAGTGCTCTTAGCGAAACAATATTGGCAAGTTTGAGTGGGGAAGAGGAGATAGCAGCCGAATGTGAAAACCGCTCTGTGTATGACGAAACTGTGTTTCGGGCGCGGCGTATGATACAGCGAGCTCTCGCAGGTAAACAGAAGGGTGAGCATAACACTGCCAGAAGCACGGACCCACGGCGCTCAGTGAATCTCCCCAAGCTGAACTTGCCGAAGTTTTGGGGGCACTTGACAGAATGGTTGGCGTTCTGGGACGTGTTTAAGTCTACCGTACATGATTCAGATTTAGACAATGTAAGGAAATTTCATTATCTTAAGGGTCAATTAGAAGGGGAGGCTTTTCACTTAATAGAAGGTTTCGCGGTAGTGGGGGAAAGTTATGAAGAGGCAGTGCAGTTACTAGACACCACATATGGTGATCGAGAACAACTAAAGGTGGCCCATGTCGTTGCCTTATTGAAATTGGCAGAACCTAGATATAAGGTAGAAGAGTTAGCCAAATTTAGGGCCGAAATGGAGTGCCACACTCGACCTATGGAGACCTTAGGGCTGACCTCAAATGAGATGATAGTGATTATTCTTAGACAGAAGCTTCCTCTGGCAATACTGGATAAGGTTAGGTCATTTGACCTGGGTGAGTTCAAAACCTCATTCAGTAAAGAAATTAGCATTTTGCAATTGAACAGTGGGAGATCCTTAAGTCAGTCGGGAGGGGGTGAATCCTTAGATCTGAGGGGGACAGTTAGCATGACAGTGGGCACCAAGGGAAAAAGGAAGGTTCACACAAGAAACCACAAGCTGTATGTAAACTATGTAACAGCGATAAGCATAAGTGGAGTTTTATGGGAAATACCAGACAAATGAAGCTAAAATTGCACAAGCTAAAAGGTTAAAGCTATGTGTAGGTTGTCTGGGTAAAGATCATGGCAAACAAGGACAATGCACTGTCAGCTATTTAAGACCTTGCCGTCACTGTAAAGGACATCACTTTGACAAGTTGTGTCCTGCAGTTGACAAGGATAAGGATAATAAGTCAGAGGGTACTACAACATTGACACTGGGTAGTGTGAAAGACACCACTACTTTACCCACTATAAAGATGCCCATGGAGAGTAGTGACAGTGATACTGTTTGTCGGGTACTTCTAGACCAAGGTTCCCAACGGTCTTTTATTAAGAGGTCCGTTTTAAAGGGATTAAAGCATAGTATCGTGGGGGCTGAGACTCTACGATTGCAGGGCTTTACGGGAGTTACCGACAAACAGGAATATGAGGTAGCAGAGGTTTCTTATATCTACCGTAGGCAAAGATACTTCATGAAATGTAACGTAGTAGACACTCTACCGGAATATAAGTCTGTGGGGTTGATGAAGGTAGAACAAGTCCTGCGCCACAAAGGAATTCATCTGTCAGACCCCGTGGGGGATCTATCAGAGGTGCATATTCTGCTCGGTGTTGATTATTATTATGATATAGTATACCCAGGGTGTAAGAGGATGTGTGGAGTAATACTAATCCCCACTAAATTTGGCTATTGTATGAGCGGAAAGGTACATACAACCCAATCAAATGTCCTGGTCGACACGGTTTCTATACTGCGGGTGAATGTAACCGCGGCAGAAGAGTTGGTGGATAATGAAACCAAACCTAGTGACCCAAAAGTAACTGCCGAGTTCGACCTGGAACGGTTGTGGAAATTAGATCACATAGGTATAAATCCTATGGAGACTGACTATGACTCGGATATTGCGATAAAGAAGTTTGAGGACTCTGTGAGCTATTGTGCCGCAGAAAAGCAATATGAGGTTGGGTTACCTTGGAGGTCGGAAGAGATAAGCCTGCCCACCAACTATGGTTTGGCGTTGGGTCGCCTGCGCGCACTACAGCGGAAATTGGCTAGTGAGCCGAGCATTTGCAAGGCGTACGACGACGTATTTCGAAGTTACCTGGACCGAGGGTTTATTGAGTTTGTTGATGTCCAGGAACCGGTGAGAAGGGGGAGAGTCCACTATATGGCCCATCATGGGGTACGAAAGGACAGCGTCACCACGCCAATAAGGGTGGTGTACGACTGCTCGGCCCGACAAGGTAATAATCCCAGCCTAAGTGATTGCCTTTTGACAGGACCATCACTAGTGTCCGATTTGGCACAACAACTACTAAGGTTTAGGCTGGGACAGTTCGCTTTTACAAGCGACATAGAGAAAGCTTTTTAATGGTAAAGCTAAATAAGGCTGATAGGGACGTCACTCGATTTCTCTGGTTCCAGGACATCAACAACCCCGAAGGTCCAGTAGTCACCTATCGATTTAGGGTTGTACTCTTTGGTGCTACATGCTCCCAATTTTTGCTTAACGCCACCATCAAGAAACATCTGTCTGACACTGTAGAGGACACAGAAAAACTCTCTCGCGGTCTGTAAATAGATAAGTTGCAGGGGTCTAGCGATGCTCCAGATGATCTGCTACAAACCTACTGGCAAGCCCGTAGGTTATTTACAGAGGCACACCTGCACCGTCAGCGAGTGGGTTACTAATAGTGAATCTCTGCAGTGTCTTATTCAGATGGACGGGACGGCGTCTCATGATCAGGAAGAGACCAGAAATTTGGGGATGAACTGGCAACCAAACCAAGACACACTAACCTTTCAAACAAAATCTTTTACTCAGCAGGTGCAGACGCATACAAAAAGGAGCCTGTTGAGCAAAGTTTCGCGATTTTTTGATCCCTTGGGTTTAGCATTACCCGTTACAATAAGAATTCGGATTCTGATGCAGGAAGTTTGGAGACGTAACATAGGATGGGATGATAACTTACCCGAAGACCTAAACAGTCAAGGTGTATCTTTGTTAAAGGAGTATGACATCCTGTGTACTATAAAGTTACCTCGTAAAGTGGCAGCATTCGGCGATGTTACTTTGCACGCGTTCTGTGATGCCAGTGCCACTGCATACGGGGTTGCTATCTATGTCGTTACTTCATTTGGGGCACATTTGGTTACCGCCCGGGCTAAAGTAGCACCGGTAAAAAGGGTAACTATCCCCAAAATGGAATTGACTGCCATGCTGCTTCTAGGACGTCTGGTGTCTTATGTACGCAAAGCATACGAGAAGGAACTAAGCATAAATGCCGTTCACGTATGGTGTGATAGTCAAATAGCACTGAACTGGGATCATAGCAAGAAGTCTCTGCCCGTGTATGTGCGAAATAGGGTTGATGAAATTCGGTCCCTACTACCAGATGTCGCTTACCACTATGTTATTACAAAGGATAACCCCAGTGATCTTATAACTAGGGGAGTTACAGCAACCCAGATAGTAAAGTCCGAATTATGGTGGCATGGTCCAACGTGGCTGCTCCATGAAAAAGAATGGACGGAATGGGAAGCTGATAGGGGGGGACTTCTGCCATTGGAAACAGTGACAGTCGCAACCCAACCGAAAGACACACAGAGTCCGATAGTTGAGTGGGAAAGGATCGGTGACTACAATAAATTAGTCAGGGTGGTAGCCTGGGTGCTGCGATTTATATCCAACACCAAAAGTAAGGTAGAAGGCACACACTGCAATATGGGTCACATCATCAACGCTGATGAATTTAAAGCAGCTGAAGTAACAATGATTAAATTGGTTCAAGCAGAAACCTTTTTCCAAGAATTAGAATCTTTAAGAAGCTCTGACAAGATAAAAATGCCTAACTTAGTGCGTCAACTGAGGTTACACCTGGATAGTGACCTCATCAGGTGTGAGGGACGCCTGAAGTGGTCGGGTGTGAAGGACTACACGAACAATCCCATCCTTATGCCATCACAACATCATGTCACATATTTGTTGGTAAAACGCACACATGAAGAAGTTAAACACTATGGTGTCCATCATATTGTATCGAATTTGCGTCTCCGATGGTGGATCCCAAGGATTCGACAAGTAGCTCGACATATAGTGAAGAAATGTGTGATATGCTAAAGACTGAAAGGTAAACCTTATTTCTTACAGTTTCTTACAGTAGATCCTCTGGAAAAAGGCAAACTATGCCTGTGTATCCAGCTCAGTACCAGTACTTGCACTGCTGCGGTCGTTCACGGTGTTGGCGGCGGCGGTAGCAGACGCAACATTTTTACTATTCTGTATTTTTGTTTTATAATCAAACTTCAAATCTTGTCTTCCCCATGCTTTATCAAGATTACTTTCAAACTCCCTTATTGATTCGGAATCGACTACATACTGGGGCAGTGCGTTCCACTCATTTACCACTCTATCACAAAATGAGTTCTTCGCCTTCTCAAGCCTATTTCTTTCTTTGTAAATTTTCTTAGAGTGTCCTCTCGTTCTTGTTCCCTCCCGCATCAAGAAGATACCTTCACACACATCCTCATCGTACTTTCCTGACACTATCTTAAAAGTCTCTATCATATCCCCTCTCTTTCTCCTATATGCCAGTGTCGGAAGTCCCAGTGTCCTCAACCTCTGCTCATAGCCCGCGTTCTTCAACGTTGGTACCAGCTTGCTAGCTCTTCTCTGCACTTTCTCCACTGCTTCTATATCCTTTACCATATATGGAGCCCACACCTGGTTTGCATATTCCAGGTGTGGCCTAACCAGCGCTGTATATAGATTCCTGAAGATTTCTTCGTCAAGTGACACAAATGTCCTCCTTATCAGCCCTACAATTCTATGTGACTGGACCAGTTCCGCCTTTACCAGAATGCCGCGTGAAGTATGTAGAACCCTTTCAATCAGTGGGGTTGGACTACACTGTAGCGTTAAAGACGAGAGAGCATGAAAAGGTCTATATCTTTTTGTTTACTTGTGCAACGTCTCGAGCGGTGCACCTAGAATTATGTGACAATATGTCTTGTGAAGAATTCATGCTGGCGTTTAGGAGGTTTTGTGCCCGTAGATCGTTCCCTCAACTTGTGCTGAGTGACAATGCTCCCACGTTTACTCAAGCATCTAGATACCTCAAAGATTTGAGCGATGATCCAATGGTCATTGCTTTTATGGGAGAAAGAAAGTGCGAATGGAGGTTCATCCCAGTGAAGGCACCTTGGTTTGGTGGAATGTGGGAACGGTGTGTAGGTATAGTCAAATCAAAAGTGAGTTCATGACAGTCCTCACTGAGATAGAAGCAGTTGTTAATGACCGTCCACTTACTTATGTTTACACCAACCTGCAAGAACCACTGCCACTGATGCCAGCGCACTTACTCTACGGTAGACCATTGACTGGATTTTCATCTGACTTTCAGTCACTTGTGGAGCTAGAGGATCCTTCTTTGTATACTGAAGCGGCTGTATCCTGGCGGTACCAGTACATCTCTAAGATTATCGAGGATTTTAGAAAGAGGTGGGTTCACGAGTATCTACTAGCTCTGAGAGAAAGGAATTCTCGACCCACAGGTAAACCTTCGGCACCCTCGGTTGGTGATGTGGTTCTGATCCATGACGAAGGTCCTCGCATGTACTGGAAGTTGGGCCGTGTGCTAGAAGTGTACAAGGGGGGTGACTCAGTGGAGCGAGTAGCGTTGTTACGGACTGCCAATGGGACCACTGTTCGTCCTATCGCACGTTTATACGCCTTGGAGCTTGACTCTGCATCACAATCCAATGCTCCGCCTGATACTGCTGGATCCGAGGATTCTATACAGGCTGATCCACCACTATTGACTGGTGATCAACCTCAGATCGGGAGTCATCCTAGGCGTGCTGCTAACGGCGCCATCAACATGTGGTGACAAAAAAAGATAGCCTCTGGGCAACTGTAGGTTAAGGTGGGGTTCAGGTTCTTTTGTGGGGGGGAGTGTATCGTGGAAATCACGATAGTTAGGCTATAACGGTTATTCCTAGGTGTTTAAGTTAGGAATGTCATGTCGTCTGGCACGGTAGACCAGATGGTGGAAAAATATCATACCGTGATTATCGTAAGTTAGGGTATATTATATTAAAGACCTATTATGTTATATCATAATATTTATGGGGTCATTGTAGGATATATGTGGATTACCATATATATATTAGTACCTTAGACAATCGTATCATCAGTGCGGTACGATATTTTTCCTGGAGCCGGCAGCGTTCTGCTGGTGGCCATGCTGGAAGACAACTGGCAGAGCTCACATAGATTTCATCCGAACCAGTACACTTTCGTTAGCTGTGCTTTAGTGCCTACAATAGTCAACAACTCATCATATCTTCATCATCGACGCTCTCACACTGACTTACGACTGACAGCTAAGCTTTTTTCCTTCATGTACACGATTAATTAAAACCATCTATCCTTAATTCTGGACGAGCTTTGGTGCCGTCCTCCTATCCCTTGAGTTAACCTAACCGTCACCTTGTCCACCATTTTAACCGGCTTCGTACCTCATTACTGTGCTGTGTGATTGATTGGTAAGTTGAATCGCAACATTATTTGATTCCCTTTTTTGTGATTGACCTTTAGCTTTGATTTAGTCTAATAATTCAATAACTTTTACCCGTCATGAAAAGGCAGTCCTTGCATGGTGGCATCTGGCTAGACTCAAGCTCCCCACGCCTTGCACAGAAAAGTTGATGGCGGGCTGTATTGATGTCCTCTGTTGTCATGGATGTTGTGTACAGTTTACATGTGAATGCTTGCAGCTTCTTGAATAGGTCCGTTGATAGTTCCCAAGACTGTCCCAGCTCGCGAAACACTTCTTGCCAATGCTCTGATCTCATGAGCTTTAACGCTCCAAGCTCCCCATGACCTGCGAAGGCACTCACCGTGTCACATCCTGTGTATGCGTGCATGCCAATCAGAGCAGTACAGACACTGTATCCCAAGGCCTGGCGTAACTTGGTGATGCCAAGATACCTAACCCGGTTCTTCGTTCCGCATTTCTGGAACAAGGGACAGGAAATATCAGCGGAGAATGCTAGGCATAGCACCAACACATCGGTGTCATCAGCTGTTATTACTACAGCACTGTAGCCTTCCTCTGCAGCATGAGCTGCATGCAAATTATTCTTGTGTCAGCCTCTTCTTGGTTCGACTGCAGGCCTGCAACCACTGCCCACTGGTTCTTGGTGATGCACAAGCAGCTTTCCTCACTGGCAACATAGAGTTTCTTGTCATTCAGTTTGTCCCTCAGCTTGGGTGTTATCCACTCGGCCACCAGGAACCTTATGAGGTTGGCCTTGTTAGCCGAGCTGCTGAGAAACTTTCTCCATTGCTGTATCCGGTGACCTGGTGAAATGTTTCGAAACTGTATTCCTGTGGTGCACCCCCTGTTCACTCTCTCTGCATTTTTTATCGAGTCCTCCCGATATACATCAAAGACGACATCGATTCTCTCGCTCCTGGCTCCTTCATGTAGGATTTGAATCAGTGCTGATTCTGCAAGTTGAGAGAATGTCTGGTCATTGCCCTTCATCTTCTGAACCAGACTCATCCCATCAATGATTGTAGCAGACAGCATAGGGATATTCTCTGCTGGTAAGACCTGCTTCTCTAGCTCCCTGGCCAGAGCAGCTTTGTTTGCCTTTCTCAGCATCCTGTCTCCGTTGGTGAGTGCCCATGGCAATGGCCCTAGTGGGTGGGAAAGGACATCACTCATCTGGAGATGGCGGCTCTCTGCCACCAGGACCATGTGGGCGAAGAGTTTTCCTGTCAGCCTGCAGAATGACCTTGTTTGGGTTGCTTGTCGACGGCTTCTTTCGGATATCTGAAAACGTCTTCAGCCTCTTCTTAGTCATTTTGTCATGGAACTGGGTCTTTGGTGTTTCGTCTTTAAGCCGGTCCCGCTTGAATGCCTCGTATTTTTACTGCGCCAATTTTGTGGGCATCAAGAAGGTCCCTTGCTACATCTGGAGGAGACAAGGTACCTGTCGAAATGCTGACAAACTCAGTTTCATTTGGGTCAAAAGGATTCGTCCAGTCATCTTCAAGAAGCTTTTCAATGGACTGTACATCTGCTTCATCCCTGGTAATTCTAGGCATCAGCAGGTCTGGGTGGCTAAGGTGAGACATCCCGCATCCCACCATCCTTCTGAGCTGTTTGAGGTACATGCTGTGGTACTCAGAAGTTAGGTAGTACCTCTCCACAGCAGCCCGTTTCAGGCTGAAGCCCTTTGTGCCTCCTGCTGTCCGGGTATCTCGATTGACAGTTTCCTCAATAGTTTGATCCACCGGGATCCTGCCTAAGGGACTCTGGCTGCCAAGCTGGACGCTGAAGCCACCCTGCATGAACTGTTGGTGCACTTCTGGGTGATCAATGGACAGACGTGACATTGTGCATAGTAGTATGGGAGGAAGCGTGCATAATTCAGCTTGTCATATGCAAAGCACCATGGGATCATGGCGCGGATTGATGCGAGGTGGAGCAGCCAATCCCCCTCTCTTGCTGCACGAAGCAAGCCCAGCATGATCTCAGCCATGTTGAGGTAAGACACCCAGAAAGCTGCCAGAGGGTGGCCATTTCTGAGGGAGCCAAGGTACTCTTGGAACAGCTGGAGGATGCGAGTGAGAGATATATCATCCATGAGCTCTGTGAAGGAGGCCTGGGACACCTCGTCATGGAAAGTGGAGATGCTCCTGAGGGCTTCTTCTAGATGGTGAGCCTCTACTCCGTGGTTGACTTGGATCCAAGCCAGAAACCCCTTCCAAGCTAGCCTCATCATTGCCTCATACACGATCTTGTGAAGTCTGACAGCACGGTTGTACTTGCGCCCTTCCATCACAGCAGTGATGGATCCTTCTGCAATTACGCCAGACTCCACACACAAGTCCCTCCGGCCAGCATCCTGAAACCTCTTCTCGATAGTTGATATAGAAGGTTGCAAATGGTATGGAATGCCCCCATTATGTTCTTGAACTTCTCATGCTTCCAAGTGATTTCTACAGCCTTGACTTAGAGGGCTTAGTCGAAGACGCAGACAATCTCCTTCAGTTCCAGGGTATCCATGATGTTTACAGTTTGGGTCAGGACTTCATTGAAGGTCGACATCTCGGTCGCTGGGGCATTAATAGTAGGCAGGTAGCTCACAGTGTCCTGCACCACATGCGTGTCATTGCGGATGAGAATGTTGAATCCAGTCCAACTGCTGATGGTTTGGTCTTCTTCGGGGTTTGACAATCGAGTAAGCAGCCAGATCAAGTTCTTGACCCTGGCACCCTGGACCTGTTTGTCTTCATCCACATCTAGAGTGACAGTGACTGAGGGCCCCACTCTCCGACCAGTGTTGTGCATGGGGAGTGATGCTGGTGGTGGGGATATGCTCCTCTTCTTGGACTTTTTTATTGTCTTGGCTTCACCTTGTGGCATTGGTCCGATGGTTCTTGGCTGCACAGCAATGCCGTTGACTCAATGTGATGTGCCCTCTCCACTAGTTGTCTCCTCCAAGCGGTCTATGTTGTCCCAGGCTAGAGTGGTGAAGACTCCCTGGTAGATGTTGTTTGGTAATGCCACGCCCGTCTGGGATCGCTCCAGCTTTTGGAGGCACAGTGTGGTGTCAATTTCCTCAACCTGTGTGTATGAAACACCATGGCCCAGTCGATTCAGGGTACGAATAAGTTCTGTGTTCCCAGTCAGAGACTTTACCGCAAAGAGCAGCATGATGTGCTTTGGTGGTTTGGTCTTGCCACCAGTGACGGTAAACACTAGATCACTGGCTAGGGAGGTAGTGAGACGTTCAACTCTTTCAGATGGCTGAGGATAGTCAGTCTTCCCTGTCAGCAAGGTTTGCAGAAACTTGACGATAGATTGTGGGATGATATCTTTGTCCTGTTTCACATCAGGTGGCCACGTTTAGTTGATTTAATTCTGTTTTATTTAATTCCTCAGGAGTATAGCAGCTTTGGCAACCAATGCAACTGATTGAGCTCTCATAGCATCCAACTCAACCTGCAGAGCATGTGTTTCGCTTCACAAGGTCACTCTTCGAGAGACTGTTAGTGCACACTAGAAGTTTTCCGTTGTCATCAGGGCACATGTGGATAGATTCTCCCAGCTCTTTTTCTATCTTGCGACGTAGATTTTTCCTAGACGAATTCGTGACTATACTGATGCCATGACAGGACATTGATTCCTCAAATCGCTGCCTGAGGGTTGCCATGGGCACAATGTCTTGGCAAGGGAGAAGTTGGCTCCTGATGTACGAAAAAAGCCTGTGTTTCTGCAGTCTTGTAATGATCATCAGCATTATCTTCAGCATCAGCAAGTCCACTATTTGCAACTGGCTTCCCTCTAGTGTTGGAGCGATAGCATGATCAGTGGTAGTGCCCTTCCGCTGCAACAAGCTCCCTGCTGGTGATTGACAGCATTCTGTCATCTAGCTTCTTGACAGCTGCATCTCGTATCCTACTGTCTGCCCGCAGCTCACAGCACTTGATCATGTCCTCGGGTCTTTTGACCTTTGATGTACTTGCTGGTTTTGTCACAGAAAATACACTTCTCCTCAAGAACTCTCGACGTGCTTGGAGTAACGCGTGGTGGTCTGGCTGAACTCCCTGCAGCCTGTAATTTCGGGACGTAGGCATCTAGTAGTTTCTTCATAGTGAAGATGCTCCTGCATTTCCTGTGGTACCAAACCCAAGGCACCTCCCCTTCAGGTGTTGTTTTTGCGAGGCCCATGAGGTCAGCATGGTTCCTTATCTCCGCCGCCCTGACCAATGTCTTCCAGGAGTCCACGTCTCTGGGTGACACCAGCTCAGAGGTGTCATCGGTGCAGTGGATGGCACATTCCTCAGGTTCCATTCGTTGCCTTTTGGTTGGAATTTCAGTAGTTTCAGCAGCCATTTCTCAGGTCACCAGATGTCTGCAACAGAAATAGAAAGTCAGGTAACAACCGTTGATAGAATAGATTTTCTCATATTAATAAATATAATTTTATCTATATGAATGGTTCTGTATCTGCTGGGCTTCTCTGCAACTGCAAATGGCACTTAAATCATGAGTAATGACATAAAAATTATGAAATTTACAACATCGGAGACTGACCTTTTTTTTGCGTATGGCATTTACATAGGTCAAAATAGTGAATGCATCATAACTACTATCAAGCTACTCCTCTGCAAAGGTTATCAAACCAATAAATAATGTGGACATATATAGGAAAAAGAAAATAGCAACAAGAATTTGCCCACCCAGAAGATACCCGTCGATGGCCTGGCTCATGGACTATATCGCTACTTGTTTTAATATCTGATCTAAGGCAACATTTTAAAGTACCCCTGACATAAATTGCAACCCCACCTCCCCTTCTGTCTGTTCTGTCGTACTTAAATAAATTGTATCCTGGCATATGAAATTCTGCTAATAGATGTCTAGAGTCAGTATTTATCCAAGTTTCTGTAATCACTACAATGTCTATATTTTCCTTGCTAACAATTGGCTTGAGCTGATCCATTTTGTTACATAAACTTCTACAATTTGTATAATATAAACTTCTACAATTTGGATAATATACCATCAACCTATTACTATTATTTGCAACTAATTTGCTATTGTTTTTTACTAACTTATTATCTCCTGGTAAACTACTAGATCTAGACGTAAAATCTACTCTATCAGTATTCTCATCTTTACTATCAGTTACACGTGTTGTGTTATCGCTATTACTATTACACATCACTATATCGGCACTATCTTGGCTGATTATTTTTATTTTACTCAATGGTTTCTTTAACAAAACCCCGCAACAATCCTATCTAGTGATCTATCTAAAGTAGACACACCTATACGAGAAAGGTGAACCCCATCCAGAGCATATAGCTTATCCTTACCATAGAAAAGGGACCAATTGTCAAGGAATGGAATTGCATTTTCTTTGCAATATTTCTCCAGACGGCTATTGATACCAATAGCTCTGGATGACCATTCCTTTCTTACCCCTCTTCTAGGTAGGATGCCGTGTACAACAGGAATGCCTTCCTTTCTCCTAACCTTATCTAACACTTCCCAGTACCGAGTATATATATATATAAATAACATTTATAAATAAAGTAGAAGTGCCGCTTTGCTCAAAATCAAAACGGCATACCCAACTCTGCGATAGGTTACCATCATCACTACTATTACCACCATTATAACTACTACTATCACCATCATCACTACTGCTATCATCACTAAAACTGTCACCATCATCATTACAACTGTCACTATCATCACTACAGCAGTCACCATCACCATTACTATCACCATTGTCACTAACATCATCACTACTTTCATCATTATCACTACAACTATCACCATCATCACTACTATTATTACCATCATCTTACAATCATCATTACTACTGTCACCATTATCATTACTACTGTCACCATCATATCACTACTACTAGTACTGTCATCATCATCACTACTGTCATCATTATCACTACAAGTATCACCATTATCACTTCTATTATCACCATCATCATTGCTATCAACATCATCCCTGCTGTTACTACCATCTCTGCTACTGTCATCATCAGTACTATCACCATCATCACTACTACTGTACTATCACCATCATCAATAATAATATCACCAAGAATACTGGAGGATTCGCCCCGAAAACAACTCGCCCCCGACGGAGGGCGACAATCGTCGCATTGACCAACCGAATTTGCCTGCAAAATTTGGTGACGATACATTAACCTGTTCAGTACCAGTTCTGTCCTTTTTATTTGGTGACGATACATTAACCTGTTCAGTACCAGTTCTGTCCTTTTCATTTGGTGACGATACATTAACGTGTTCAGTACCAGTTCTGTCCTTTTCATTTGGTGACGATACATTAACCTGTTCAGTACCAGTTCTGTCCTTTTCATTTAGTGACGATACATTAACCTGTTCAGTACCAGTTCTGTCCTTTTCATTTGGTGACGATACATTAACCTGTTCAGTACCAGTTCTGTCCTTTTCATTTGGTGACGATACATTAACGTGTTCAGTACCAGTTCTGTCCTTTTCATTTGGTGACGATACATTAACCTGTTCAGTACCAGTTCTGTCCTTTTCATTTTATACTGGATAATAAGAGACGATTTTATTCAGTTTAATTAGCAGGCTTTTACACTCTCCTAATTAACCCTTTTCCACCACAGATCCTTCTTAAGCTCCATAAAATCGTCTAATTATAGCTAGAATATGATAAAAATAAGACATCACCAGTACAGAAAAGGTTAAATAGTCTAGGAAACATTTGGGAACAATTATTTATACTCTTCTCTTGATCTTTGACCTTGACCTTTGACTTTAAGTATTAGCATGTTTATATGAAATTGATATATATGTTATTTATGTAAAATGGTACTAAGAGTCAGCTTATCAAAATTTGATTATTTTTTATGATGAAGGTTGACTTTTGACTTTGACCTGTGACCTTGACCTATATGTAGGTTTATATTTTGTGCTTGCATTTATGTAACCCTAGAAAATCAAATAACCATGCCAAACTTCATTAAAGATCATCAACTAGTTCAAGAGGTATTAAAGGAATAGCTGACCTTGACCTTTGACCTTCATCTTGACCTACAGTAGGCCTACATGCTGCCTGAATTTTGTTTTTATTTTCCTTTAAAGCACAACTGTCTCAACTAATGTTATGAAGTTTACAAGAATAGTAAATAAATGAACATATTGACCTTATATATGACCTTGACCTGTGACCTTGACCTATCAAATGGAATTATGTTTATTATTGTATGACCTTGGTCTACTATTGGTTTCAGAGGCCGTGTTACATCGGTTTTCGGGAATAATTTATTAAAAACAGTTGGATCAGTATTATATTTTGACACAGCTTTGTTCACACTGTGCCCTAAATTTCGTCAATATAGTGCATTACCAAAAGTGTAGAAATAAGGCAGTTGTCCCTGTGTCATGAGGTTAAAGTCACACATTAATGACTAAGAAACGGACAAGTCTATACCGTGGCTTACATGTGAGAACCACCAAACCATTATTGCTCCTCCATCAAACACGGTAGTTATCAGCCACCACCCAACCCTACTATCCCATTTAAATTCAAGTTATCTGTCAATATAAAAATAAAAATATACAAAATACGTACTTTTTTTATATTTATACTTGATATTAACATATAACTTGAATTTAAATGCGATAGTAGGATTGGGTTGGGTTACATAAATCATAAATGCAAACACAAAATATAATAAATGGAAAGAGCTAGAGTTGGATAGTTCAGTGCATTTACTATTGATGAAAGAATGTTTGGTGAGTCGAAGAAAAGATTTAGTTTGATTCTGGGCAGAAACATAAGAAAAATTAGATTCTTGAGTTTGAAGGCGACAGTACCATTTGAATGTTTTCTTATTGTGAACAGCAGTAGAAGAAGCGTAAGTAAACCAAGATTATTTTGCATTAAACTAAGAGAGAGAAAATGGAATGTATGCCTCCGTGCCCGAAAGAATTACCTCGGTAATGCGTTCATCAGCACTCTCCGAGGGTCCCCGGCAACGGAAGAAAAAGTCATTCCATGGGAAATCAAAGATGTACTTCCGAAGAGCTTCCCAGTTAGCAGTACCAAAGTGCCACAAGCGTCACCGGCTGGGAGGATCGGGTGGTCGTACTAGAGATATAGGACAGGTGACGGAGATAAGCGTATGGTCGGAGGAGCCCAAAGGAGAGAAAAGATTCACAGTATAAGCAGAAGGGTTAGAGGTTAGAAATAAATCAAGAATGTTGGGCCGATCTCCGAAGCAATCCGGGATACGGGTGGGTTGTTGAAGTAACTGCTCTAGGTCATTTAGGATAGAAAAGATGTAGGCTTGTTCACCTGGTTGGTCAGTGGAGAGAGAGGAGAGCCATTGGCGGTGGTGAACGTTGAAATTTCCTAAGATGGAGATTTTTGCGAAAGGATAGATGAATAGGATGTGTTCTACTTTAGAGCTTAGATAGTCGAAGGATTTGGGAAAGTCAGTAAAGTTAGGGGAAAGATAGTCAGCACAGAAATATTTAGTATGAGAGTGACAGGAAAGTTTGAGCCATAAAATTGAGAATTCAAATGAGTCAAGGTTGGGAACAAGAGAGCAAGTTAGCTTGTTGTGCACATACGCACAACATCCATATTTTGCTTGGAAATTAGGATAGAGAAAGTAGGAGGATACAGAGAAGGGGTTGCTGGCAGGTGTTTCAGACACCTAAGTTTTGGTGAGGAAAAGAAGGTCAGGTTTGTTGGAGGACAGGTGGTGTTCAACAGAGTGGAAGTTAGAGTACCACTACCACTGATATAATTCGTCTTGGGGGTGCAGATGTTGAAGAATCGGGCATATCACTTGTTATGCCACGCTCTAAGAGGGCGAGGTATATTCTGGTCGCACTCTCTGTTTCGGAATATGTCCAGTGACCCTCAACTTAGTACACTCTCGACTGGGCGAGAACTGGTCTTAATCTCTAATTATACCAACGAATGACAGGCAATCAACGGAAACACAATAACAAAATATAATGGTTTTTATTAACTCTCTGACAAAGGTACATACCTATTATCATAGTCATAAAAGGCACTATTGAAAAGAAATACACAATAATCAGACAATTAAATCTATGTGTGAAATGTGCAGAATAATTAAATTAGGGCAAGCACTTAACCCCCTACGACATCTATGACGCGATCGCGTCATATGGCGGTATGCCCAAGAGTATCATGTGGTGCGATCGAGTCATATGAACTTAGTGAAATAGCTCAATAAGTAAGTTATATGACGCATTTGTGTCATATTGAGCTCAGTAAGTTAGGTAAGTTAGATCAGAATCTGTCGATTGGTGGCAACCACAAATACCTCCGACTTCTACTGGTACCTCAGTGTCAGAGAAAGTGTTTTGAGGGAAATACCGGGCACTCCGCCACCCCATCAGTAAGTTAGCAACTTATGTCTGGGGGGGTTAAGGATTCACACAGACTAACCTAGTCTAGTCCTAGCCTAGTCTATCTCAAAAGCCTTACTTAACCTAACTCAAACCTGTACTGTAGAACACAAGGATCAGTGATCAGCAGTCTATGGACCAGTAACAGTAATGCAAAAATATATGGTAATCTAACCTTATTGCCAGATACTATAGCTTAAGCTAAATCACTGACCTAAATTTGTACAGTACAACACTCCTATCTAGTTACACAACTGAATATATCTTACCTGGTAATCACCCTAGGGACTTATAACTCGTAAAGCGTGAAGCTATGGCAGTTCAAAGGGTCCTGCCATGCGAAGGTATTTGGTTCTATTCTGACGAAAATCGTCATATTTCCATATATATTATTATTACTTATTCATTTTTTTTTTCTATGTGAATGAGGGAGACAAAAGGCATAACTGCCTGCAGGGAGTGCCTCCCCCAGATTTCAAAGAGTGACAGGGCCGAAATCAAGGGACGTTCGAGCTAAATACCTGGACACACGGAGTTTGAAGCAATTTAAGTCATAGGAAGAGGGAAAGACTGATTCTGGGAGAGAGTTCCAGAGCTCAGCAGTTGAATAGAAGAAAGTCTGAGAATAGCGTTTCACTCTTGGGTTGGAAAGTTGCACAGAGTAGGGGTGGGATTGTGTTGCAAGGCGGGTACTACTTACCCTACGTAGAGGAGGTGGTATACGCAGGGAAAGCTCCGAGGAACACTGATTATTGTAGTAGCGATAGAATAGTGAGAGAGATGCAACATTGCGGTGAAGAGAGAGAGATTGCAGAGAGTTGGTGAGTGGACGGGAGTTAATGATACGAAAGGCTTTCCTTTCTACTTTATCTAGGAGTGCGGTGTGAGAGGATCCTCCCCACACATGTGAACAATACTCAATACAAAGACGCACTGTGCCCCTGTACCGACCAAGTAGCTGCGCAGGGGTAAAGAACCCCTTGAGGTGGTTGAGCACACCCAGCTTCTGGGAGGCTGCCTTAGCGAGACTGGTAATATGGTCTTTTCAAGTGAGAGCAGAAGAAAAAGAGACACCGAGAACATTGAGGGAAGATGAAGAGTTGATTTTTGTATTGCTTTTAGTAGGAACATATGAACATTTAAGAGCAATAAAAGAAGTGGGAATAGCATTTGGAGGGTGAAAAAGACGTATTATTGCCGCCCGGTCGTATCATGAAGCGAGAGGCAGGGAGGCGAATATCAAAGGAGTACAGCTCGCTCAGCTCAGCTTGCTCAGCTCTAGAGCGACACTATAGTGTCTCTCTAGAAGTCTCTTTGTTGCAAGGATCTCTAGCTGCCTTGCCCGTGTTAACGAGACTGCGTGAGAGAAATTTGCGCCAAAAATTACCCGATAAAAAGGGGAATAGGAGGAAAAATAGCTGTTAATTGAGGAGGGGAAAGAGGGGGATTGGAACACATAATTATGTAGGAGTGGTAGCAAGTAATGGAGGGGAATTATATCAACTAATCACAAATTTATTCGTTTTGAGTGCCACTGGGGTGTTTCAAAGGTTATTTTTATGCTCTGGATCTATTGAGGACAGTTGCAGTGCACCACTAAAACCTCTATTGAGGACGGTCGTCGTTTATGGGTCAAACCGGGAAGTGCGTAACTATGATATTTGAAACATCCCGCGAGGCGAAGATATTTTGGTTCATTCCAGACGAAAATGGTAATTTTACCATAAATATCGTTATTACTTATTCATATGCGCCTACTTTACGTTTAATATCAAGATAATACTATGTAACAGCAATAAAACAAGTGGGAATAGTATTTGGGGGGTGAAAAAGACGTATTATTGCCGACCGATCGTATCAGGAGGAGAGAGATGGCGCGTCGTATATGCTCTCTCTCTCACTTCCCGATACTGACGTCTTGCAAGTGAAGTCTCTCTGTTGCTAGGATCTCTAACTGTACCCCCTGTGACCCTGAGACCGCGGGCGGGAAATTCGCGCCGAAAATTACCCGATAAAAGGGGGAGTGAGAGGAAAAATAGGTGATAATTGAGGGGGGTGGGTTTGAACAAATGTGGAGGAGTGATAGAAGGTATGGAGGGGAATTATCTCACTTAATCACATTTTTTTAGGCCATGGCTCATATGAGGACGCTCGCCTTGGCTAACTACAGACTCATATGAAGACGCTCGCTGTTCTTGGGTTAAAGGCTCGTAGGATAGTCTTAGGCCCTTCAATATAAGAAAGACCCCGATCCTGCCTGCCCAACAAGGCAATCACCTTCACTGCTCGGCGTCCACGTGTGAAATAAATCTCAAACTAAAGCTGGGTCCTCTCCTTCTCCCCGAGAAGGAAAAAATACACTAAAAAAAAACCTCATGAACGTAGGAAAATACTGTACAAACTCAAGTATATTGAACAGAACTCAACTAGAACATAATATAAGTTAACATAGAAATACAAAAATGTGGTTACTACTACAGTAACACCAGTGTAGGATAGGTGTAGATTTTCCCCAACAATAAGGTGCACTGGTAAGCAAAGAGAAGGGAAGGTGCAAAGAACACCCTCGGTGAGTTTACATTATACTGCAGAGTCTGGGCACATCGAAGTATATAACCACATTAAAACCTTAAACATAAGAACAAAATAACAGAGGCACTTAAAAGGAGAGGGAGGACGGGAGAGCACTGAGTCCGAGGAACACTTGGCATGGGTCGTCTCGCGAAGGGGGGCCACAGGTCCTTTCACACACCTGGCTGAAGAGGGCAGCTTGAGGAGGTTCAGCTTGGAAAACCCGAAGGTGCCTGATCTTTATCCAGCCGTTTCACACACACCTCAAGTTCTTCACCAGAGCAGGGTACAAACCTAGGCGCCTTCCGGTTCCGGACCAAAATATCTCAACAGTCGAAGGGCGTGGCGGATGGACCTCTCTCTCGGCTGTGGCTGGCTCAACTCCCTCTCTCTCACGCTGTGGGGAAAAGTCGCTGGTAAGCCAAAACTCACTAGTCGCTCCCTGTCAATCATGATCACGTTTGATAAGGAAGTGGCTAAAGAGGGCCTGCTTAGAGAGCCGGGGGTGATCTCTAGCACGGAAGTGCTATTAGGAGGCAAACGAGTTGCCTTAGAAATAGTCCTAGTAGATAGAGGCTGGTTTAACCCTCGGCCACCCTGGCTGAGAGGCACATCAACTCTGGGCAACACCAAAGAATTTAGACAGCTAGTACCAGCACTGAATTGTCCTAGCTCCTGGCATGAGTTATAATCAACCTTTCTCCAACTAGGCTGTTTGTCTATGTCCTTTCCAACCTTAGGTCTTTTCTGTGAGGCAACCAAATAGTGTTTTTTTAAGTCCGTGGACTGGTTTGTTGTCGATGGTTGATTCGACTCAAGTAGTGTTCCTTTTTCCGGATATGTCCCAGTTGAGGCATCTCCGGGCAAGATGGACATCCGGGAAGGCCGGGGTAGAGCCTCCGCGGGTGAAGGTGTCGGGGGCGAAACATCTCCGGGCATCAAGGGCACTGTAGTCTCAAGTCGATTCGGTGTTGGCTTAGGTTGGGTTCATGATGATGATGATGATGATTTTGTGTCTTCCCGCCGCTTAATCGGCGCCCTTTGCGAAAATGTTACAGCACAGTATTTATTAGTGGCCCCTTCACCATTGACGATATGCCTCATACAGTAATGGCACTCTTCAAACTCATGCGTCAGCTATTGGAATATCCGCCACAGAGCAATGAGAGACCAACATCGTAAGTGTATGCTAGTTCACTTACGGAATCGTCCTTATGATCGGAAGCTTACTACGAAAAAAATATCGTAAAAAAATTATAAAACAAAATTAACATTAGAACTGCTAAAAGCTATATAGGCTTCCCATCGAGTGTATGTTTGCCCGCGTGGGTTTTTCCCACAGAAGCTATTCCTCCAGTGCCATACCTCCTTCTCTATTTGTGGCTCGTTGCCGACGGACGTGAGATTCCCAGCCTGTCTTCATTCGGCATTCTTCCGTCTCATAGTGAGTCTTTTGCTCATTTGTATTATCTGAAATATTTTAGAATAGGTTTAGATTAGACAGGTCGGGTGTCCGCATTGTTACGACCCACAGGAGTGTGTTTTTATAGGGTGCTTTTGAGTTGGCTTCCCCTCGTCCGACTATGGACGCGGTCGCCATTGTTTATTATTGTTATTTCACTGCTCTCAGGTTAGCCTATCTAGTTATTTAGGAGGCTTATTGATGCAGGGCTACGCTTTTCGGCTACCTTTCTGGTAGGTTAAGCATTTTTATTGTCATCGGCAGACTCTATAGTTTAACCCTTTGAATCCGGGAGGCCTCATATGAGGCAAAATGCGCGGCTAAAAAGTTGCCGATATAATCATCAGAACTCGGCAACCACACAACATAGCGATGTCATCTCAACGGCAGTCTACAGACAAAAAACTGTTCTACAATGAGCAAAAAAATTGACTGTTCTAGGTGGTCTCAATCAGTAGCTACTGAATTATGAATTTTGAAAATACCAAACTTCATATGAGGCCCCCCGGATCCCAAGGGTTAAGAGTTGCTTCACGTGGTGAAGAGCTTTCTATAGGGTGCTGCGTCGTCCCTTTCATGCGCGCGTGTCATCGTGATGAGGTTGGCTACTGGATCTTCCCTGGAGGTAAGAGTTTCGCTGTGTCGTCGTGCTGCTTGCCCTAGGCCTCGTGGCTAGCCTAATGGTAGGGGTATTTTATGGCTAGGATGCATAATTATTATTACTCTGTGTATTGTAATATTTGTAGCCATAAGATGTGACCCTCCCTTTCATTTCCAAGTGTTATTAATGAAAGGAGGGTGTCAAGAGACCTCCTGACAAATATTAATATGTATGTGTTGTGTTGGTCTATCTTGTTGCAAACTAGTTAGAAAACACAAAGGGTTTGGTTCAACTCTTCCGGCGGGTAATAACCGAGTGCTATTTTTACCGAAGGCCCTCTACGGTGGGCTGGAGTAATGTTCCAATGAACCCGATCGTGGTCGGAGTATCACTACAATTCCCGGCGAAAGAGAAGGCTTCCAAACGGGTTTTCGGCTCAGCCGGAATGACTCGCCTATACATAAAAGATATCCTCACGTGGTGGGGGAATACTTTATCTGTCGGCACGGTGGACAGGTCAACAATTGAGTTACGAACATCCGGCATTGAGGCGGTAGTATAATGCTAACTATTTACATTCAATAGGAATGATAACTGGTATAGGCCAGTGATATGGAGCGTCACGGATAAGTAGTCTTAATACCTTCAATAGAGAAAACCGGACGGTGGTTTTCCAGAAGGGTACGAAGGAAAATTAGAGTAGTGGTGTTACTAGGTCTAATTTTCCGGCATATTCGAGGTACATAACGTGTGAATGTCTTGGATTATCCTTATGAGCATTGATTCTTGGAAATTTCTTTCCAGATCTCACGCTTCTACCTAGGCGACGAGCCCCAGACAGGGGGCCGATCCCGGCGGGGAGGTCGTATTACATCATGCCTTACGTTACCTTGTGTTCTACACCAACTTGCATGAAGGTGCCGGTCTTTAGCCATAAACTCTGCATTAAATGTGTCACATGCCTTGACCGCTCGAGAGGATTTTGGCTGTCGAAGAAGTGTAGTGTTTGTTCTGAACTTAGAAATGGTTTATTGAACCACAAGGAGGTGTCATGCCAAGTAGCCCTGTTGGAAATCAAGGCTAGCTTTAATACGTATACAAAGGAGTTAGCACACAAAGCTTTACAGTGCGACGATCAAGTTTTGTGGGACTATTTAGTTATTAAATCTCCAGTATGTAAACAAAAGTCATCTCGTTCCTCAGTGAGCAAAAAGAAACCCACTACAGCCATTTCGAAAGAACTGATTAGTACGGACGATGACTCTGATAATACCAACACGGCAAACCCCCCCCCCCCCACCCCCCCCCCACCCGATCTGCAAAAAGGGCTCAGCCGGACTCTTCACAGGAAGACAGGACCCTGTCTCGTTCCAGGTCGCCATTGAAACAATCGTCACAACGAATTACGCCTGACAAAGTGGCAACCGCGGCCTCCACTTCAGGCAGTAAAGTTATAGGCAGTAAACGTAAATCCCGTACGGAGACGTTGAGTTCGGGGCGCCGGCAATCGCCAAAGCCTCCTCCTCCTCCCTCCATCACTACCCCCTCCAGGCCTAACGTCCAATCTGGCAGGTCGGAGGTGGTGACGGAGGTAGTAGAGACGCCTCCCAGGGACAGTGATAGTGATATGAACCAATTGCCTCAGTTAATTAGGCCAGGTTATGCGATTTCACGTTGCAATATTCTACAAAGTTCATGTTCCGGCGAAAGTGCTAGCTATAATAATAATAATAATAATAATATTTATTCAGTTAGCAATTTACAGAGTTGGTACCACATACTATGTTACAAATATGACATGGACCAGCTTTGCATAATTCCAACTAAGATTAGCCCAATAAGGCCGTTAGGCGTATTTGACGAATACCGATAGTACCCGGCAGGTGTCAGGGAAAGTGAAGAAATATCACTTATTCAAGTATCCGTGGCTTCAGAGGTACCAGACAATGCTAGTGTGCGGCAAAACATTGAACAAATACCTTCCTCAATACCGAACCTTAGTTGGGAGGAGTTTGAACACGGACAGTTACTCCCTGAGGTGCGGCATGAGGCGGTTCGATCCCGCTCAGACCGTCAATGGAGGAAGAGGTTGAGGATATGGAATTTTAAGACGATGTGCCGGAGGAGTTAGAACAATTACATTCAGGCCAACAACTGCCATCGTCGGGCCTTTCGGAAGTAGAATCAGTGACTTCTAGAGACAGCTCTAAGGACTATGTTACTAGGGCTGATTTACAGAAAATGTTGGATAAAATGATGCAAACTTTTCAGCCAGGTAAAGGGGTGCCGGAAGCTCTGCCGCCTACGTCTGTTGCTCAACCGTTGGAATCGGCCAGGGTTTCCACTAAACAGCCTCATTTTCCCTCCCCTATGTTAACTTGGTCTAGTCACTCACATTCAACGTCGACATTAACGACTTCTAATGTCCGGGTGGTAACGGACGTCATTCCTCCACCTTTGGAGAAACTGCCCCTCAGGAAAGGTCCCATGCCGTTACTTTAGTGCCCTGATTAGTCATGGGTGAATATCACAGTCCAGAACCCAACAGTTGCGCAACAGACTATTTCGGGAGAGCTTCCAGTAAAGGAGCACTAGACTATTCAGGTAAATGAGAGTAGGAAGTTGCATGCTCTGAATGCTTCAGGTGAGACGTTAGACGTATCTATTAAGGCCATTCCTAGTTTATATGCCCCAGAATACTTTGTCTATGCTTTCTCTCCAGCTTTCCCACCTCCCTCTTCTGCATGACTATACTCGGATTGGTCTAGGGTTGACGGATTTAATGATGTAAAAGCTCTGGCTCATTTAACACCGGAATTAGATGCAATTCTGATCCGTGACCAGTCCGGCAACCCAGTCCTGCAGATTGGGGAGAAGGGTAGAGGTCCGTGGGTGGATTGGGAGGCGGAAGCTCAGCAGTTCGCTTCTACCATCACCAGTAAGTCCTCTCACCAAATTCCACAGGAACAGCACAGTTGGTTCTCACTGCCCGTCGCTATAGCCGGGGGTGTATCTCAATCTTTGCTAGACTTTCTTACGGCTCATAAATTGTCTTTGTGGGAAATCCAAGAACCATTTTCAAGCCCACCCCCAACTCAATTAGATAAAGATTTTAAGTTGCGACAAAAAGGCTTTAAGGCTCATGTCTCAGTTCTTGATGAGTCGTCAAATAGCCCAGTCACTGGTCAGGACGGCGCAAGCGATAACTGGTTCACATGCCAAGAAGGCGCTTTCTCTATCTCGATGCCTTGTTCTCCAGAATGCAATTCAGTCTCTGGGTGACGTTAGGGTTGCCTTCTTGGAGGCGGTCCGTGCATGCCAGGACCTTAGGGTCCATCTGGTGAAGAAAGTGCCAGAGGATATTGGGCGCCGGGTCATTTTTTCCCCAGTTCTAACACCTACTCCAGTATGTCCCAATACCTGGAGAACTGTGTTTAGCCTAGTAGATTCATCTAGAAAGGCTGCCTCCCCGGCGCGGAAGGAGTCTCATAAGTTTACTAAGCCTTATTCAAAACCAAAATTTAGTCAGAAGACTCGCACAAGTGGGGCTAATTTTTTTCCGAGCTTCAAAACCCTCACGCCGGGAAGTAGTCCTGCTAACAGAAGCAAACAGGGTAAGAGTTCCGGTAAGTGGTACAAAGGGCAGCCTAAGAGTAAAACAGGACAAGGGTCAACGACTGCTACTACCAGCCAGCTGTCTACCCCTACCACACCACATTAAAAAAACTAGTCATTCACAAAACTCTCTCACTCCCGGGGCCTGTCGTGGGCGAGTTGGATCCGAGTGTAGTTCTGCCGGACAAGCCCAGTTGTGTGACGTCACCGGACTTGGCCCCGGCGGACTTGGGCACGGACAGAGGTACGCAAGGGCATCACTTGGCGGTGGCTCCGACAACCTCGTTTACATCAACCCCTAGAAGTCAATCATGTTTCTTTAGAGGTGGAGTCACTAGCCCAGGAGATGATAACCAAGCATATCATTGTCCTGGTCAATCCAACTTGCTCAGTTTACATGTCCAGACTTTTTCTCGTGCCAAAGAGGGACAGTGCTCAGATGAGGCCAGTCATAGACCTGTCTCACCTGAATCACTACATTCACAACACATCGTTCAGGATGATTACTGTGAATCAGATCAGGTTAACACTTCTGCCGCAAGGTTGGATGTGTTCTTTAGACCTAACAGAAGCCTATTGGCATGTCCCGGTAAACAAAAGGTTCCAAGAATTCCTCGCTCTGAGGATCGAGCATCAGACTTATGTCTTTCAAAGGATGCCTTTCGTTCTGAACCTTGCGCCGAGAATATTTACCAAATTAGTCCGACAGGCTTTGCTACCACTATTAAAACAAGGGATCACGGTGATGTGGTATCTAGAAGACGAGTGGCTGGTGGTGGCAGAGTCAGAGACCCAATGCCTCAACCATTCCATTCTGACTCGTGTCAAATCCCTGGGGTTCAATATCAATTTGGCGAAGTTGAATCTTGTCCCGACAAGGGTAATTCAGTGGATAGGACTGGTTTGGGACACAACACACCTAACCCTCAGTCAGAGTGTGGACAATGGAACAGATTTCGCAGGAAATTGTTTCGTTTTCTCCACAGCCTGACAACTACGAGGAGGGTATGGGAGTCCCTTGTCGGCTCTCTCAACTGGATTCAACTTACTGTGAAGTTGGGCCAGTTGAAAGTCAAGAGGTTAATCTTGTAGGGAAACAGACATTTTCCGCTGTTGCCAGCAAAAAGTTGTGGCGAATTCCAAACTTAATACACAACTTACTAGCGTTCTGGGCGAGGCCGGAAACATTGCATTCAATTATGACGTGGACTTCTCCTCCGCCTACGGTATGGGTGGATACCGATGCTTCAGGGACGATAGGTTGGGGTTATCAGTCAAACCTAGGGCATCACGGTCAGGGTCTTTGGTCCCAATCCAAGGAACTTCACCTCAATGCAAAAAAGTTACTAGTTCCTTTATATTCCTTCACGCTCATGGTTACACGTTGAAGGAGAAATCAATAGCCTTTCGAATGGACAATCTGAATGCCGTGTCCTGCATTAAAAAACAAGGGTCAACGAGGTCTCAAATGTTGCTTGTCGGAAAAGATTTTTGTATTAGCCGACACGCTAAACATTCATCTTCACGCATTTATCTGCCGGGCGTGGCCAACTTCTGGGCAGATGCTCTGTCACAAAGATGGATCACAATAATAGAATGGTCTCTCAAGCAAGCCATCTTCCAAAAGATGATTGCAGAGCTGTACCGTCCACAAGTGGACTTATTCGCGTCCGAGGAAAACCACAGGCTTCCTCTCTACCTAACCCGCTGGGAAGTCACCCCGGCGGGGGGGCCAGACGCATTGATAACGGATTGGAACAGATGGAAATCCATCTATTTGTTTCCGCCACCAGACGCTTCACTCATGTGTCAAGTAGTTCACAAACTACGGGGTTATCGAGGCATAGTTTCGCTGATCGCGCCCCTATGGCTGGCCCAAGTGTGGTACTCCCAATTGAAGACGTGGTGTGAGAGACCGGTGTCACTCCCGATCTCGTACTTCCACTTAGAGACAATTGGAAACCTCAAGACCTCGCTGACTCTTGCATTATGGACATTCAAAAGGCCAAATGGTTGACTCCTTTCGGTGAAAGCGTGACTAATACATTTATTAATCAATATACCATTTCAATCAGATGTCAGTATCAGTCACATTGGAAATCTTTTACGACTTGGATAGTAGAAACTAGCCAGACTGAAGCATCAGTATCGTTAAATTTTAAATATCTTGATTACTTATTTGAGCATAAACGATTATCAGTAGTGTGACGTCTACCAGCGTTGGCAGAATCGCCTCTCGTTATCCACTATCTGGTGTTGATCAATATGTAGGTACCGTACTGTATATAAGGCTGGGGTTTGCTCTACCCACAGCGGTCTGGGTGGGGGTTGGTTCTGGGTGGTGGCTAGGTAATTATACCTGGCCACTGTTCCGAATCCCTTCTTGCTGTGGCTGCGGGACTGGGGCTGTGCCTCATTAGCTATAATTATATAATATGATATGTTTTAATAATCTTACTGTATGTAAAATAACCATCGAGTTGTATTCAAGGTGCCTTTAAGAGAGATTGTTCTCAAAAGGCGCAGCCATGATATTATTTTATTGTAAAATTAACATATATTGTATGTTTGATTGGCAAAATAAAAATTAATAAATAATAAATAAAAAAAAAAACTATCGCTCGCCAGGGACATCTAAATGGGCTACAGTTATCAGAGCATGTTGTTCTTTCTTTCCTAGTAATCGCATTGTCACAGACAGTCCAGTGGTGGTCTTTGTTTTCGTCTGTGACAACGGGTTATATTTTATATCAACAGTAGTGATAATAGTACCAGTGTGTGAATGAGAAAGACTTTCAGAGCGAGGAGGTAGTAAGTGTCTGAGTCACGGGTGCATTCCTGCCTCTCGCTCGCCATTGGACGGCGTGTCTTGCTGTGTCACATGACACCTGCTGTCTTGTGACGTCTCGGCCCGTGATTGGCCGACCATCGCGCCTTTGCGGTCTCCTGTGTAACTTACCTCCTCCATGAGGGTCCCCAGGAGCTGTCCTCGTCAGGACAGGCTTGGCACGCGTGCTTCTAACATCCCTTTGCATACTCTCTCCCGATCACCACCTTTATCACTGTTTCTCTCACTCGATTCTCTCTTTCCATACTCTAACCTTTATTAACTGCACAACACTCCCCTTGGGTTCTGCATACGGTTTTCATAGCCGGTCCATTGTATTGCATGCGCCGTCCTCAGAGATATTTACATGTACTTAGAATAGGTTTGAGGGTTCTTAGTTAGTATAGGTTAAGAACTTTGTGTGTCTCCATTATTGATTTAGTGTTTCTGCTCTTTTATTTAATGCTAGACTGGGATAAGGTAACTGTAGTCGTTGTCTCCGATGTGTGTACGGTTTGCTTATACCTACACGACTTCGACCGGTCCTGTGGTAGCCTGGGTTGTCTTTTCGGTTGCGTCCTTTGCGAGTGCAGCATTGTGTTGACTGGGGGTTTTGGCCTGTACCAGTTCCACACTTTGCTGCCTCTTTGCTTGTCTTTAGAGGGTCGCCAGGATAGAACCAGATACTTGTGATCTGGATCTATCGAGAGAGCCCCCTTGTCAATTAACATAACTTAAAGGATGCAGTCTTAAGGACATCGTTAGGCTACGAGCCTGTCTTGCTCAACCCCAGTTCCTAACCTAGAGTATCCCAGCTAGACATTATTAATCGAGTAGACACTTGTTAATATTTAATATAAGCTCTTTGATATGTGCGCATTATTATTCACAGCATTTATTAGTCTAGGTTGTTGTTGAGCCGCACAACCATAGCAGACTGTTTCGTTGATGAGGAAGTACTTCTTTTAGTGTCGAGCATTGCTACCGTTGCGCATTTATAGTATTCTCGTGTCAGTTAACATTATATGTCCTATCTTTTAGTGTATTCGATTTACACGTGTGGTGTCCTGCCTCCTGCCTTTATATAGTTCTAATACGAGCATCTTATGAGCATCAGACTTTCTTCAGAAGTTTCCAGGTCTATGCTGTAGGACTATACTTCACTTTCTTTCAGATAGGAATGAAGAGTTTATTGTTGTTTAGAGTAACTGTATTGAAGCATCTTTTTATTGTATTAAATCTTGCAGTGATTTAATTGATCTTTCCATAGATTCCTTTTTATGCATTTTAACATAACTTGCATCTTGTTTGTTATCAGGCTATACCAGTGCCGGTTAGCCTGAAGTAGAGTACATTTATGCCCAGTTAAGGATACCCCGCCATCGCAGATTAAGGCCTTGGGTATACGTGTTTTGTTCAACGTATATATCAGTGTGTGGAATCTAGCGTACCATTGTTGCATAGTGCCCTATTACTAGTCCAATCATTGAGTGCCCTTGTTTTATTCGTAGTCCCGGTCGTAACAAATGGCGACCTTGCCTAGTATCTTATCTTAGTCGTCATAACAAATGGCGACCTTTGTTTAGGATTTAGTGAACTAAGAAATAATTGCAGGATTTTTTTTTGTGGAGAATTTTTTTTTTTAATCACCGTTTGGGGGTCGATTGTTATTTCTCACAGTTTGGCAGTGGACATTTGTTTTTGAGGAATATTTTGGACACGTTGGAATTTTTTTTGGCAACGTAGTATAGCACTTGAGTTGTCTTCAAGCATTTTTTGAGTGAATAGTGCTACATGAGAGTATAGGTACTTTTTTTTTTTTTATAAACGTTGAGGATTTCCGGTGGACACTATGTCGAACGACAGATCAGTGCACAGTGAGGACACAGTACGGGAAGCAGGCGAGGAGGTGGAGAAGGTGGAGTTGTTAATCGGCGTTCGGGTGGTGAACAATGAGGAGGATGCTCGGATATTTTTGGAGGAGCCTGTGTCAGCGGATCGTGTGTCGGGGCTAGACCGGTACGGACTGCAGTGTGTAGCCACGGTCTTAGGGTTTCCCGGTACTAGCGGTTTGTCGAGAAGTGAGCTGGTTGCCTGTGTGCTGGGTGGGGTGCATGGGTGTTCGGGTGGAGCGGGAGCTGGGGAACCTTCGGCCCAGCCCCGATTCCACTCGACTCCTACCATGGCGCCGCCTCGGGCTCCGGAGCCGGGTACGTTCCCGCAGGCCAATGCCCGCTGGCGGTTGGGTATGCCTCTAGGTGGCTCATGGGGTGGGTCCCCGATAGTAGCACCCCCTCCTCAGGGTTTGTCTGCCGAGATGTTGTTTCAGCTCGAACTCGCCAAACTCAAGCAGCGAAAGCATGAGGCTGAGCTCGAGCAACGAAAGTATGAGGCTGAGCTCAGGCATCAGCAGCAGCAGCGGAAATCTGAGCTTAGGATTCAGGCTGAGGAGAGAAAGGCCATACGTGAGGCTGAGCTTCAGGTTGAGGCTACGAAGTACTGTGCACATATAGAGCTTGAGAAGTCTCGGGTGGAGTCGACAGGGCAGCGTCTCGGTTCTGGGAATCGAGGTCTTGATCAGTCTTTATCGCGCCTTCTTAAGTTAGTCCCTGCATTTGACGAGTCGGGTGTCACCGAGTTTTTCCTGCGTTTTGAGAAGAAGTGCCGGGAGCACCAATGGCCCGAGGTTAAGTGGGCAGCCCTTGTTTCTTCTAGGTTGGTTGGCAAAGGACTCAAGCCATATGATGCGTTGCCCTTGGAGTCTTGCATCGATTATGAGGTATTGAAGGAAGCTGTTCTGCGGGCGTACGAGTTACAACCAGAGACATGTAGGTTGAAGTTTCGGGGTGTTACGAAGGGTCGTGAGTGCACTTTTCTAGAACATGCCCGGGAACTGTCTGATGCTTTGAGAAATTGGCTGAGGTCAGAGAAGGTGACGACGTTCGAAGAGCTTGAGCAGTTATTCCTTCTAGAGCATTTTTTTAAATGCACAGGCGGCGACCTGACTTTGAACCTCAAAGAGAAACATCCTAAAACTCTACAAGAGGCAGCTGAGTTGGCTGACCTGAGATTATCGCTGATTCGTGGGTGAGGGTCTGCACAACGGACCGATGCAATTAACAAGGGCCGCAACACTCCACCCCCCCGAGTCAGTGATGCAACATTTGAAAACAATTGTTATGCCCTGTTTTTCTACAGGATTAACTTGGGTAATGTGAGTTCTAACTGACTGGGTATAGAAGGCTGCATGCACAAAACAAGATATGAGGAATAGAGAACACAAAATAAACACACGGTAACAAGACACACGATCACGTTTATTGATATACACACTTCTGAATACTCGTACAAGACAAATGATAGAATTGAACAACACTAGCATAAGTGGATCTGGATGAAGCCTAGTCTCCCACTTCCAACGTTCAGGTATTAATCTTCTGATCACTGGCTTTATTCATAAGTTATTATACTGGAGACCATCAATGTTACTTATAGATTCAAATTCACTGTTAGATTTATTACTGGTAGCTCTGGTGCACAAGTAGTAGTTCACAGACTAGATTAGACACACGTATTTTAGAGCACGGGAATTCTAGTAACCTCAGGGGGTACTGATCTAAGTTTTATATTCTTATAGCAGAAATACGTAGAACGCAAATCAGTGGGCGAACATTAGATATCACTAGGGTTTCACTTCTACGTAATAATATCTGGATATATGGGTAATTACGAGAGTTAATATCACCTGTTAATTAATAAACACTGATACGCTTAGCACTTCCTAATGGAATGGTTATATATGAATTATACTGGGGCAAAGATATAGCCACTTCATAGAAATATTAATAAGTGAGTCTCTAAATAGCACTGTAACACTGTAGTACTGATAGAGTGAATCTTGGGTAGTATTTGATTGGTCTGGTCCTGGTTATCTTGCGTCCGTGATGTTGGGGGCTAACGACTGGTTCCGCGGCCGTCCAGGTGGTCCATATGTAGGAAGTTCTCAAGACGGATCTCTTGGCGATCGTTGCTGGCTACACTCTTATATACCCACTGGTTTGTTAAGGTTATAAGGTGCACGTAGATTTCTTGTACGTGGACAGATCCTTCTATCTAAATCTGCCACAGAGTCTGCCGGCTCTGGAACTCAATTCTCAGCAACAAACAATGATAGAGCTCGAGGTCAACTCTGGTGACCAACCCTGGTTGGTGTCTATCTTTCAACTGATTTTACTGGGGGCTGGAGCTTGGTTTATAGGTTCGGTTTTGGACCCTGTAGGCCATAGGGATCTCGAGTTTTGATGGACTTATTTGAGCTCTCAATTGATACGGGAACTAGGTAAGGTGGTGATTACTGTTGTGGCACATGGCTATATGGAGCCTTCATAATGTGATATAACTGAGCCTTAGTAAGAGGTACTATTTTGGCTATACTGGAAGTATTTAGGGGAGAGAGACTGGATCTACTTTGCGAGGAGGATTGGGACAGCTGTGATAGGAGCGTCTCTCTTAGATTGTTCAGTCTTCATTCTATGGTATAGCTGAGGTGCTAACTTGGTTATCGGAGTATGCAAGAAAGGTTAATGGGTTATTGTGGGTTAATAGAGGTTAGGAAAGGTGTTAGTCATACATGGTTAGTTCATTAATAGGAAGAATTCCTGTGCTACCGGGCAATGACCCGGAAGTCAAAACAGGGGTCAGGTATATCTCCGCAGGGGTAGGGGTCTCCCTCCTCGGGTGGGTGAAAAGGGGTAGGTGCGCGCCCTCTCTCTGTGATGGTCGTCCGGCGGCTGTGGCTGGGGGCTTGCCATATTACAAGTGTTTGTAATAACCCTCTGTTTATGAGACCGATGTGGGTGTTCGTAATACCAAAACCGAAGGTGCCTTGACCAGCTGGTTTAATTGGTTGGGTTGTTAATTGCATGGCTTGTTGGATGTGGTGGAGACTGGGTTGCTAACTCTGCCACATTTATCTGGAAGTATGGCAATAGAAGTTAGTCACTGGCGAGGCGGCTAGCCTCGCACTGACGATCATTTGGTACAGGGTTGTGACTGGGTTGTGAGGGAATAGATGGCATGCAAAGGGTTAGTAAAGTTCTAATGGTGTTTCTTCTTACTGGAGGAAGGTAGGCTGGATAGGAGTATATATATACAAAAGGTTTGAGAATGTTAGTAACGGAAAAGTTAAGGATATTCAGGGGTATGGTGGAGAGGCTAGGTCGGAAGGGAGTCGAGGAGCGTGGAGGGTTAACGAGAGGGAGAGGGTTAAGGGGGGCTACGTGGAAGTTTGACCCTAAGGTCTCTGGGCGTAGAAGTGGCATTAGACTACAGTTGGTATCGTAGCCGGGGGGTTAATGACAGGGAAGGTATGTTCGCCAAACGCTACCGGGGGATGAGCAATATGGGGTGGTATATGAGTCTGGAAAGGATAGAATCATGCGGACTGTGGGGCTGTGGGGAAGAGGAGGTTAACTGTAGGTGTGTGCTTGACTATGGAGAAAAGTAGAGAAAAACATGGTGTATTATTACTCGTCAATACGATAGTTATGGACACTGTTAATCTGACACTATTTCTTGCTGACCTAGTTGTTCCTGGGAACTGCGTTTTCTATGACATATACACCAAAGAAAGCGGCAGTTCGTAGGGGTAGCTTCGGTATTGTTTCGTGGTGAAAATGCGTCGAGACAATGGTAAAAGAGGGTTGTGTATACAATCTCTGGTTGGGGTAAGAATTAGAGTTACTGCATGGTGGCTAACATCTTCAGTCATTTCTGTCTAGGTCTTACAGGAATAATGGTTATATATACACTGGCGTACCCGTGGGTATCATAGTTTCTTATCAATTAGGACATGTGATTTTAACATATTACTTCTCGGATGGAAGAACATACATAGATTTATGGGGGCGGTTGGTCTTCAGAAACTTAGTCTGGCAAGACAAGGTATTTTTAGGGGGTTAACATATTACTTCTCGGATGGAAGAACATACTATAGGTTTGACTCCTGTAAGGAGATAAAGAAAACCTAATATTTAGTAGTGGCCCCGTAATCATTGACGAACATGCCTATTACATAAGGCATCCTCTTCAAACACTAATCCGCCGTAGTTTGAATCTACCGCGCAGAGCATTTAAAATCTGAGGAGCCTTCATCATGAGTGCACGCGACCTCACTCATGGCTTCAGTCATTATGAATTGGGTTCTCACTACGAAAAAACTTCGTAAAAAAATAAAAAACAAAAAGAAAATAAGAATAACTATCCAATAAGCTTTCCATCATATCGTGGATGTACTTGTGTGGATCTTTGACCAGACGCTGATTCAGGCGTCATTCTTCCTTCACTGACATATCAAGTAAATCAAAATCTTTAATACATCAACGAATGGGAAGGGGATGGTCGGGAGGGCCCCAGTCGTCAATGATTACGGGGCCACTACTAAATATTAGGTTTTCTTTATCTCCTTACAGGAGTCAAACCTATAATTTATTAGTGGCCCCTCCATCATTGACGAACATGCCTGATTTTTAAGACTGGAGGGGGACATTCGTAATCATATCATAACTCTAGAAAAGCAGATAATCAAACAACCACATAGTATTCTTACTTTTGTAAAAAAGAGATATTCGGGTGCATAAACTTTATACAGCCTAAATCTTCAAAAAGGGGTACAAGAAGGAGCGTGCTTCAAAGAAGCCTGCTTGAAAAAGGGTTAACTCTGAGACTCTGTGCACAGATCTGCTAGTTAAGAAGGCACCCCACTTAAAGTAAGTGGTGAAAACTAAAAACTTATAAGTTTACATGTGCACATATAAACCCCATTAACTAGTGGATATATTCCTAAAAATATAACCAAACATAAATTAATTCTTGTACATTCGTAGAAGTACTGAACTCGTGTACTTATGCAGAAGTAATTACTTCAAAAGTAAAAGTCGTAGTTGCAACTACCGAGACTTCTCAAAAATCTATTGCTTCACAGCCAAAGCTCTTTACAACAAGAATTGTTGTAACACTACTATTGGACTTTAGAACAATTTTCTGCAATGAATACTACAGAGAAATTTTATAATACAATGCCTACAACCAGTATCACAGCTCGTATGTTCCGAACACATACTCCGGAGGGGTCTAGGGTGTCCTATGTCACACTGACTGCACCCTCCCCCCCCCCTTTTTCTTGAAATTAAACAAAACGTGACTAAAAGGGCCACCTAGACCCTCTGCCGTAAAGCTATACATGGCAAGGAAGGTTTGTCCAGAGCTACTGAAAGGTATCGAGGCAAAAACTCCTGATTAGAGGTCCACAACTGTGTGGACGTAATAACTTCCACCGAAAGATTATTAAGGAAACGTAAAGAGGCTGTCCCCTTGCGTAAATCGTGGGTCTTACCCACAACGCCGGGATTCTTCTCTTTAAAGTCCTCGACCAAGAGAGAAGCCAGTGTATGCTCCATCAAGCGTTCACCCGGACTTGCGACCCATAAAGCACCCTGGTGATTTAGAGGTGCCACTCTTAAATATTTGGTTAGAGCTTGCACTGGGCAAAAAAAATTGTGCACCTTTCCCCTGTTTAACGCCGGCACCGTGAACTCTGAAAACACGTGTTCACTGTGCTCAATCTCGGCTATGAATCCTGGGGAAGGTGCAATGTGAATACACTCATGAAGCCTATCAAACCTGAGGCAATTAGGTGCGTTGCTCATCGCCGCCAGCTCAGATACTCTGTTCCCGGTAGCCAAAGCCATAGGAATACTGCCCTTTTGTAAAATCTGCAGTCTTTGGTACATACGGGAACGAGAATAACGACGATGCTTTGTCCAGAGACCATGTAGGCCTGAGCCGACGGGGAGGTGGGCGGAGTTTAAAACCTGTCCACATAAATCACTTTCAGATAAATGTTTCTGCATGAACAGATAAATTAAAGAATAAACAACCAACGCCACCGAGGGCACAGTTTGTTTTGTTCTAAGAATCCGAGACGTAAAAGCTTGCCAATGCGATGGAAACTGTCGCTTTGTAGACTGGGTATATTGATTCGTGAATATCTTGGTCACGTCGCTACCCTATGGTGCTAGCCACTTGGCCTCCTGAATGTCCAAAATGAACAAGTCCGCGAGGTTTCTAGGTTGCCAATTGTGTCCTAAGTGGAACAACCCGACCAGGAGTGACACTGGGTGCGGGCACCACGTGTTCAAATGCTGGTACCACACTGCGCCGGCCACAGGGGCGCGATGAGCGAGACTACGCCTCGCTAATTCTGTAGTTTGTTGACTACGTGGCACATTAGAGACTCGTCTGGCGGCGGAAAATAGATAAATGGAAATCAACCTGTTCTCGTCCGTCATCAGAGCGTCAGGTCCGCCCGCCGGCGTTATCGTCCGGCGGGTGAGGTACAAATGTGAGTATCGCCATACACCTTGGCTGTGGCTGTCCCTCGCTTGCGAGCTCGGTATACTCCCTGAATGGGAGCCCTCGTCCGAGTCCCGTAAAGGTTTATGATAATTAAAAGCTCCCATAGCTCGTTAACACATTGAAAGCAGAGCTGGTGAGCAAAATCATAAAGTATACTAATTAATTTAATTTATATTTAATTGCATTAAAATAAATTACTATAAATAAACACAATATTATCATAATATAATCATAGAAAATATATATGTTTATTATGATTCAGCTATTAAATTATTTCATTAACAAATAAAAATAAGATAGGGCTACCTGAGCTGAACGGCGTTGAACATACAGCAATGAGAGGTTCAAGTGCCGACACGACAGAGACTGGGGGAAAAACTACCCCGCCCCCGGGAACTACCTGGTCACCTGGTGCAACACCGGTACTCCGCCCTGGAAAGAGAAATTTCCGGGGATTAATGCTCATAGGGTTACACCCAAAAAATGGTACAAAATATGTGCCTCAAAACCGCCGGTCAACGAACCGTAGCACTCCACCACTACTTTTCGTTGTCCTTTAGTTTCATATTAAAGATTTCAGCATATCTTTACCTGTCCAGAAGATTTAAGCATATCTTCTGAATCCTCATAAAGATGAAGCATATCTTTATTAAAGATGAAGTCTTTCAAGTATCCCTTTACACTTGAAACACTAGTAAGATTCCGGCATCTTTTTATCCCATAAAAAGTCTAAGCCTATCTTAATCTCTAATCTGGCGTCTCCAAGAAGCCCTCATAGATCGCCGTCTTGAAGGCCGTGATACCCTATTGTATCAATCAATTGTTTGGCAAATTATCGCGAATTGCAAATCAGTTAATATAACCACCCAAAGGTACAACCGCCGGGTTTTATATGCAATGTCAAACCAATTGTACCTGCCCCAGACCTCTTTGTAAAAAGGTCGCCGGGACGGAAAGACTAAACAAACAAACGGCATTGTTACAATGGCTTATTAAAGATTTCAGCATATCTTTTACCTGTCCAAAAGAATTAAGCATAACTTCTTAATCCTCATAAAGATGAAGCATATTTTTAATAAAGATGAAGTCTTTCAAGTATCCCTTGACACTTGAAACACTAGTAAGATTCAGGCATCTTTTTATCCCATAAAAAGTCTAAGCCTATCTTAATCTCTAATCCGGCTTCTCCCAGAAGCCCTCATAGATCGCCGTCTTGAAGGCCGTGATACCCTATTGTATCAATCAATTGTTTGGAAAATTATCTCGCATCGCAAATCCGTTAATATAACCACCCGAAGGTACAACCGCCGGGGTTTTTATGCAATGTCAAACCAATTATACCTGCCCCAGACCTCTTTGTAAAAAGGTCGCCGGGAGGTAAAGACCAAACAAATAGACAGCATTGTTTCAATGGCTTTGAAAAGCAGAGAAAACCAAGTCCAACAGGTGTCAGCCTGATCACCTAGAAAACTGTGTGGAGCCCCCCTCGACGGGAATAACCCAGGAAGCCTGATCCCAGGCTCGACCATAGAAAACGCAGTTTCTGATGAGCCCTCAAGCGACCAAACTCGTCGGGGTAACTTACCTATTTTAGCCATCCTGACTAAAACTCGGCAAACAAAAACGGTGTTCTCGGAGCAACGAGAAAAACTCCGGAAAGGTAACCCACACTAAACGATACATTACAGGAGGGCGTAATGCATAAAGCAATGAATAACACAGGAAGCCTGATCCCAGGCTCGACCACAGAAAACGCAGTTTCTCATGAGCCCTCAAGCGACCAAACTCGTCGGGGTAACTTACCTATTTTGAGCCATCCTGACTAAAACTCGGTAAACAAAAACGGTGTTCTCGGAGCAACGAGAAAAAAAGCCGGAAGGTAACCCACACCAAACGAGACATTTTAACACATTTTATACAAAGGGTGTGCGCAAAAATAGGGATACCTAAACAGGAGGGCGTAATGCATAAAGCAAAAACCGGGGCAAAGGTAGCCATGACAGAGACTGGTGGGATACTTACTCCAGGTTCTGCATAGACCCGCCGGGACCCAGCTCTGGAAAAAAATAAAATTTCCAGGAATTAATGCTCATAAGGTTAACCCAAAACATGTTCGCACACAAGTGTTAAATAACCCGCCGGTTAACGAGACGTAATACTCAACGACTACAGCTCGCTACGCGGTGGGGTTTCCTAAGTAAAAGATTTCAGAATATCTTAATTTGTCCAAAGGATTTATGAATACCCTCTGATATAATATATAAAGACCAGCATGGCGTTTATAACTGATTAAGTCTTTCCGGTGATGTTTGTTTCAAGATTCAATTTTGGAAAAAAAAAAACTAAAAAAGACGCCGGCCCCCGGATTATCTCGTAGATCAAAAACTGGGAAGCCTGACAAATATACGAGATCTATCTTCTCCCGAAGTATCTTTTTAGATCGCCGTATGTCGAAGGCGGCGATACAAAACGTATCCCTCAATTGTCTGGTTAACTAACTGAATTGTAAATTCGTTATTCCCATCCCTCCAAGGAGCACCCGCCGGGTGTGAATATTAGTTTAAAAAACGTTAACCCCAATTGTGCCCTAAAGCGCCGTATGTTGAAGGAGGCGATACACAATGCATCCCTCAATTGTCTGGTCAACTAAACTGAATTTTGCAAATTCGGGCATCCCACCCTTCCAGGTTGCACCCGCCGGGTGATTTAAAGTTTAAAAGTTAACCCCAATTGTTCCTAACCCCACTTCTTTGTAAAAGATCGCCGGGGAGGAAATACAACAACAACATAGTTTTATATTGGCTTAGCAAAACCGAAAAAACTACAAACAACACGTGTCCGTATGAACACTGTTAGATGGGTACATCCAATCCGCCGGGAATCATAAGGAGCCTGAAACAGGCACCCCAGAGACGCAGTCCTGGGGAGCCACAGACACCCACTCGCCGGAGAAAAAAGCCTGTTTTAAACCACGCGTGGCCAAAACTCAGCAACCAGCCGGGGTTATCAAGGTGAAACCGAGAAAAACCCGCCGGAAAAAACCCACCCCGTCCAGATACCATCTGAACGCACCACCGGACCGAGGCGTAGCCAAAACACAACTAACGCCGGGCCCAACATAGTCCGTGGAATTAGCCAATACACAACTAAACCAGGACACACATGACACAGTAGTACATATTTAGAAAATAAATCAATAACACTTGTATATGTGGTAAAGCTACGAGAGCTGGCTAGGCCTAGGCAGACGGATAACATTAACATGTCGGAATATAAACAAAAAGCACTGAATTATATCACAACAGGAACCACCGCCAACACACCACTGTAGCAAATACTTCCGGCAAAGGGAAGAACTGACTCGGGACCCAGAAAAAACTTCACTAAGTGAAGAAAAATACGCTGGGAATGTCAGCAAAAATACGCTACCTCATCAGAAAGATAAAAGGAAGCAATAACGCGTAATGAAAGCCGCCTGCATCACAAAGCTAGGTAACTGTGAAAAAGTTCACCTGTCCACAACCGGACCACGAGGGTACATCCGAAATAGATGCCCCAAACACACGACCCAAAATACACTGCACTGCGGGCAACCAGCCCAGGACACTCCTGCTACGCATATCCTAACCTTACTCGATACATCCCGGAGTAAACAAATGAGAAAAAACTCACTAGGGACGCAGCAAATGCGGAACCAGCGGAGCGTGGAGAGACACGTCCGGGCCGGCTGATCGCAGAGCAGAGAAGGAAGAATGACGCCTGAATCAGCGTCTGGTCAAAGATCCACACAAGTACATCCACGATATGATGGAAAGCTTATTGGATAGTTATTCTTATTTTATTTTTATTTTTTATTTTTTTTACGAAGTTTTTTCGTAGTGAGAACCCAATTCATAATGACTGAAGCCATGAGTGAGGTCGCGTGCGCTCATGATGAAGGCTCCTCAGATTTTAAATGCTCTGCGTGGTAGATTCAAACTACGGCGGATTAGTGTTTGAAGAGGATGCCTTATGTAATAGGCATGTTCGTCAATGATGGAGGGGCCACTAATAAATATAGATTTATGCCTGTCTGAACTGGTTGGCATTGGCTCAACCTAGGGACAGGGCATGGGTGTATTAAATTAAGGTGTATTCATGTTCATCATCATGTAGGTAGAGTCTGGCGGGTAAGAGGTGTAGGACACGAGCGGTAGTGGATACGCGAGGTGGGGGAGGGTTGTGAATTGTAAAGGGGGTGGTTTGAGGCTAGGCGCCGCGCCGCTCGTGACCTAGGATAGTGACCCTTAATGCGCTGGACATAGGGGTGGCATTTCCCTACGATCGAACAGGTAGGGTGGTGTGTGCAGCGGGGTGTGAAGGATAAGCGGACAGGATGACCCAAAACAGGGTACCACTGAGCATAGGGTCACGAAGCAAAATAGAGTAGTGTGGATTGTGGATACGAAGGAGGTGATTGGAAGACGTATAACAATTGTGGAAAAGTAAATGGAAGAGATGAACACGATGGCAGATAAAAGATAACTAACCTAAGGATTGAATACATGCATGAATGACGACATTATAGCTGTCGTCCTAATAAGATGATGAAACCGGGTTGGTATGCACGTGGCACAATACGACACAAGGACAGTGCCGCTATGTCGTATCAATACTGGTGGCATACTCCGGTTAATATTATATACACTTAGTTACTAGAAGAACAAGGCAAGGGGGGGCGACTGAGCACGGGGGTACATATATCTATACTCGTCATGGAGAGAGAGAGATACGAGGTAGCTTTCCTGCATCTCTCCTGATAATCGTCTGCAGATTGGTCATAGTGAGTTTTTCCGAATTAACAGGCCTAAATCAATACAATAACTGGAATAGGGTTATCGGGTGTATAGAGTCGTGGTTAAAGGTTGGGAATATATAGTTAGTGGATAAAAACAACGGGAGGTTAGAGACATAGAATTGCTAGAATTGGGGGGGGGGGGACTATGATTGTTATATAACTAAATACAGGGCTGACGTAATCACGATCTGATTTGGTGTGAAATGGAAGCTAAGGTGTCTTAGATCGCCTCGAACCTACACAATGAAAGTATTATAGCCTGTATGGTGGTTACATAATTAAATACATACTTAGGTGGTACATCAAGAATATCAGTGAGTAAAGAATTGTGGTTTGTATATTAGAAGACTGTGATTGAGAGACGTATAATATGTGGACTGAATTGAGAGAGAGAGAGAGACCAAATCGGGAATGGAAAAGGGGGCTGGGATCTCGTTGGGGATGGGAGTTTCGCTCTCAGGATTTTCGTTCCTGTGGCTCGTTAGGGTTGGTAGTTTCGCTCTCAGGTTTTTCGTTCCTGTGGTATTTTACTTCCGTCGCCTTTATATGAGGTACGACCTCGTACCTCAAGGTTGGAGTATGTAGGTTTGTTTAGGGGGGCCAGGTCAGGTCGCTGAGGGGGTTAGGTTGGAGGGAAATGGCAGCCTGTCGCTGAGGACGATGATTACTGTCATCCCGACTAGCAACAGACTGTTCAGAAAAGAGAGACAAAAACTTAAAACATTTTATCCTGGAATGTGAATAATATAATGAAATTAGGAAAAAAATAACAAGATTACTCAGGCCATATATCCAAGACACTGAAAACTAATAGGAGAGTTACTATTCAAGAAAGAAGGGAACGAGGGAAGAAAATACATAGATGTTGGAAAAGGAGAGAAAAAGAGGGTAAAAGAACTTGACGAAAGAACAGATAATTAAGAACACAGGAAAATTAAGAAGAGCTAAAGTGTTTAACAATGTATAAAACAAATTTAAAAGATAGTAAGAAAAGTGTAGGCTAACAAGAAGGGGAGTACTACTAAGGAAAAAAATATATAATATATATACAGTATATGGAAAACATGTAAATTTATAGAATCATGCCCAATCGCTTAGGAATTGAGAACAATACAAGACAAAATCCCATGGAAAATCCAGTACAATAACATCCTCATCATCATCAGGGGGGGGGGGGGGGGCTGGATTAGTTAGGGTCGCCGTTAGTCTTGGTGAAGGTCTGGTTTATTGGTAGGGGTGGTGGTGGTGGTTGTGGCTTTGACCTTGGGGGTTCGCTTTCACTTTGGAAGGGAGGGGTGGATATACCGTTAGGTCTGCCGTTAGGAATGTGGGTCTGGGTGAGAGCTGGCCCGGGGCCATTTTTGGAGGGAGGTTTAAAGGGTTGCGGTCGGGGGTACTGATAGGGGGGGGTTTAAAGGTGAAACGGGCAGGTCGAGTCGGGGTTGTTGTTGCGGAAGAGGTTGGTGCTGGGGAGGGGTTGAATTGTGTAGAGAGTTGTGGTCGTGAGTGGGGTTGGGGGAAGGGTGAGTAAGGCTGGAGGTTGAGAGTTTACGATGATCGGGTGGTTTGGGGGTTTGGAGTGTGGGGATTTGATAGGGAGATGGTGGGGGGGTCTGGGCAGGCAGGGTTGTGGTTTGAGAGGGGTTGAATTTGGACTGATTTTATTTTCGGGAGAGACGTGGATGGGATTTCGATGAGTGATTGAGGTTGAGAGGTTGATTATGTTGTTTGGGGCGAGAGAGAGGGTAGTATTTTGGGGGTTAGTCAAGGTGGAAAAAGTTTTGTGGTTGGATTTGGATGGGCGTGGTATTTTGTCGAGCGGGATCTTTGGGGGTGGAATTTGGGGCGGATGGGGTAACGGTGAAGAGGGGGGTAAGGTAGGGGGGGAAGAGGAGGTAGGGGTTATGTACGGTGGTGATTTTTCGTTCTGAATGTGGTCATGAGAGGTTAGGCTGGCAGGGTGGGAATTGGTGGAGGTTAAGAGTTTAGCTGGGCTAATGATGGTGGGGGACCGACTGGTGAGCAGGTGCTCGGTATGCATGAGGGGGGGGAAATCACTTTGGTGGGGGTCACGCGTGAGGGGGGGATTAACGGCGCGTGTGGGAGGATCAGAGTGGTGAGGTGTGAGTGATTTAGGAAACGGAATTTGTTGGTGGGACTGTGGAGGATTGGTGGGGGAAGAGTTAGGCATAGAACATGGGTTATTGGGGGAGGACTGATGTACTGATTTATGGTTGTTAAAAGGACGAATTTGGGGAGTTTTGTCGGTGGCAGTGACGGTTTGTTTAGAGGTTATATGGGATTGGTGGGTTTGTCTGCCATGAGGGGGTGAGTCAAGTGTGGAGTTTTGAAGTTTTTTAGGGGTGTGAATTGTGGGGGGGTGGAAGGGAGCTACTGACGGAAAACTGTCACAAGGGAAATTTTGTTGGTGAGGGAATAGCTGAGCATTTCTGGGGGCATGGGGAGAACATTGTTGGGTACATAGGTTGGCATTTTCCCTGGAAACATGGGTACATAAATATTTGGTAGAATGGTTTTTACATACATAAGAGTCTGTCCTGGAAACATGGGAGGATTGAACCTGGACAGATGGGGGTCTGGGTGATTGACAGGTAAATTGTGGGGATGGGGTGAGTAGGTCAGTTTGGAGAGATTGTTGCGGAAGAGATTTGTCTCGGAAAACAATGGAATTTGGTAGGATGGATGAAGGAGACATTGATGGAGATTTTGGTTCTGGTGCTGGATTATGGGGCAGAGGTAGGTTGGTGAGCGGGGGTGTTACTGGAGGTGGATTCAGGAGCGGTTCGGGTAATGTTGGAGAGGGTGACAAGGGAGGGGGGAATAGGAGGTAGGTGGAGCTGTAGCATTCTTGGTTGATGCGGGTGTTTGAAGGGGTTCACCAAGGTTGGGCATGTGGGGAGGTGATGGTGGGGGGGGTGAGGTTGACAGTTTTGAGGGGGGGACAGGTGATGAATATGAGGAAGTGAGAGGCGTGACAGGTTGTTGAGGGATTGACGGGGGTGAAGGTTGGTCTTGGGTGACAGGGGCATGTGAGAGAGTGGAGGGGGGGCTCATTTTCTGACCAGCATTTTTCAGGGGTGACATTGAAAGAGAATTGGTTACGGTGGGGGTGACCATTTCTGCGTGCTGTGGTTTGTTGGCAGGCATAGAAAAAGGATGGGGTTTATGGGGTAACACAATTGATGGAAGATTATCATTGGTGGCTGGCTGGGCAGGGGAAAATTTAGGGATGGCCAGAGAGGATAGAAGCAAGGAAGAGTGCACTGGGGTTGGACTTTCACCGGGAGTCATTTTGGAAGGGTGCACAGAGTTTTCTTTAGGGGGATGGAGGGACTTATTGATGATAGTGTTCAGTGGAGGAATACATTTACTTTCTTGGATAGGGGCTGAAGGGGTGGATAGGGGATTCACCGAACTGAGTTGGCATCTTTCTCTGATGGAGAACATATGTTCTTCGAATGAGCCGTACGGGTCGAGATGGGCGGTGATGTGGGGTGGGAGGATGTCTAACAATGTGGTGAATAAGAGTTCATTTTGTTGCTCGTCATCTTCAGAGGTATACGTGGTCCTCACGTATCTGTAGAGTTGTACGAGGGTCACATTGATATCCCCTTCATACTTGATCTCGTCGACTTTTATTATTTTGGGGGCGACGAGGGAACCCAAAAGTGGCCCTAAGGTCCGGATCACGAGGGATCGAAACTGGTTCCAGGTAAGCTTTGGCGTTACCTGTTCAACAATTTGGGAAACGGCTTTTCCCAACTGCATAATGTGCAATAATGCAACGGCGATTTTGTCGCGGTCATTTTGAAGTGTCACATCTAACACTGGCTTTACTATGTCTAAGTAAGTGGCGATATCATATGTGTTTACATCATACTTGGGAATGTGTGTGAGTGTAATAGCGAGCTGCCATTTTTGCGATGTTCCCATGCTTCTACTGTTCCAAACTTGCAATGTAAAGCAACCTTTTATCCGAATCAAGAACCACCGCTGCCGCCAATGTTATGCCCTGTTTTTCTACAGGATTAACTTGGGTAATGTGAGTTCTAACTGACTGGGTATAGAAGGCTGCATGCACAAAACAAGGTATGAGGAATAGAGAACACAAAATAAACACACCGTAACAAGACACACGATCACGTTTATTGATATACACACTTCTGAATACTCGTACAAGACAAATGATAGAATTGAACAACACTAGCATAAGTGGATCTGGATGGAGCCTAGTCTCCCACTTCCAACGTTCAGGTATTAATCTTCTGATCACTGGCTTTATTCACAAGTTTATATACTGGAGACCATCAATGTTACTTATAGATTCAAATTCACTGTTAGATTTATTACTGGTAGCTCTGGTGCACAAGTAGTAGTTCACAGACTAGATTAGACACGCGTATTTTAGAGCACGGGAATTCTAGTAACCTCAGGGGGTACTGATCTGAGTTTTATATTCTTATAGCAGAAATACGTAGAACGCAAATCAGTGGGCGAACATTAGATATCACGAGGGTTTCACTTCTATGTAATAATATCTGGATATATGGGTAATTACGAGAGTTAATATCGCCTGTTAATTAATAAACACTGATACGCTTAACACTTCCTAATGGACTGGTTATATATGAATTATACTGGGGCAAAGATATAGCCACTTCATAGAAATATTAATAAGTGAGTCTCTAAATAGCACTGTAACACTGTAGTACTGATAGAGTGAATCTTGGGTAGTATTTGATTGGTCTGGTCCTGGTTATCTTGCGTCCGTGATGTTGGGGGCTAATGACTGGTTCCACGGCCGTCCAGGTGGTCCATATGTAGGAAGTTCTCAAGACGGATCTCTTGGCGATCGTTGCTGGCTACACTCTTATATACCCACTGGTTTGTGAAAGTTATAAGGTGCACGTAGATTTCTTGTACGTGGACAGATCCTTCTATCTAAATCTGCCACAGAGTCTGCCGGCTCTGTAACTCAATTCTCAGCAACAAACAATGATAGAGCTCGAGGTCAACTCTGGTGACCAACCCTGGTTGGTGTCTATCTTTCAACTGATTTTACTGGGGCTGGAGCTTGGTTTATAGGTTCGGTTTTGGACCCTGTAGGCCATAGGGATCTCGAGTTTTGATGGATTTATTTGAGCTCTCAATTGATACGGGAACTAGGTAAGGTGGTGATTACTGTTGTGGCACATGGCTATATGGAGCCTTCATAATGTGATATAACTGAGCCTTAGTAAGAGGTACTATTTTGGCTATACTGGAAGTATTTAGGGAAGAGAGACTGGATCTACTTTGCGAGGAGGATTGGGACAGCTGTGATAGGAGCGTCTCTCTTAGATTGTTCAGTCTTCATTCTATGGTATAGCTGAGGTGCTAATTTGGTTATCGGAGTATGCAAGAAAGGTTAATGGGTTATTGTGGGTTAATAGAGGTTAGTAAAGGTGTTAGTCATACATGGTTAGTTCATTGATAGGAAGAATTCCTGTGCTACCTGGCAATGACCCGGAAGTCAAAACAGGGGTCAGGTATATCTCCGCAGGGGTAGGGGTCTCCCTCCTCGGGTGGGTGAAAAGGGGTAGGTGCGCGCCCTCTCTCTGTGATGGTCGTCCGGCGGCTGTGGCTGGGGGCTTGCCATATTACAAGTGTTTGTAATAACCCTCTGTTTATGAGACAGATGTGGGTATTCGTAATACCAAAACCGAAGGTGCCTTGACCAGCTGGTTTAATTGGTTGGGTTGTTAATTGCATGGCTTGTTGGATGTGGTGGAGACTGGGTTGCTAACTCTGCCACATTTATCTGGAAGTATGGCAATAGAAGTTAGTCACTGGCGAGGCGGCTAGCCTCGCACTGACGATCATTTGGTACAGGGTTGTGACTGGGTTGTGAGGGAATAGATGGCATGCAAAGGGTTAGTAAAGTTCTAATGGTGTTTCTTCTTACTGGGGAAAGGTAGGCTGGATAGGAGTATATATACAAAAGGTTTGAGAATGTTAGTAACGGAAAAGTCAAGGATATTCATGGGGTATGGTGGAGAGGCTAGGTCGGAAGGGAGTCGAGGAGTGTGGGGGGTTAACGAGAGGGAGAGGGTTAAGGGGGGCTACGTGGAAGTTTGACCCTAAGGTCTCTGGGCGTAGGGGTGGCATTAGACTACAGTTGATATCGTAGCCTGGGGGTTAATGACAGGGAAGGTATGTTAGTCAAATGCTACCGGGGGATGAGCAATATGGGGTGGTATATGAGTCTGGAAAGGATAGAATCATGTGGACTGTGGGGCTGTGGGGAAGAGGAGGTTAACTGTAGGTGTGTGCTTGACTATGGATAAAAGTAGAGAAAAACATGGTGTATTATTACTCGTCAATACGATGGTTATGGACACTGTTAATCTGACACTATTTCTTGCTGACCTAGTTGTTCCTGGGAACTGCATTTTCTATGACATATACACCAAAGAAAGCGGTAGTTCGTAGGGGTAGCTTCGGTATTGTTTCGTGGTGAAAATGTGTCGAGACAATGGTGGCTAACATCTTCAGTCATTTCTGTCTAGGTCTTACAGGAATAATGGTTATATATACACTGGTGTACCCATGGGTATCATAGTTTCTTATCAAGTAGGACATGGGGTTTTAACATATTACTTCTCGGATGGAAGAACATACATAGATTTATGGGGGCGGTTGGTCTTCAGAAACTTAGTCTGGCAAGACAAGGTATTTTAGGGGGTTAACATATTACTTCTCGGATGGAAGAACATACATAGATTTATGCCTGTCTGAACTGGTTGGCATTGGCTCAACCTAGGGACAGGGCATGGGTGTATTAAATTAAGGTGTATTCATGTTCATCATCATGTAGGTAGAGTCTGGCGGGTAAGAGGTGTAGGACACGAGGGGTAGTGGATACGCGAGGTGGGGGAGGGTTGTGAATTGTAAAGGGGTGGTTTGAGGCTAGGCGCCGCGCCGCTCGTGACGTAGGATAGTGACCCTTAATGCGCTGGACATAGGGGTGGCATTTCCCTACGATCGAACAGGTAGGGTGGTGTGTGCAGCGGGGCGTGAAGGATAAGCGGACAGGATAACCCAAAACAGGGTACCACTGAGCATAGGGTCACGAAGCAAAATAGAGTAGTGTGGATTGTGGATACGAAGGAGGTGATTGGAAGACGTATAACAATTGTGGAAAAGTAAATGGAAGAGATGAACACGATGGCGGATAAAAGATAACTAACCTAAGGATTGAATACATGCATGAATGACGACATTATAGCTGTCGTCCTAATAAGATGATGAAACCGGGTTGGTATGCACGTGGCACAATACGACACAAGGACAGTGCCGCTATGTCGTATCAATACTGGTGGCATACTCCGGTTAATATTATATACACTTAGTTACTAGAAGAACAAGGCAAGGGGGGGCGACTGAGCACGGGGGTACATATATCTATACTCATCATGGAGAGAGAGATACGAGGTAGCTTTCCTGCATCTCTCCTGATAATCGTCTGCAGATTGGTCATAGTGAGTTTTTCCGAATTAACAGGCCTAAATCAATACAATAACTGGCATAGGGTTATCGGGTGTATAGAGTCGTGGTTAAAGGTTGGGAATATATAGTTAGTGGATAAAACAACGGGAGGTTAGAGACATAGAATTGCTAGAATTGAGGGGGACTATGATTGTTATATAACTAAATACAGGGCTGACATAATCACGATCTGATTTGGTGTGAAATGGAAGCTAAGGTGTCTTAGATCGCCTCGAACCTACACAATGAAAGTATTATAGTCTGTATGGTGGTTACATAATTAAATACATACTTAGGTGGTACATCAAGAATATCAGTGAGTAAAGTATTGTGGTTTGTATATTAGAAGACTGTGATTGAGAGACGTATAATATGTGGACTGAATTGAGAGAGAGAGAGAGACCAAATCGGGAATGGAAAAGGGGGCTGGGATCTCGTTGGGGATGGGAGTTTCGCTCTCAGGATTTTCGTTCCTGTGGCTCATTAGGGTTGGTAGTTTCGCTCTCAGGTTTTTCGTTCCTGTGGTATTTTAACAATAGTAAGAGCAATGATACTAATTTTGATCACAAACCAAAAACCGTCCTGTTTAAGAAAGGTCAGGGCCCTTCCCCACCTCAGGGGAAGTCCGAGGGTGAAGTAGTGTTTTAAGTGTCATAAAAAGGGGCATTTTGCACGTTCCTGTCCTAGTAACCAACCTACAGCAGTCATGTCTTTGGCTAGCAACATTGGGGTGTCTCTGAGGTCTTCTGCGTTTACCCGGGGTGATATGTCAGATGCGGGGGCACAGCCAGTGAAGGAGTGTCCGGAAGGCTCGAAACCTGTCCGCGATGCTTTTTGCGACCATAGAGGGCGTGGCTGCGTGAGTTGGGCTGGTTGCAAGCATGGGTTGGAGTTGTTGCGTGATACAGGTGCATCCCAGACTCTGATAAAAAACTTTACAGGCCAACCTATAAACGCGGCACGGGTAGTTGTGGTGCAGGGTATTAATGCTACATGGTCATACCCGTTGGTTCGAGTGGAGCTGGACGTTGATGGTGTGACACGAGAGATAGATGTTGGAATCGTAGAGAAACTGCCAGTAGAGGGCGTCGACCTTCTTCTCGGCAACGACTTTGCGGTGCCTACTTCTGAGGTTCCACCCTTAGTCGTTGCCGAGAGGGCGGCCGACGTGAGTAGGGAGGGGCAGGAGTTGGTCGAGAGGTGTCAATTACAGCAGATGGCGTGTGTTGTCACCCGATCTCGTGCATCTAAGGTGTCACAGCCTATTCCTTAGTCTCTAGGCCAGCGGAGGAATGGTCGGAAGGAGAAAGCTAAAGTTGGGAGAAGTTTTGTGAGTTTTGATCCAGCGGCTCTTCTTGGCGACTCAGTATTAGCACCAAAGATGAGCTCCGGAGTGGCCCCAGAACCTGTCCCCCCTATTGACATGGTAGGGCGTGATGGCACTCCACAACAGAGTAGTTCCCAGGTGGAGGAGAGTTGTGGAACGGAGCTATTGAACTCGAGGACGGGGAAGCATTTCATGTGAACCTGGCGAAGGAGTTTGTGAGGCAACCACCTGAGCAGCCTACTGTCCCTGTGTTGGTCTGCAGCGGCCAAGGTGGAGAAGGAGAGGGGGGCAGTGGGGCACAGGTGGAGGAGAGTTGGGATTGTCATGTCTCGGCGGAGCAGTGGGCGGGGGACATGAGTCAGGTGGCTGCGGAAGCGCTAGAGCACCTGCCTGAGCAGCAGTGTGCAGCGCTCCAGCACCTGCTCGGTTCATACCCCACTGTTTGTGCCGAGCACCCAGGCCTCACAACTCATGCGGTGCATGAGGTTCCGCTGGCAGGTTACTTGAGTGTTAGTCAGCCGTTGGCCTCGTTGTTTCAGTGGTTCAAGGTGGGCGACGAGGCTTTGGCATGGTTGTCAGGTCAGGGTCGACCCATGGCTGCCAAGGGTGGTGGTCAGAATGAGGACATTGAGCAGATTGGTGAGGTTGGCTGTTGAGTGGATGCGCCCGGTCGTCGCATAGCCTCCCAATGCTGCTCTAGTAATATGCAACAGCCCTACCATAGACCGACTGTATCTGGCCATGTCGCTGAAGGCGGTGATGCTGCGCAGGCAGATGTAGTCGCAAGGAATGCGGGGGTGTGCATGTACGGTATCGGCGGGGAAGCCTTAGCAATTATGAACTATGATAGTGACTGCACAGGTGGTACTGATTGTCCCTCTCATGACCTGGCTGTTCTAGGGACGAAGGGGAGAAGGAGGGAGACTATAGTTTAGAAGCTGCGGTCTCGGCTGGGTTGTGGGAGGGCACTAGGTATGTTGTTCTTCGAGATAAGTTGCAACCTCTTGTTCCTGAGTGCCAAGAGAAGTTGTTTACTAGGCTGTGGCAGTACATCTGCATGTTTGTTGCTTCTCCAGGCCTGATGTACGGGGTAGAATCCGACATGGAGGCTGGAGACAGTGCAAGGCTCAAGTTAGTTCCCTACCGTATAAATCCTGCTCAACAGTCTGTCGTGAAAGCAGAGCTAGACTACGTGTGGAAAAAGGGTCTGAGGGATAAGGGATATCATGAGTGGTCGTTGCCAGTAACTTTGCAACCTGTGTTAAGTGGCAAGATCCGTGTATATGTTGACTGCAAGAGTGTGGGTGCATTATCCCTGACAGACGTCTATCCATTACACAGAGTTGACGACACCATAGACCGCATCGGGGCTGCCTCGCTCATCACGAAGGTAGAACTAGTGAAAAGTTATTGGCAGGCCCCGTTGCCAGAGAGAGCGAAGAGAAGTGCCAGTCATGTGATGAACTGGGCAGTTTATCAGTGTCAGGTGTTGTTTTGCTGCCGGAACACAAGTTGGATGTGTGGCATGTTAAGGGCACTGATAATGTTGTGGCTGATTGTTTGTCACAGGATGGAATGTCTTAAGGAGCACCCTCGCCGTTCAGTCAGTGTGTGTTTGAGTGGAGAAAAACCAGGCTTGCCCCTGTAGAGCAGCCATAAAAAACAACATTAAAATTAAATATAAAAAATCACATAAAAACTCTTTCTTTTTGATAGTTAATTGTAAGTTGCCAATGTTATAGCTAAAGTCCTAAGTTGAACCTGTCTTTCACTTAGTAGGCTGGGCTCTGTGAAGCTCGCTCAGGGAGCATAGCAGGCTAAATTATACTATTGTGATTGGGAGGGGTTGTAAGATTTTCTTTATGCTAATAATATGTTGTTTTATTTAAGATTGAGCTTTGCATTTCATTTCTGGTGGAGTGGCTAGGTGTGGCGGGTCTTGTCGGCATTCTGCCTTGTCAGATATGGTGCTCGCCTAATGTTGAGCGTCCCATATCTTGGGCGGGGTGTGACGTCTACCAGCGTTGGCAGAATCGCCTCTCCTTAGCCACTAGGGCTCGCCAGGGACATCGAAATGGGCTACAGTTATCAGAGAATGTTGTTCTTTCTTTCCTAGTAATCGCATTGTCACAGACAGTCCAGTGGTGGTCTTTGTTTTCGTCTGTGACAACGGGTTATATTTTATATCAACAGTAGTGATAATAGTACCAGCGTGTGAATGAGAAAGACTTTCAGAGCGAGGAGGTAGTAAGTGTCTGAGTCACGGGTGCTTTCCTGCCTCTCACTCGCCATTGGACGGTCTGTCTTGCTGTGTCACGTGACACCTGCTGTCTTGTGACGTCTCGGCCCGTGATTGGCCGACCATCGCGCCTTTGCGGTCTCCTGTGTAACTTACCTCATCCATGAGGGTCCCCAGGAGCTGTCCTCGTCAGGACAGGCTTGGCGCGCGTGCTTCTAACATCCCTTTGCATACTCTCTTCCGATCACCACCTTTATCACTGTTTCTCTCACTCGATTCTCTCTTTCCATACTCTAACCTTTATTAATTGCACAACACTCCCCTTGGGTTCTGCATACGGTTTTCATAGCCGGCCCATTGTATTGTATGCGCCGTCCTCAGAGATATTTACATGTACTTAGAATAGGTTTGAGGGTTCTTAGTTAGCATAGGTTAAGAACTTTGTGTGTCTCCATCATTGATTTAGTGTTTCTGCTCTTTTATTTAATGCTAGACTGGGATAAGGTAACTGTAGTCGTTGTCTCCGATGTGTGTACGGTTTGCTTATACCTACACGACTTCGACCGGTCCTGTGGTAGCCTGGGTTGTCTTTTCGGTTGCGTCCTTTGCGAGTGCAGGATTGTGCTGACTCAGGGTTTTGGCCTGTACCAGTTCCACACTTTGCTGCCTCTTAGCTTGTCTTTAGAGGGTCGCCAGGATAGAACCAGATACTTGTGATCTGGATCTATCGAGAGAGCCCCCTTGTCAATTAACGTAACTTAAAGGATGCAGTCTTAAGGACATCGCTAGGCTACGAGCCTGTCTTGCTCAACCCCAGTTCCTAACCTAGAGTATCCCAGCTATACATTATTAATCGAGTAGACACTTGTTAGTATCTAATGTAAGCTCTTTGATATGTGCGCATTATTATTCACAACATTTATTAGTCTAGATTGTTGTTGAGCCGCACAACCATAGCAGACTGTTTCGTTGATGAGGAAGTACTTCTTTTAGTGTCGAGCATTGCTACCGTTGCGCATTTATAGTATTCTCGTGTCAGTTAACATTATATGTCCTATCTTTTAGTGTATTCGATTTACACATGTGGTGTCCTGCCTCCTGCCTTTATATAGTTCTAATACGAGCATCTTATGAGCATCAGACTTTCTTCAGAAGTTTCCAGGTCTATGCTGTAGGACTATACTTCACTTTCTTTCAGATAGGAGTGAAGAGTTTATTGTTGTTTAGAGTAACTGTATTGAAGCATCTTTTTATTGTATTAAATCTTGCAGTGATTTAATTGATCTTTCCATAGATTCCTCTTTATGCATTTTAACGTAACTTGCATCTTGTTTGTTATCAGGCTATATCAGTGCCGGTTAGCCTGAAGTAGAGTACATATTTTATGCCCAGTTAAGGATACCCCGCTATCGCAGATTAACCCTGGAGGGTATAGGTGTTTTGTTTGCCGGCATATAAGTTCGAGGGTTTGGATCTAGCGTACCATTGTTGCATAGTGCCCTATTACTAGTTCAATCATTGAGTGCCCTTGTTTTATTCGTAGTCCCGGTCGTAACAGTAGTAACACTAAAGAACCATTTGACAGCAATTAGAGTCCCATTTTTTTTATTTAACTGGGCTTTCTGTACCACAGGCGGAGGAGAAAAGTTTCATGAGGGCATGTTTCAAGCTTCGTCCACCGCCCCGTCAGCTCATGCCTACCTGGTCACTTGACAAAGCCTTGTATTTACTACATTCTCAGAAATATAGTCACAATCTCACTTTTGATTCAATCTTAAAGAAGGCTGTGTTCCTTATGGCCTTGGCTACAGGAAACTGGGTATCTGAGCTGGCGGCGATGAGCAACGAACCAAATTGTCTCAGGTTTGGGCGACGCGATATGGATGATCAAATTGCGCCGTCCCCTACTTTCATTGCTAAAAACGAGCATAGTGAGCATGTTTTTACGGCTTTCACGGTTCCGGCGCTCAAAAGAGGAGATACTCACCGTAGATTATGCCCGGTGAAAGCTCTAATGAATTTTAGGAGAATGTCCCGGCCTAATCAACCGGGCACCCTCTGGGTAACTTGTAAGGGTAATCGCGTTACGAAGAGGAAGTTAGCATCTTTACTTGTTTACCCCGGTACAGTGGGGCATGACATATTGTTCAGGTTATGCAATAAGTCATGAGGCTAAATATTTTTTGTATTTTGAAACAAGACCAAATATTTTTGTGATACGCATGTACCTTACATTTATTTAATGATTAAGATATTGGATACATTTGTGATCGTTTGTTACATGTACCTATTAGGTTATGTGATACAACTGTTTCTATTGTCATAGCTGTGATTTTTAGAAGAGTTAACACACAGGTCTTCTTTGAAGTACACTACCTGTATTTCTTTCCAATTTTTTGATACATTTTGTATGTACAAAATAAATTTTAGAATACTATATTTGGGTATTTTCTCATCCTATTGTTGTTTTGTAAATGGTTTGATATTTGTTACGAATGTCCCTCTCCAGACTTGAGATATCAGGCATATCGTCAATGATGAAGAGGCCACTAATAAATTATAAGTTTGAGTCCCGGAGGGAAGAAGGAAAACCTAATATTTAGTAGTGGCCCCAGAATCATTGATGATTCTGGCCCTCCCTTCCATCCCCTTCCCATTCGTTTGATGTTTTTAAGTTATCTTGATATATCATTGAAGGAGGTATGACGCTGGAGGAATCAGCGTCTGCGGGCAAACATACACTCGATGGGAAGCCTAGCTTTTAGCAGTTCTAATGTTAATTTTCTTTTATTATTTTTTACGATGTTTTTTTGCAGTGAGCTCCTGATCATAAGAACGATTCCGTAAGTGAATTAGCGTACGCTTACGATGTTGGTCTCTCTGTCTCTCTGTGGCGGGTATTTCAAATAGCTGACGCATGAGTTTAAAGAGTGCCATTACTGTATAAGGCATATCATCAATGATTCCGGGGCCACTACTAAATATTAGGTTTTCCTTCTTCCCTCTGGGACTCAAACCTATAATCTAGGCGATGAGTTTAATGTTATCATCACTAAAGGCCCCCTCACACATTCATGACTTGAACGGCGACATGGCCCGACTTTTGTCTCGTGATGATGTCGTAATTAAATACCCGACATCTCTTTCCATGTCTGGCAGTCTCGCGTGATGTCGTCGAAGACCGCGACATTTTAGTGTAGACACTAAAATCTCGTGCTGAGTCGTGACCTGACTTTTTGTCGTTGCATGTCGTTGTATGTACGTACTTAATTCTTTCATTACTGTGTGGCGTCTAGGTGGTGTCGCGGCATGTCGTTGCAAGTCGCGCGACATCACCACGAGAAAAATTGTTACGACTTGTGAGAGAAACCAGCTCGTAGTCATCACGTAGCGTCACGTAGCCAGACTGAACACCACGTACCCACACAGACTATATCCGGATATCACACCGACATTTCTTGACCCAGTGACGACATATGACAGTGTCTCACGAAATTAGTACGTACACACACAGTACACAGTACGTACACAGAACGTACATGGCGAAACCATCCAGACAAGTGAAGAAACCAATGCGCACGAGCACGAGACGCGGCAGACACTACGAAGAGGTGGCACCACTGGAGCGCGACGTAATCAGCACGTACCCGGTCCGACACATACGGGGTACGTTGTAGGTATGTTGTAATGTTTTGTTGTTTCTTGTTAGTGTCGCATGCTTCGAGCTGGCATCGCCCAGGTCTCTGAGTGAAGTCGCAATGCCTCGTATTGGGTACGTTCTGCCTTCAGTTTCAGTACATGCATGCTCGTTCTGTGTACGAGATGGCCTTGTGAGGGCCTCTTATCTTAATTTGTTGTCCTCCAGCTCCCTGACTTTTCCGCCAAACTCAATACGTGCCATGTCGCCATCCAAGTTGTGAATATGTGAGGGGGCCATGAGAAAGAACACATATTTAATGGACAGAGTATACGCTACTGACATTTTTCTGTAATTGTAATCCAGGTGATGAGTGAGGTAGTGGAGGTGTCAGGGGTGGGAGAGGTGGAGGTGCAGCCCCAACAGGCCTGTCTCACCCTAGCTCTCACCACTCGTAAGGCCACCCTGGAGGAGTGCCGGACATCCGTGGAGAAGCGACAACCTTACATTTACCAGACAGTAAGTTTGCCTATCTATAGATGACTGTAAATTGTTATAATTACAATACTTACTACTTTAAAATAATATAATAGATTAATTCGTAAGGTACCTTGTGCACTTGTTCATGTTTGAGGCCATAGTTAATATATATTCTCAATCAAATCTAACGTGAGTCAAATCCATCAAAAATGACTAAAGGAAACAATAAATAGCTGCACTCATCTTCTGAGTTCATTTCTCTAGAAGTCTAGATGATGCTCCAAGTTGCAACTTCTTCCAACCCATGTAGCATTTACAAGGTTGTTTAATTGCCTCAGCCATGAGATACCCACCAATGTTATGGAGCTCACTACCAATTTGATACAGGCATTTATTCAAAATATCCATGACCTACCTAAGAGACCACATACATGAACAGATCGAACTGCTGCATTCAACAAGCTATCAAAATTAAAATACCTGAATGTTAGTATTAGTCTAAGAGATCTGTAGTCCCAATGGCTCTGATGCCTCCTTCAGTCCTCCAAGAGCCATTATGAGATAGTCCAGCAATACAGCTAACATCACAGCATTGTCTGCAAAATTAAGGTTAGTGAGCCTGATAATTCTAACAGATGTTCACAGCGATGCTATCCAAATGTTCAGCCCAGTAGCCAGTCCATGTATGTGCTAAAAAGTAAAGGCCACAGAACACATCTGTCTTACCTTATAGTCTCTGCAAACCACACCAGCCTCAACAGTGCTAAAACAATGCAGTACAACATCAAGTCCTACTACAGCACTTTTCTGACAATTATGCAAACACTGTAGTCAACACTGGTGTGGCTCCAAACAGCGCCTAGGTAAGGCTCTAGTAAGAATCCACTGTAGCACCTATCCACGCCCCGCCAGCCTCGGCAGTGCATTACCAAGACAGAGCAAATAGCAATGCTTTATAAAGTATTGGGGGTTGGTTAGCCATCCTCTCTATTAGTCGCCTTGTATTAGGATGCTGCGAGGGGCCTATTTCTGTTTTCTCCCCCATAAGATGAACGTCCCCTTACCCCCTGGGGGTACATTATAGAATACATAATAAATGTGATCTATGAAAAAAAGTTTATCCTCTACTGTACCAGAACATTTTACAGTTTATGTACTCCTCTATACCAGCCGTTTTCGCACAAGATATTTTTCTACAGTGTGACATGATGCATAACTCACGAAAGCTGGGGAGTAACTGAGGTGTGACGGGTGGGAGACACTGAACTAAAAAGAGTTGTGAGAGAGGCTGTCTGACACTTGGGCAGTGTTGCCAGTACCTAGCTGTGAGGCCTTCAAGTCATGTTAGTGGGTCCTGCTCGCTATTAGCAGATAATTAGGATCAGGTACTAGTTACGAATTACATTAGTCGCTCATACTAGTGTTGTTATGCCACACTCTAAAAGAGCAAGGTATATTCTGTACGCACTTTCCGTCTGGAATATGGTCACTAGTTATTACACTCTCGACTGAGCGATAACTGGCCTTAATCTCTATAATTATATCACAAATGACAGACATTCAACAGAAACACAATGACAAATTACAATGGTTTTTATTCACTCTTAGACAAAAGTCGTATATAACATACACTATACTCGCAGTTAGTAAATCAGCAGTATACATGGGAATAAGAAGGTAATGGTTAACTTGAGACAATAAGTCTCACACACAAATAGTCCCAATATATATAGGTAGGACTATCTATCTATCTATCTATCTATATGCTCAGGCCCAATCCCCATTTTGGGGGTAGCCGACTCAAGACAGAGCAAGAACAGGAAAAACACAAAAACAACATAAAACAAAAAATAAACACAGATAAAAAACACAAACTCACACACATCCAGGTCACCCGGAGAGGTTCCTATCTCGGCAGGCAGACATGCAGCGGAGCCAAAGCCACAAGCCCTCCCACCACACTTCCAGGCACACCCTTCATATTAATCGTCCCCCCGGGCCAGGCGCCTGATGGACTATTATCTAGTCGAACTTGCGCCCGACCCCTTACTCCAAATGACCACGTGTTCACTCAACTATTCACAAGCATTCTCCATTCACTCCTGTCCACCACCACTTCCCCTGCCTGATCTATAGTCATTCCTCTATCATCCAAAGCCTTTCTTACACAGTCTCTCCATCTCAATGGGGGTCTTCCTGCCCTTCTATCTCCCCTTGTACCTGACTCACATATTCTCTTTGTAAGCCTTTCATCTCCCATTCGTTCAACATGACCATACCAGCTTAGCACCCTCCTGTCCACTCTGGCTGACAAATGTTCCTGCTGCCCCACTCTCCTACGTATCTCTTCATTCCGCAATCTGTCTCTATGAGTAACTCCACACATACTCCTCAAGCAGGAGTATCTTTTCTCCTTTTTCTTCAGAGCCCATGTCTCAGCCCCATACATCACTGTTGGCACAACAATTCCTTGATACAGTGCACATTTTACTTTCACTCCGAGATTTCTCGTCTTCCACATACTTCCCATTGCTCCGAAAACCTTCCTTCCTTCACACACTCTCTGTTTTACCTCCACTTCCATACCTCCTCTCCTGCTTATCGTTCCTCCTAGATATTTAAAACACTCTACTTGTTCCAATATTTCCCCATCCAGCCTCACATCTAGATTCACCCTATGCTCTCCCCTATTACACACCATTACTTTACTTTTATTGACGTTCACCTTCAGTTTCCTCCTTCCACAAACCACACCAAACTCTTTGACTACCCGCTGCAGTTTCTCATCAGAATCCGCCACCAATGCTGTGTCATCAGCGAACAGCAACTGATTCAACTCCCAATCTCTACCATTCTTTCCTACTAAAGCCAATCCTCTTCCCATAGTTCTCCTTTTCACCTCCCTCACCACACCATCCATAAACATATTAATGGCCTATCAGGTAGGACTGAATGACAAAAATTAATTACGTAAGAGTTGAATCTTTAGCAACAATTAATCATGAATAAATAAAGAGTTCGATAGCTCTCTGAGAATATCAACATGAGAATCAGACTAAGTGATCCTATGCACAAATGGGCAAAATATTAATAGAGTCACTGGGCACGAGACTCTAACACAAGAGTGAACGAGTGAATGTAACTTTATCTCTTGGTAGAAAGACACTAATGGCCTAAACCTCAATAATAGCATGTGCATAAACTACGATATGCGGCAAGTACTCGCGAAATGACGTGTATCATAGGTGTATGTGTGCATAATTGGTGATATCATAATTATATACATCTCCTCTTCTGGGGGTCGCGGGAGCCCGAACCCGAGGAAGTATGTATATGTAACACTGGTGTGGGATAGGTGTAAATGTTCCCCAACAATCAGGGTACTGGTCAGCAAATAGAAGGGAAGATGCATTAAAGAACACCCTCGAGGAGTTTATGTTATACGGCAGAGTCTTGGCACATCGGAGTCTATAACCACACTAAAACCTTAAACATAAGAAATAAACAACAGAGGCACTTAAAAGGAGGGTGAAGACAGGAGAGCTCTGGGTCGGAGGAGCACTTGGCACGGGCCGTCGCGTGAGGGGAGAGGGCCAACAGTCCTTGCACACGCCTGGCTGAAGAGGACAGCTTGAAAAGATTCTGCTTGCAAAACTCGAAGGTGCCTAATCTATGTCCGGCCATTTCACACACGGCCCGGATTCTTCACTAGAGCAGGGTATGAACCTAGGTGCCTTCTGTATCTGGACCAAACAATCTCAACAGTCGAAGGGCGTGGCGGATGGACCTCTCACTCGGCCGCAACTGGCTCAACTCCTTCTTTCTCACACTGTAGGGGGAATTGGCTGGTAATTAAGCCGACACTCACTAGTCGCTTCTGTCAATCGTGATCACAGTTGACAAGAAAGGGGCTAAAGAGGGCCTGCTTAGAGAGCCGGGGGTGGTCTCTTGCACGGAATTGCTATTACGAGGCAAATGAGTCACCTTAGTAATAGCCTTAATAGATAGAGGCTGGTTTAACCCTCAGCCACCCTGATTAACTGCTACATCAATTCGGGGCAACACCAAAGAATTTGGACAGCTGATTCCAGCATTGACTTGTCCTACCTCCTGGTATGAGTTATAACCAACCTTTCTCCAACTAGGCTGTTTGTCTATATCATTTCCAACCTTCGGATCTTTCCGTGAGGCAACCAAATATTGTGTTTTTAAGTCTGTGGACTGGTTTGTTGTCGATGGTTCATTTGGCTGCAGTAGTGTTTCTTTTTCCGGATATGTCCCAGGTGAAGCACCTCTGGGCAAGATGGACATCTAGGAAGGCCGGGGTAGAGCCTCTGTGGGCGAAGGTGTCGGGGGTGAAACATCTCCGGGCATCAAGGGCACTGTAGTCTTGAGTCGATTCGGGCTTTAGGTTGAGTTGATAGGTTCATTATGATTGTTGCAGTTGATGATATTGGTGGTTTGTCTAGTCGTGCATCTTGTGAAACTGGATTGAGGTTGGGTAGGTGAGGAAATTGGTTGATATGAGGGTTTGTTTTGGTGAGTATTTTCTCGATTTCTTGGTTCTGTTTCCCGCATTGTTTTTTTTTATGGATTTCGTGGATGGAACAGGTGGTGAGGATTTCCTGCCGATGCACGCTTCTGAGCTGGTATTATGTCTGAAGTTGGGTCTGTTATGACTTCGTGCAGGAGCTGCAAATGGTGGGGAACTTGTTAAAGCGGAAATAGCGGATGCGTCCACGTGTGAGCTCGTCTTTCGTTGATTTAGTGCTGCTTTCAGTGATTGGGCCGGGATCTTGTCGTTCCTGCTGGTGCACGCCCTTATGTTGATGTCATGGATTAAGATTGTAAAGGCCTAATATGCTATTAAGCAATATTGACATGGTCTTATGTAGTATACTGTATATGAATTTATCGTATATATTAATATAATTTATCGTATAGACTATAGAGCAACCTAGATGCAGTACGATAATTTGGGCTCCTGGCGTTTGCCAAGGCAGCAAGGTGTGCCTCTGAGGCTCTGAGGAAGACAGCTCAGAGCCTTCATGAACAGCGACCAGTTAGCATCAAATTTCCGCTCTCAGTTGATCGAGCTTTTGTGCCTCTAATCACAATACACTGACAGCAATAAATACAGCTACATCATCACAACGCTCTCATTGACGCCATGACTGACTGGCAGATAAGCATAGTATTCATGTCCATTCCCATATAATCATTTATTCTTTCTTTCACTTGACTCGAGCCTCAGGGCCGAATTCTTGTTTCCCCATTGTCCGCCATATTGGGTAAAACGTTCTCCTTTGCCTCATTGCCACGTGGAACTATTGGTGAGTTAATTCCTGGCTAATATTAACCCTTAAAACCTTACCCTATATATAAATTATTATGTGAGACCTTTGGATATAAATTAGCTAGTTTCAGATTGAATTCAATTTAGATATGGAGTAAATTTAATTTAGATTGATTTTATTTGAATCACTATAGCTTAGTAATATTTAACTTCCATTGATAGTTTACCACATTGGTGCCCAGACCTCGGGAATTAGCTACCAGTAAGCGATTTTTAAGGCAATGAGCAAGGGGACATATAACAGGATGCAGGAACAAAACTCAATGATAATCTGGTAGGACTAGCCAAGCGGTGGTTAGAGCCGGAATGCAGGGTCACATCGTTGCGCCTGCCTAAGTCCTGCATCCCACCCATCATCTTTCCCCAATAATTTTCTTTTACATTTCAGACTTCCTGTGACATATGACCTGACCTAACATTTGTTCTTGTTCAATGTGACCCTTTAGTAGGTGTTGCTATTTTGTGTGCTATTTTTTCTCCATAACATAGAAGTCCGCCAGTCGGCGTCTCTTAATTAGACTACTATTTTGCCGTTGTATTTGTAACATTTTAGATAAATAGCCTACAGGCTTACATGCAAAATGAATAAACAGGAAGAGACACTGTCTAGTGGGGTGCTGAGCAAAGCCCCTAAAAATCAGAGGGCGGGACTTTGGGGAGTATTAAATAGGCTAATTGTAGATGTCAACACTTTCATCACTACTGCTGACCTCGAGGAATTAGAAGCTAGATTAGACAATGTCCAGGCTACCCACGGTCGTATTATGGCTCTGAGTGAGGTGATTGTGGCAGGCATGACAGAGGAGGAAGAGATAGTTACAGAGTGTGATAATCGCGCCCTCTATGATGAACCTGTCTTTAGAGCAAAGCACCTATTACAGCGCGCTGTCGCAAATAAGAAGGGTGGCGAGAATGAGGCCCATAGAAGGGTTGACCCAAAACACACTGTGCACCTCCCAAAGCTCAATCTTCCTACATTTGGGGTCAAATTGACTGAGTGGTTAGCTTTTTGGGATGTATTTCGGTCTACAGTTCATGAATCCTCTTTGGATAATGTCCGTAAGTTTCACTACCTGAAAGGACAAATGGAAGGAGAGCCCTTACATTTGATAGAGGGTTTTGCGGTAGTAGGTGATAGCTATTTGGAGGCAGTACAACTATTACAGTCCACATACGGGGATCAAGAGCAGTTGAAGATGGCCCATGTCGTTGCCTTGTTAAAGCTCGCAGAACCACAGTATAAGGTTGAGGAGTTAGCAAATTTTAGGGCAAATATGGAGTGCCATACTCGATCGCTAGACACCCTAGGTCTCACCACACAGGAAATTATAGTCATTATCTTACGTCAGAAACTTCCTATGGCAATACTTGACAAGGTTAGATCATTTGATCTTGGGGAGTTCAAAACTCAGTTCAGTAACGAAATTAGTAATCTACAGTTGAACAATGGGAGAATGTATGTGTCGGGAGGGAGTGGGAATGTGGAGATGAGGGGAACTGTAAGCATGACGGTGGAGACTAAAGAAAAGAAAGAGGGTACGTATAAGAAACCTGCTCAGATTCTATGTAAGCTATGTAATAACAAACATAAATGGAGTTTCTGTGTAAAATACCCAACAAATGAGACAAAACTAGCACAGGCAAAGAAGTTGAAGCTATGTGTAGGTTGTCTAAGTGGGGAACATGGTAAGCAGGGACAATGTACTGCTACATACTTAAGGCCCTGTCGCCACTGCAAAAGACATCACTTTGACAAGTTGTGTCCTACAGCAGATAAAGTCAAAGACGTAAAACCAGAGGGTACTACAACTTTGACACTAGGTAGCATGCAAGACACCACTATATTGCCCACAATACAGATTCCCATGGAAGGTAATGACAGTAACAAGGTTTGTCAAAGAAGTTGCCCCCTTTCGGGGGCGGGTGCCCGACCCCGAAAGGGGTTGAAATAGGTGAGCTATCCCCCCGCCAAAGGCGGCTTTCTAAGGCCTTTCCTAGCTGATGCTGAGAGGATTGGGTTCTAGTCATGTGGTGATGGGTTGGTCTATCAGAGTGAGAACTGAGCGATCTCTGCCATACCCATAGCTTACTCTGACTGTTCCTTTAACTTATATATTTTCTAGATCTCAAGTGACGGCGTCTTTTCCGTGGATTGACCTCCCAATCTACCAAGATTGGAAGCCAAAGCGTCACATTTTTCCCTTGCCCCTTAACTTTCTCTTCATAATTGCTGAGGGGCACAGGGCCCTGGGTGGGGCTTTGGTTTCCCGGGCGTTTCCGCACCCTCCTCAGCTCCCCGCCATGGAGTGGCTTCGGTCACCCAGGCTTTATTGTGGTCGGCAGGGAGGGTTCTGTGGGGGTGCTCGGTTATGGCCTTGGAATTGCTCGGGGCCTTGGGGCTGTTCGGCCAGGCAGCTTGGGGAACAACAACAACAACAACAACAAGGTTTGTCGGGTACTTCTAGATCAAGGGTCTCAACGTTCCTTTATAAAAAGGACAAAAGGTCCGTATTAATGGGACTTAAGCACCGAATCGTAGGGGCTGAGACTCTTCAATTACAGGGCTTCACAGGGGTTACTGACAAACAAGTCTACGAGATAGCAGAGATTTCATATTTCTACCGTAAAAACAGGTACTTTATGACATGTATTGTGGTAAACACCCTACCAGAATATGTATCTGTAGGTGTGAAGAAGGTGGAACACGCATTGCGTAGCAAAAGGGTTAACTTGTCAGATCCCATGGTAGATCAGAGTGAGGTGCATGTTCTACTTGGTGTGGATCATTATTATGATGTAGTATACCCTGGATTTAAAAAGATGTGTGGTGTAATTTTAATGCCCACTAAATTTGGCTATTGCATGAGCGGAAAGGTGCATACTACACAGTCAAATGTCCTGGTCTAATAATAATAATAATAATAGTTCTTAAAGCTAGCGCATGCTAAGCTAGCTAAGGATAGCTCAATAAGGCCGATTAGGCGTATTTCCATTGGGGTCCTGTACTACTACCCCATCCCTTTGCTCATGAGGGATGGTAACGACTCAGTGCTTGTGAAAAATCTTTAATGCGCCGAGCGTGGGCGCAAACCCGGGCCTTCTGGGTGGAAGTCCGAGACGCTAGTCACTACACCAAGCGAGCCGCTTGGTTTCGATTTCGGTTTCGATTTTAAGAGTGAATGTAACCGCGGCAGAGGAGTTGGGAAGGGAGGATTCCCAACCTAGTGACCCTAATATGACTGCCGAGTTAGACCTGGAATGACTGTGGAGATTGGATCACATAGGCATTAATCCTATGGAGACTGATTATGACTCGGAAGTTGCGCTGAAAAGGTTTGACGAGTCTGTGAGCTACTGTGCCTCAGACAAGCAATATAAGGTTAGTTTACCCTGGAAGAACAGTGAGATAAGCCTGCCTACCAACTATAGTTTGGCATTAGGTCGCTTGCGCGCATTACAGCGTAAATTGACGAATGAACCGAACACGCGCCAGGCGTATGACGATGTTTTCGGAGTTATGAAGATAGGGGCTTTATTGAGAGAGTCGATGTAAAGGAACCGATTAAGAAGGGTAGGGTTCACTATCTGGCCCATCATGGGGTGAGGAAATACAGCGTCACCACACCAATACGGGTGGTGTATGACTGCTCTGCCCACCAAGGTCAACAACCCAGTCTAAATGACTGCCTGCTGACAGGTCCGTCCCTGGTGTCGGACCTGTCCCAACATCTATTGCGGTTTAGGCTGGGGCAGTACGCATTTACTAGTGACATCGAGAAAGCATTCTTGATGGTCAAACTAAAAGAGGAAGATAGAGATGTTACCCGCTTTCTTTGGTTCAACGACATTAGCAACTCTGAAAGTCCGGTCATAATCTACCGTTTTCGGGGTGTACTCTTTGGGGCCACATGTTCACAGTTTTTGTTAAATGCCACAATCAAAAAACATCTATCGGATACTCATGAGGACACAAGTAAACTATCTCGCGGGTTATATATAGACAATTTGCAGGGTTCTAGCGATAGTCAGGATGATTTGTTGCATACATACTGGCAAGCACGCGGATTGTTTACAGAAGCACATTTATTTCTCCGCGAGTGGGTTACTAAATAGTGAAGATCTTCAGAGTTTGATACAGGTGGACGGTACAGCAAGCATCTCAAAACCAGGAAAAGTCCAGAAATTTGGGGATGATCTGGCAACCTAAACATGACATACTAACTTTTCAAACATGGTCTTTTGCTCAGCAGACAGGAGTGCACACAAAAAGAAGTCTGTTGAGCAAAGTTGCGCAATTTTTTGATCCTTTGGGTCTAGCATTACCCGTTACCATAAGAGCTAGGATTCTAATGCAGAAAGTTTGGAGACGTAAAATAGGATGGGATGACAGTTTGCCCGAGGACCTGAATGACCAAGGGACATTTTTTTTTTTTTTTTTTTTTTTTAAGAGACAATGAACGGAGGAAGGAAAAACACAGATAAAACAAAAAGGTCCATGTGCCTAAAGGCATCCTCCATTCATAAAATGTTTGTAACAACTGGATTTAAACATTTGTAGATTGTAAGTTTGTGGAAAGCAATTCGAGGGAAGTGAATTCCAAAGAGTAGTAGCTCTGGGGATAAATGAATTCTGATAAGCAGAAGTTCTGCATTGTGGAGGAGAAAGTGTAAATTCATGGGCGCTCTCAGCTGCCCTAGTTCTACGGGAAAGATGTGGAGAGGCGGCACAATTGAAGCAAGTTCCTCGGAACAATTGCTGTGAAATATCTGTAGAATAATGCAAGGGATGCAACGTTTCTTCGTATGGATAATGTAGGAAGGTCCTGTGTGATTGCAGGGTTATTGATTAATCTAATAGCTTTATTTTGAATTTTGTCCAACTGCCTCAATGCAACCACTCCACTTCCACCCCACAGAGGTGAACAGTAATCCATCTGAGAACGCACATGACTTTTATATATCACGGCCAACTGCTCGTCAGTGAAGAATTCTCGAACTCTGTACAGGAGTCCCAGTTTTTTAGAGGCATTCTTAGCAATGCTTCTAACATAATGTTCCAGCTCAAGTTAGTAGTTAATGTTACACCGAGAATGTCAATACTAGGGGAAGTGGGAATATTTACATCATTAAAAATATATGGGAGTCAGTGAGATTCTGTCGGTTAGAAAATTGAATGTACTTGGTTTTCTGTGCATTAAAGGAAACTAGATTCTTTTGTCCCCATCCATTAATTCTAGAAAGGTCCTGGTTCAGAGAAATTGCAGTGTTTATTTTTGAATTTATAAGATCGGGTTGGGTGAAAGAATTGGTAAATGTGAAGGAACTGTGGAGTGTTGAGTCATCTGCGTAGGAATGTATTGGATTATGAGTGGTAGATATGAGATCATTGATATGAATGAGGAACAGAATTGGGGCCAAAACTGATCCCTGGGGAACACCAGCATTTATTGAGTGAAATTGAGAATAAAGGCCATCTACCATTACACGTATTTTTCTGTTATGAAGATAAGAAGAAATTAGTGGAACTAATGATGCAAGGCCGTAGTGTGACATCTTCGACAATAAGGATTGATGCCAGACTCTATCAAATGCCTTTGATATATCCAGTGCTATTGTATGTTTCACCATGTTGGTCTGTAGCTTGGTTGATTTGATGCGTAAGAAGGCAAAGCATGTCTGCAGTTGATCGACATCGTCTAAAACCATATTGCCTATCACTGATTAATTTATTATTCTCAAGATGCTTAATTATGTGATTATTTAATATAATTTCAAAGACTTTACCAAGAGTGGAAGTTATAGCTATTGGTCTGTAGTTTGATGGATCTGAAGAGGCACCTTTTTTAGGAACTGGATGGATGTTTGCTTCTTTCCAGGGTACTGGGTATTGTTGTTGAATGAGTATGACATCCTATGTACTAAACCTCTACCTCGTAAAGTGGCGGCGTTCGGTGACGTTACGTTACACACGTTTTGCGATGCTAGCGCCACGGCATACGGGGTAGCCATATATGTCGTTACTTCATTTGGGGCACATTTAGTTACAGCCCGGGCCAAGGTAGCCCCGGTTAAAAAGGTAACTATCCCTAAAATGGAATTGACTGCCATGCTGCTATTAGCACGTCTGGTGCAACATGTACGCGCAGCATACGAGAGTTAGTTAAACATTGAAATCGTTCACGTTTGGTGCGATAGTCAGGTTGCACTCAATTGGATACATAGCAAGAAGTCTCTGCCAGTTTATGTGAGAAATAGGATAGATGAGATTAGAGCACTTTTGCCAGACGTTGCTTATCATTATGTAAATACAAAAGACAACCCTAGTGATCTCATAACTAGGGGTATAACGGCTAGCCAGTTAGTGAAGTCCGAATTGTGGTGGCATGGTCCAAAGTGGCTGCTCCATGAAAATGAATGGACGATTTGGCATGCTGTTGGTGAGGGACTTCTGCCACTGGAAACAGTGGCAGTTACAGCCCAACCAAATGAGCCACCGGGTCCAATAATAGAATGGGCAAGATTCGGTGACTATAATAAATTAGTCAGAGTTGTAGCTTGGGTGTTGAGATATGTATCCAATATCAAGCTTAAAGTAACGGGCCTACTCTGCAACAGGGGTCACAACATTGATGCTCGTGAATATAAAGCAGCTGAAGTAACATTGATCAAGTGGGTTCAAGCAGAAACCTTTTCCAATGAATTAGAATCTTTGCAAAGCTCGAATAAGACTATAATGCCTAATTTAGTGCATCAACTAAGGTTGCACCTAGATAATGACCTCATCAGGTGTGAGGGTCGCCTGAAGTGGTCGGGTGTAACGGACGGCACAAACCGTCCCATACTTATGCCAACAAGACATCACGTTACTGATCTATTGACCATACGTGCACATAGGGAAGTAAAGCACTACGGGGTATGTCATATTATATCAAATTTGCATCTCACATGGTGGATACCCAAAGTTCGACAAGTAGCTCGACGCGTAGTAAGAAAGTGTGTAATATGCCAGAGACTAAAGGGTAAACCATATGCAACTGGACCAGCTCCACCTCTACCTGAATGCCGTGTAAAGCACATAGAACCTTTCCAAGCTGTGGGGTTAGATTACACAGGGGCATTGAAGACGAGAGAGCATGAGAAAGTTTATATATTATTTTTTACCTGTGCAACGTCTCGAGCGGTACACCTAGAACTATGTGATAATATGTCTAGTGTAGAATTTATGCTGGCGTTTAGACAGTTTTGTGCCCGTCGTTCATTTCCTCAACTCATTTTTAGCGACAATGCTCCCACTTATGTCCAGACATCAAAATATCTAAAGGATATGAGCAGTGATCCTACAATCATCACTTTTTTGGGAGAGAGGAAGTGCGAATGGAGGTTCATTCCAGTTAAGGCACCTTGGTTTGGTGGAATGTGGGAACGGTGAGTCGGCATAGTAAAGTTAGGACTCAGAGCGGTAGTAGGACGTGCTCTATTAAAGAAGAGTGAGTTGACGACAGTCCTCACAGAGATAGAAGCAGTCATGAATGATCGCCCGCTCACATATGTGTACACCGACCTGCAAGAACCACTACCATTAACGCCAGCTCACTTGCTATATGGTAAACCATTGACTGCATTTCCATCTGATTTCCAATCCATAGTAGAGTTAGAGGATCCCTCGTTGTACTCTGAGGCAGCGGTGTCTAAGAGGTACCAGTATATATCGAGGGTATTCAAAGATTTTAGAAAACGGTGGATTAATGAATATCTGCTAGCATTGAGGGAAAGGAGTGTTAGACCCTCGGGTAGACCGACGGCACCTACTGTTGGTGAAGTAGTTTTAATTAAAGAAGATAGTCCTCGTTTATACTGGAAATTGGGCCACGTGTTGGAGGTATACAAGAGGGAAGACTCTGTAAAGCGGGTGGCGCTATTGAAGACAGCCACTGGAACTACTGTTCGTCCTATCACACGTTTGTACGCTTTGGAGCTCGATTCCGCATTGCAATCTGATGCTCCACCTGTTATTGCTGGGTCCGAGGATTCTCAAGGTAACGACTCACCTCTTACTGATGGTGATCAATCTCGGACCGGGACACGTCCCAGACGCGCTGCTGCTGGCGCCGTCGACATGTGGCGTCAGAAGATAGCCTCTGGGCAACTTTAAGTTTTAGGTGGGGTTCAGGTATTTTTTTATGGGGGGAGTGTATCGTATAAATACGATAGGCTATGACTCTTTTGTGATCCCGTATGTCTCTGTGACGTCACGGTCATTCCCACTGCACGGCGTACGACGAGTAGATCGTATATTATAAGATTGTAAGTAAGTTAAGATTGCAAAGGCCTAATATGCTATTAAGCAATATTGACATGGTCTTATGTAGTATATATGAATTTATTGTATATATTAATATAATTTATCGTATAGAGCAACCTAGATGCGGTACAATAATTTGGGCTCCTGGCGTTTGCCAAGGCAGCAAGGTGTGCCTCTGAGGACGACAGCTCAGAGCCTTCACGAACACCGACCAGTTAACATCTAATTTCCGGTCTCAGTTGATCGAGCGTTGGTGCCTCTAATCACAATACACTGACAGCAATAAATACAGCTACACCATCACGACGCTCTCATCGACGCCATGACTGACTGACAGATAAGCATAGTATTCATGTCCATTCCCATATAATCATTTATTCTTTCTTTCACTTGACTCGAGCCTCAGGGCCGAAGTCTTGTTTCCCCATTGTCCGCCATATTGGGTAAAACGTTCTCCTTTGCCTCATTGCCACGTGGAACTATTGGTGAGTTAATTCCTGGCTAATATTAACCCTTATAACCTTACCCTATATATAATATATTATGTGAGACCTTTGGATATAAATTAGCTAGTTTCAGATTGAATTCAATTTAGATGTGGAGTAAATTTAATTTAGATTGATTTTATTTGAATCATTATAGCTTAGAAATATTTAACTTCCATTGATAGTTTACCACAACTGGACAGTGGCATGTCATTTGCATCCAAAGGCAGCACATGACAGACATTGTAAATACTTGACACTATACTCCTCCCAACCAACGTCCTGTGCCCAAAGACAGTGTACGTCACACATTCACTACATGGCACAAAAAGTGTTTCTTGTTGAAGTCTCCATACGTTTCGTTACATCTCGTCACATGTCAAGGCCCCATCACACATTCACGACTTGGACCACGACACGGCACGAAAAGCGATTCTGGTTGAAGTCTCCATACGTTTTGTTACATCTCGTCACGTGTCACAGTGTCTCTTGTTAGGAAGGCTACGAAATTTTAAGGGGTCTACTAAAAAAAATTAGGGTCTTGTGACCTGACTTAACACCTTACGAGCGGCCTATGCGGTTTATTTATGTGTACCGCCCAGCGGGGTGTTTTTAGCCAAAATAGGGCTGTTTACGTGATCATTTTCATGCCTAAATAAGACCCAGAACGTAAAACAAGTATCTATCCCTGAAAGGGCATAAACAGAGCTTTCGAATGACACCATAACGATCCTTGTATGATGGATAGTTTTCTTGCAATAACCGTGCAACGCGAGTGCAAAAAGCAGGTAATTCGGTACTTTCGGTACATAATTGAGTATGTAGCGAGTGAGAGAGGGAGGAGGGAGCTGAGATTTGTGTCAGTAGGTTCGCCGCGGTGGTCTGGAGCAGTCATACGCTCGCTAGTCTCCTGCCACCACTTGTCTCTCTCTCTCAGCCACATTACGTGCTGAAATTGCCACTCGACCTATGTCGAGCGCCGCCACATAGTCCAGCTTTATTTAACTCGACTTAAGTGGTGAGCCGCTTTTTAAGGGTTAATATCGTATTATGTCATTATGAATACGTTACAAGTTTTATACTCAGTGTGGCGTTGTTGTGCAGTCGCAAAATGTTGTAGTAAAGTCGCGCGACGTCACACCAAAAAATTATGTTGCCAGTGTAGGCTACTACAAGAACAGCTTGTAGTCATCACGTACAGTCACGTAACGCCATCGAACACCAAGAAAGCACACTGACAACATCTCGAAATACCATCGACTTTTCGGCACACACAGTCGACTGTTTACAGCTGATCACCAAATTGTCCACGTGTTTTGAAAGCAATGGATATTTTTCTCCATAATGGCATGAATTTAGTCCCAGTACTATTCATTTTTCACCCATTTCCTGCATCCATTCCCAAATATTCCATCTGTTCTTTAAGTAATGGTAAAATTTCTCCAAAATGGCATACATTTAGTCCCAGTACTATTAATTTCTCGCCCATTTCCTACATACATGCCCAAATATGCCACGTGTTCCTAAAGTAATGGTACCGGTAATATTTCTCCAAATGTATTAGTCCCAGAGCTATTCATTTTCTCCAATCATGTCCTGCATCCATGCCCAAATTGTCCACGTGTGTTTAAAGTGCACAAGAACATAAGAACACAGGAGTCTGCAGAGAGCCGACTGGCCCACACACGGCAGATCCCTTTCACATCCAACGCATTTCGTCCATATACCTATCTAATTTTATCTTAAAGCTCTCTATCCTTCTTGACCCCACTACAGCACTCAGTAGCCTATTCCACTTATCAAAAAGTATGTTACTAATCTCTAAAAGTATGTTACTAATTGAAGTATATCACATAAATTCATTTGTCCACGTGTTTTGAAAGTAATGGTTATATTTTTCCAAAATTACATTAATTTAGTCCCAGTAGCCTACTATTATTTGCTCACCCATTGCCTGCAGCCATGCCCAAATATTCCACGTGTTCTTAAAATAATGGTAATAATTCTACAAAATGGCATGAATTTAGTCCCAGTAGGATACTATTCAAATTAGATAAAATTTGTTTCAGAAATGATATAGGCAAATATTGGTTTGGAAATAGAGTTGGAATATGCTACCGAGCGGGAAAAAAAAAAAACGATAGAGAGCTTTAAGATAAGTTTAGATAGGCATATGGACGAAATGGGTTGTGGGTGAAAGGGATCTGCCGTGTGTGGGCCAGTCAGCTCTAATGCAGACAACATTTAAAGTTTCAATTCTTATGCTTCGGAACCACTTTCGCGTTCCCTTGTCCCTTTCTCTGTCTCGTCTAGTAGGTAAATTTTACAATGCGAGGATCCTAGCTCCCGCCCCCTAAAGCAGGACACACACACCCACACACACACACACACACACACACACACACACACACGCACACATATACACACATATAATCTTATATAGCTAGTTAACTCCTTCAGCAGCAGAACATCAGCTTACCTTTTATTATGGATGAAGTTATAGACAATTGTATGCAGTTTAAGAAGGACTTACTTCATTCTGAGTTTTAAATGAGATCGTATTTACACCTATAAGTCCCAGAGCTAAAGAAAATTGTCCAATGGTAACCAAGAATAAAATGTTTATGCAGTGTGGCTTAAGGGTGCGGTCTTGTCACGAGACCTGTATGGTATCTGCACGTAACGATCACATGTAGCCTACTGTGTACGTTGTAAGTAGGTCTGACTTGTGTGTGGTTCAGACTCTAATCGCCACCTAATCCTGTGTTAATCAGGATGGCTCGTATATCCTACGAGGTATTTTCGGTTTGTGTAAGTATATGATCATAATCAGTACGAGGTCTCGTGAGAGGGCTATTTCGTGATGGAATTCACCGACATTGCCACAACGTTCGATTCGTGTCATGTCGTGCTCGAGGCCCGCCAAAACCAATGTTTTGCTCTCAGCAAGATGGCCGACATCAGAGGATACTTCTGTTATACTATAGGGTCTCTACTTAACCCTTAACAAACGGTGACCGTCATATGACGGGCGAGAGATAAATGGCCTATCCTCCGGTACCCGTCATATGACGGGCTGCATTCTGAGCACATTAGGAGCTCTGAGAGAGAGTCTGTGCGTTGGGAGGACAATAGGCGGGGTCTGACTGCTCGGCACCACCACTGGGCCGGTTCTATGACCACCGCCGCCTCCCTACACACACTCAGCCTCGCGATATAAGGAAAACACTGAGGAAATTACCTTATTTAGTGCATTTTCACCTCTGGTTGCGATCGCTAAGGATAATCCGTGGTCGTACAAGGATGATTCAGGTGTCATTGGAAAGCTCTATTATCGCCCTTTCACGGATACATAATTGTATTACGCTCTGGCTCTTGATTATGCATGAAAAAGAGCATGGAATGAAGCTCGTTTTCGGTAAATATGCCCGCCTGGCAGGTAGTTGATGTTACAAACGGCCCCGTCCTTTGAGTGTTAAAGTCGGTGGTGCCGTCTCCGTTAACAGAACTTTTCTAAAAGGTTTGACATCAAAGTAACTAAAAAAAATAGTGGCAGTTATAAAGAAGAGGGGAAAGGGGATATTCGGAGCCCATGGACTATTAACTCATAAACTGCGAAGCTATGGTATTTCAAACCCTCCCGCCAAGCGAAGATATTTGGTTCTATTCCGACGAAAATCGTCATATGTAACATATATATAAAATTATTACTTATCCATATGCGCCTATTTTGCTTCTAATATGAACATATGAACATTTAAGAGCATTAAAAGAAGTGGAAATAGCATTTGGAGGGTGAAAAAGACGTATTATTGCCGGAAGGTCGTATGATGAAGCGAAAGTTGGGGGGACGTATATCCACCCTCTCCCAGCTCCCAAGTGACACTGAGGACTTACACTAGAAGTCTCTGTGTTGTAAGGATCTCTAGCTGACTCAACCGTGTTAAAGAGACCAGGAGGGGGAAATTTGCGCAGAAAATTACTCGATAAAAGGGGGAATAAGAGGAAAAATAGATGATAATTAACCTAAGAAGTGCGCATGGGGGGTATGAGACACCACACTCCTGTGCTGACGTATTTGAGCTGTTCCCATCACTAACATCGTTATTTTACCTTAATAGCATTAATACTTATCCATATGCACTATTAAGTTGATTATAAAGGTATTAACCTGTTACATCAATAAAACAAGTGGAAACAGCGTTTGGATGGTCAAAATCGGCGATACAGGCCGGGAGTTACATAATGTATGGCTGAGGCAACCTCCCTGCCCTCCTCCCCTCCCCTTGTCTGGAGAGACACTGTTACGCAATAGTCTCTCTCTCGCTCTTTCCCACGCTTGGTAACAGTGATGACAACGCTCTGCTACCAACTCGCTAATGTTAGCACGAAAATAGACCACAGAATAAGGGAATAACAGGGAAAATAGGTGATAACTGAAGGAGGAGAGGAAAGTGGGGAAGGAGGGGAGGTGGAGGAGTGATATTTGGCATGGCCCAGGGGCAAAAAAAATAAAAAAAAATAAAAAAATAAAAACAAACCAAAAATTTGTTTTGGGTGTTTTAAATGGATTTTTTTTTGTTTTTCCTTACTCTTAAAAGTCTTCCCGCAGTCCGCCGGGGGAACTCTTAAGAGTCTCCCCGCAGTTCCCGGGTTAAGGAGGGGGAAAAGGAGGGAAGTGGGGGGGGGGGACACATATGTAGGAGTGATACAAAGTAAGGGAGGGGAACTATCTCACCTAATCACAAATTGCTTTGTTTTGAGTGCCACTGGGGTGTTTTTTAAGTTTGTTTTATGTTCTGGATCAACTGAGGACGGTCGCAGTGCACCAGAAAACCTCTATTGAGGATGGTTTCCGTTTATGGGTTAATTGTATTTCTAATTTCATGTACCGTACTGTACAGCTTCAGCAACATGAAACAACAAGATAATTGTGGTGGAGAGTGAGGAGGAGGTACACAGTTCTGGAGACAGTGTGGAGTTGGTGGTGAGGATGACCACTCGCGTCCCTGCCCAGGCTGCTAGACTGGTCACCAACACTTTACTGGATAAACTCAGTGATGTCCTGACTCTTGAAAAGGTGGGTATTTACAAAGTTAAGTGAATGGCACTGTAATCTCTAGTTACTGTTTATGTTATGGTATATAGTATACAAGTAGGGTTATGGTGATTCACTAAACGGGAAGAAACAATACATTTAGTATATATACTAATAATACAATAGAACAAGGTAATACATATAATTAGAAACAACACAATGGTTCATTTATACACAATGGGAATGTTATGCTAGACATAAACAGTTTTATGTGGAACTAGTTCTCCAAACAGGAAGAAGCAATAAACTAATACTAAAATAGAACAAGGTAAGACTGTTGGTACTGTTACAACAAATAGTATAGAAAAGAATAGGAAAATAGAGCAGAATGAATACTTGAAATTTACCTTCTTTATTGACGTTAATTTCATAGACTAGAAGATCTTAAATACATAATATAGTCCCAGTGATTATACTACATAAGAATCTTAGCTGTTAGGTAGAGGAGAAATACCTCTAGTCAAAAGGTCACTTGGATTATCTTTAGAGCACACATATTTAATTATAGCATTGGGTAGTAGCCCATGGATCTCATTCACCCTGTTACTAATATATACCAGTAACACCGTCTAACTGTGCAACCATGCGATCGCAAACTGACTATCGGACTACAAATATACTGAATTGAACAAATGATAATCCGAAAGTGCTTCCATGACAAAGAGAAGATGTGCGGCTACTAATGCGGCTGTCAATTCCAATTTGGGCACAGTTTCTCTTTTGATAGGCGCTACACGAGCCTTGGCAGCGACTATAGCACTATGGCACTCATCAGAAAGGTACACTACAGCACCATACGCTGAATTACTAGCATCACAAAATGCGTGCAAAATCACTGTAGTATTTGAGATGATTTGTCGTGGGAAACTTATGTCCTGACAGCTATTCAATTCCGCCGCCAAATACTGCCAGATTGGTATCAAATCAGGAGGGATCTTCTCATCCCAACCGGTCTTGGTGCGCCACAGAATCTGTAGGAACAATCGTAACCTAACACTAACTGGCAATAGTATACTGAGTGGATCAAACAATTGCGCAGCAAGACTTAAATATTGACGCTTAGTAGGCACACCATTATAGGTATATGTTCGCTGCCCAAAAGCCAGAAGATCAGGTCCGGATACCATCTCATTCCTAAGTATTTGTGAATGGTTTGGTCAGTGGCCATAGCTCCATCCTGCTCAATGACATCGCTCAATAAGGGGCTATTGGTTACCCAATCTCGCAAATAAAGTGCCGACGAAAAAGTGTGCTGAAACGACCAATAGTTAGATAGTAGTTCTTTCTCTGTATCGGCCGTGCACTGAACGTTATCTATATAAAGACCCCCTTTATCTTATCAACGAGTTCTTATCATCAATTAAAGACAAATGTTTTGAAATGGTGGCATTCAAAAGGAATTGAGAGCAGTTGGCACCGAATAGACCGACTTTGAACCGGTATGTGTCCTAGGGCGAAATTAAGTCAAAAGGATCGCGAGGCCACAGAAATTGAGCACTATCTCTATGTTTTCCCTGAACAGTCAAACAAGATTCTAATATGTGAAGTAATGCTATCGCGTTCAACCCCATGATGTGCGAGATAATACATAGGAGAATCGGTGTCTACCTCCTCATCGATAGATTCAACAAACCCGCGTTCCAGTTGCTCTTTCATTACTCTAGTGTATGGTTGACAAAACTCAGGCTGTGTGATGAATTTCTTTTGCAAACCCCGAATTCTACCCAGTGCTAAGCCATAGTTACTTGGTAAATTGCTCTTATTACTTCATGGCAACCGTATGCTGTATTGATTTACTTCTGGTATGTAAGAAACTATCTATCTATCTATCTATTGCCTGACGCCGTGATCCCCGAAGGGGTGGCCACGAACGAACCGCCCCCATGCACCTCTGTCCCCAGTCAGTCGACGCCCCTCCCCCCAACCAGCACCGCCTTCGTTCATGTAGTTCCTCACTCCATCCTTCCACCTCATATTCGGTCTACCTCTCCCCCTCTGTCCCTCCACCTCGCTCTCGTACACCCTCTTAGTCATTCTCTCGCTTTCCATACGTTCCATATGGCCGAACCATCTCAAGTTGTTCCTTTTCACACTTTCCAGCACATCTACCTCCACACCACACCTCCTTCTTACTTCCTCATTAGTCTGTCTATCCCTCCATGTAACTCCGCACGCACTCCTTAAGTAATTCATTTCCACTGCTCTCACTCTTGGTCTGAGTCTCTCAACCAACGTCCATGCTTCGCTTCCGTAAGTCAGTGTCGGGATTACCACACTGTCATGCAAGGACTTCTTCACTTCCATACTGACCACCCTATTTCTTGTTACTGCTTTTAGCGTTCCTACAACCCTCTTCCCCTGTTGTACCCTCTCCCGCACCTCTTCATCCATAGTCCCATCTTTACTCAACACACTGCCCAGATACTTAAAAGAGTTGACGATCTCCATAGCCTGACCGTTCAGCTTCACCTCACACTCTGTGACTTCACCCCTTTCGAAGACCATAACCTTGCTCTTCCCCGTATTTACCTTCAAATTCCGTTTTTCGCACACTGTTCCAAACTCATTTACCAGACCCTGCAACTCCCCATTCATTATCACTCATCAGAACTGTATCATCCGCAAACAGCAGTATAGGTAGCTTCCACTCAATTCCCTCCCTTTTCAGCGATACACCAACATTCACTGCTCTTGATAGTATTTCTTTCATGACTCCATCCATATATACAGTAAACAACCACGGGGACATCACACACCCCTGTTTCAAACCAACATTCAGGTCAAAGAACTCGCTCTGCTCACTCTCCACACGTACTGCCGCCTTTGCACCCTCATACATGCTCTTCACTGCTTTCAGCAACTTGCCCTCTACTCCGTATATTCTAAGTACTTTCCACAAACCTTCTCTATCCACTCTGTCATAGGCCTTCTCCAAGTCCATAAAGGCAACATACACCTTTTGTTTCTTCTCCAGATACTTCTCCACAACACAATTCAGGGTAAAAAATCTGATCTACACATCCTCTTCCCTTCCTAAAACCTCCCTGCTCGTCGCCTATCCATTTCTCCGTTCTCACTCTCACTCTCTCAATCACTACCCTACTGTATACCTTCCCTACTACGCTTAGAAGACATATTCCTCGGTGGTTACCACACACTCCTCTTTCCCCTTTGCCCTTATATAGGGGGACTATTATGCCAGTCTTCCAGTCATCGGGTGCACTCCCCTTCTCCCATGCTAGTTTGCACATTTTCCATACCCACTGACTCTTCATAAATGTTCTAAGTATCTTTAGCCTCGTCATCCAACTCGATAGGCATAATTCCGATGCTGTCCATCTCCCACAGCTTGCACACATAATTTATACATGGTTTGATATAATTATTCTGTAGTATCTCACTAGTATTATTAACTGCAACTTTCAACACTGTTACCACATCAACATTCGTGCTAGCTACCCAATCTCGGTATGACCACATGCAAACTCAAATTTGGTGGACAAAATAATAAAGTTACCCTCCCTCTTATATTCTGGCTGCACTATGTCATAGTAGTAGTCTGCACCTATCAGTATATCAAGATTAGCTTCGCTAGCTAACAAGCATCTGCTAACCTACATCCTGAACCTTGCAATTTATTGATACCCTTGGAGATTCTATATTGGGGTAAGGCATCTATCACTACATCATTAATTCAGGGTAACCTATCTTTGTCCTGGTACTGCAGAGTGACTACCTCATGCACCTGTTCGTGCTGGCTCCCGTAAACCCTTGCAGTTTCAATGTTTCTCTTCCCGATACTACATATTGTACTGACATTTAGAGAAGACCACAAAACAAAAGTGTGTTGGGAAAACATTGATCCAGCAATGCACACCTACTGTGAACTCCCTTATTACTATTACTGGTATCATTATTGTAAGCATAATTGCGGTTTCTCGCTCTGCGCTACAGACATCGTCGTGGAGGTAGGAAAGGTTCAGGACTAGCAACAGTGTTAGTATTGACTCTAAAGGATTCATTCCCATGGAGGCATAGTGCACGGAATGTCTACCCTGACAATTTCTACAAGGTTCATTTTTTTCATTGTACAAACCGCGCCCCCCATGATCCCTAACATAACTTCAACATCTTAGCCCTACTTATCTTAGCCTCATTATTGGATATTTGGTACATTTTAACCCAGACATGCTTAGGACTCTGGCAAAGATAACAAGTAAATTTATATAATAAGATAGGCCTGCTTCTTAGTGTTACTGGTACTCTTATTTACATCTCTACTGGTACTTCTATTGACAGTAGCAAAGGTTGCAGCCGTGGCTTTAGCTGCCATATAGCCAATAGTAAGGCTCTCCATATTGAATATTTCTGTTGTGTAACATTCAATAAAGGAAGATAGATCAAGGGGGGTATCCTTCATCGCCCTTTTTATGTTCTCAAGAAGTGGTGAAGGTAGTTTGTTCATTAGGATTACTGTACATACCTCCTTAACACCTTACGAGCGGCCTATGCGGTTTATTTATGTGTACCGCCCAGCGGGGTGTTTTTAGCCAAAATAGGGCTGTTTACGTGATCATTTTCATGCCTAAATAAGACCCAGAACGTAAAAGAAGTATCTATCCCTGAAAGGGCATAAACAGAGCTTTCGAATGACACCATAACGATCCTTGTATGATGGATAGTTTTCTTGCAATAACCGTGCAACGCGAGTGCAAAAGCAGGTAATTCGGTACTTTCGGTACATAATTGAGTATGTAGCGAGTGAGAGAGGGAGGAGGGAGCTGAGATTTGTGTCAGTAGGTTCGCCGCGGTGGTCTGGAGCAGTCATACGCTCGCTAGTCTCCTGCCACCACTTGTCTCTCTCTCTCAGCCACATTACGTGCTGAAATTGCCACTCGAGTTATGTCGAGCGCCGCCACATAGTCCAGCTTTATTAAATACGACTTAAGTGGTGAGCCGCTAATAAAGGGTTAATACTAACTTGGAGGGTTTCAATGGAGCGGATAGTACTTTCAAAGGATGCATAGAAATGTTTAATTGCATGTACCTCATAAGCTGGAGTGGGTAAATCACACAAATTTGTAATGTGAGCTGCTTTTATTCTGTAGGGCTGACCATACGTCTTTTCTAGTAATGCTATTGCGGCGACATAGCAACTGGCTACTAAACTGAACCCCTCTAATCATTTCTGGCCTTCCCCTTCCAGCTGCCCATATAATAATTATGTAAATTTCTGTATTTCTGATAACTCCGAGTTGTCGTGGATGGTGCAGCAGAAGAGGTCCCAGAACCCCGTCCATAGAGCCGGATCACCCCCAAATTTCGGGAGGTGAATGGTTAGTAATTTAACCCTGGCTGGTTTTGTAGGAGTTTTAAAGGAATTAAATTAGTTCCTCCAATTTAGCTACCAGTGTCTCTATTGATTCGGAGTACTCCTCGTTGCCCCCCACAATTTGTTCTATGTCAACCGACTCATCATACAGTTCATACATGTGGTTAACTGGTCATTTATAGACTCCAGCTCATTGAGTCACTTACGGATTAAAGTAATTGTTGCCTTAGCTTCCGACACATCGGCCCGTTCCATAAATGCATTTGATATCCTTCGTTAGCCTAGTTAAACACCCCCTAGCGATCCCCCTTCTCTTTTTTAATTCAGGAAGGGTGCCAGTCATGATTGAAAAATGCTAGGCTAGGCTAGGCTACAAAAAAAAAAGTACAATACTCTCGGTCTCACCACTATCCCCACCAACAGACAGAACCTTGCTTTACTGTGTTACATACAAAACTTTTCTGGCAATATCCAACAAAGTACGGAAGAGACGATCCTGACCTTCGGGAGAAAGGTGTACGCCATCATAGCCTATCTCCTCGGATCGCACTTCCATACTGTGGTATCGAGTGTGGGTAAAATGCATGCGTCGCTTCAATCTAAAATTGATAGCGTTGTGCATTTGGTTGTATCGCACCGCACTGATACCACGAGGTGCGATCCGACATTCAAGGCCTATGATGCGACACTTACCTCCTGTTCTGACCTCGATCTCCCGTGCCAGACTTTCAATGTCGAAAGAAATTTGTTTAGGTACTACTCCCTCTACCACATCATTACCCCCTATTATCAAAATTGTGAGCTCTGGCCGCCTCCTCAACAGGTCCCTCCACACTTGACTATTCCTTATATTGTCACACCTAGCTCCTGGTTCAGCAAATTTACGGTGACCGAATAGCGCTACTGTTCTCAAAGGATGTGGGTATTCTGCCTGATCTGGCCTAAATTCGAGACCCACACCCCCTGCAGCAGAAGATGGGACAGAGCAATGACTGCACATACAGGGAACACACATGGCAAAGGGAAGGCAAGGGACGATTAGACCACCAAAACCGAATGGCAATAGAAGCAGCACAAAAGTAGGGAATGGGGCAAAAGTAGCTAACAAAGCCACCAGTGACAAAGAAATAGTCGAAGGACCATTATTTGTTGGGACTGTTACAAAAAATAGTATAGAAAAGAATAGGAAAATAGAGCAGAATGAATACTTGAAATTTACCTTCTTTATTGACGTTGATTTCATAGCCTAGGTCTTAAACACATAATAAAGGCCTAGTGATTATACTAGGCCTACATAAGAATCTTAGCTTTTAGGTGGAGGAGAGAAGCTTACTGAAGGCTGGATGGCTGTGATTATTGATGATTAATGAGGGGTCACAGGCATGTATGAGGGGCCACGGGCAGCATTCAGAGTGAATGGGGGCCTGAGCGAAGAGTTTCCAGTGAAAGTTGGAGTTCACCAAGGTTCAGTGCTGAGCCCATTACTGTTTATGATGGTCCTGGAGGCTCTGTCAAGGGGATTTAGAACAGGACTCCCATGGGAGCTGTTATATGCAGACGATCTAGTTCTTATCGCAGATAGTGCGCAGGAAGCAGAGGCAAAGTTCAAAAGGTGGAAGGAGGGTATGGCAAATAAGGGCCTAAGAGTTAACATAGATAAAACAAAGGTCATGATTAGTGGAGTAGGGCATGGAACTATGGAAAGAAGCGGCGACTATCCATGCGCAGTATGTGGGAAGGGGTGGGAAGTAACTCAATCCAATGTTGCGTCTGTAGTGACTGGGTACACATGAGCTAGAGGATTTTTGACAAGAATCATAGATTTTGAATATGCAGTGTGCAATGCAGACCTTGTGTTAAATGATCCGCGTGTTAGTGTTGATTTCGACAGTGTAACGCTGGAATGTGTGAATAAGTTCTGCTACCTGGGCGATACGGTTTCCGCCGGAGGTGGCGCTGAAGCTGGCTCCATTGCTAGAGTTAGAAGTGGCTGGGGAAAGTTCAGAGAGCTGCTGCCACTTCTGACCATGAGAGGGCTCCCACCCCACCTTAAAGAGAAGATGTATACCTCGTGTGTTAGGAGTGCGATGACTTATGCCTCAGAGACATGGTCGGTTAAAGCGGAGGATATCGATAGAATAGAACGGAATGAGAAAAGAATGGTGAGATGGATGTGTGGGGTTAATCTCAGGGACAGGGTATCGAGCGAGAAATTAAGAAGGCATCTGGGCATTAGGACTGTCAGTGAAGGGATGCGCACGAGCCGACTTGGTTGGTTTGAACATGTGGAGAGAATGGATGATCAGAACTGGGTGAGGAAATGCCGGACTGTGAACGTGGGAGGAACTGCGCTTAGAGGTAGACCTAGATTGACATGGGATCAGGTACTCAGGTCCGATCTCAAAATAAAAAACTTGACAAGAAAGGTAGCCCTTGACAGGGCCGCCTGGAAAGCCGCCGTTTAGGATGTGAGACTGTAACCACATTCCCTGTGAAAAAACGGTCTTTAACTCCTAAACTGCGAAGCTATGGTAGTTCAAACCCTCCCGTCAAGCGAAGATATTTGGTTCTTTTCTGACGAAAATCGTCACAGTACCATATATATAATTATATATTACTTATCCACATCCGCCTATTTTCCTCTTATTATGAACATATGAACAATTAAGAGCAATAAAAGAAGTGGGAATAGCATTTGGGGGGTGAAAAAGACGTATTGTTGCCGCAAGGTTATATCATGAGGCGATAGCTGGAGCGGCGTATATGCTCCCTTTCTCAAGCGACACTATAGGTTTGACTCCTGTAAGGAGATTAAGAAAACCTAATATTTAGTAGTGGCCCCCGTAATCATTGACGAACATGCCTATTACATAAGGCATCCTCTTCAAACACTAATCCGCCGTAGTTTTGAATCTACCGCGCAGAGCATTTAAAATCTGAGGAGCCTTCATCATGAGCGCACGCGACCTCACTCATGGCTTCAGTCATTATGAATTGGGTTCTCACTACGAAAAAACTTCGTAAAAAATAAAAACAAAAATAAAATAAGAATAACTATCAAATAAGCTTTCCATCATATCGTGGATGTACTTATGTGGATATTTGACCAGACGCTGATTCAGGCGTCATTCTTCCTTCACTGACATATCAAGTAAACCAAAATCCTTAATACATCAACGAATGGGAAGGGGACGGTCGGGAGGGCCCCAGTCGTCAATGATTACGGGGCCACTACTAAATATTAGGTTTTCTTAATCTCCTTACAGGAGTCAAACCTATAATTTATTAGTGGCCCCTCCATCATTGACGAACATGCCTGATTTCTAAGACTGGAGGGGGACATTCGTAATCATATCATAACTCTAGCAAAGCAGATAATCAAACAACCACATAGTATTCTTACTTTGAAAAAATATATTTAAATACGGCGCAGACCATATAAATACAAAAAAGGGGGTTCAAGCAGGTGCGTGCTTCAAAGAAGCCTGCTTGACAAAAAAGGGGGTAACTCTGGAGATTCTGTGAACAGATCTGTAGTTACCAAGGCACCCCACTCAACGAGTGGTGACAAAAAATAACAAGTTATAAGTTTACATGTGTACATAATAAACCCCATAATATTCGTGAAAAATAATTTGCAAAAAATCTCCACTGTTTAATACTAAATTGCTTTCACAGCTAAAACTACTATAACAACTCCATTGTTTTGTTAACATTGTACTAGCACAATTTCTCGCAGAGAAATTTTCATATCACATTAACCCTAATTGTATCACAGCTCTTATACTCTGGCGGGGTCTAGGGTGTCCTATGTTACACTGACTGCACCCCCCCCCCCCCTTTTCCTTGAAATTAAACAAAAGTGACAGTAGGGCCACCTAGACCCTCTGCCTTAAAGCTATACATGGTAAGGAAGGTTTGTCCAGAGTAACTGACAAGTATCTAGTCAAAAACGTATGATTAGACGCCCACAACTGTGTGGACGCAATATCTTCTACTGAAATATTCTTCAGGAAACGTAAAGAGGCCGCCCATTTGCGTAAATCGTGGGCCCTACCCACAACGCCGGGATTACTCTCTTTAATGACTTCGACCAGAAGAGAAGCTAATCTCCGTTTCAGTAAGCGTTTACCCGTACTCGCTACCCATAAAGCACCTTGGGGGTTGAGAGGAGCCACTCTCAAATATTTGGTTAGAGCCTGCACTGGACATAGAATATGGTGCACCTTTCCCCTTTTTAACGCCGGCACCGTGAACTCAGAAAACACGTGTGCACTGTGCTCATTCTTGGCTACAAATCCTGGGGAAGGTGCAATGTGAATACATTCATTAAGTCTACCAAACCTAAGGCAATTAGGTGTGTTGCTCATCGCCGCCAGCTCAGACACTCTGTTCCCGGTGGCCAAAGCCAAAAGGAATACAGCCTTTTTAAGAGTAATGCAAAATCTGCAGTATTTTGGTACAGACGAGAGTGAAGTAAAGACAATGCCTTGTCCAGAGACCAAGTAGGCATGAGCTGACGGGGAGGTGGGCGGAGTTTAAAACATGCCCTCATAAAACCTGTTTCCTCCGCTACCGGTATGGAGAGACCTGTAAGGTCCAAAAAGGGCACTCTAATCGCAGTTAAGTGATTTTTTAACGTTACCACAGATAAACGTTTCTGCTCAAACAGATAATTTAAATAATTGAAAACTAAAGCTACCGACGGCACAGTCTGTTCTGTTCTAATGATCCAAGACGTAAAGGTTTGCCAATGTGATTGATACTGGTCGTTTTCGTAGACTGAGTATATTGATTTAATAATTTATTGGTCACCTCTCTACCGTATGGTGCTAGCCACTTGGCCTCCTGAATGTCCATAATGCAAAAGTCAGCGAGGTCGCTAGGTTGCCAATCGTGTCTAAGTGGAAATACCCGACCGGGAGCGACACCGGGTGCGGGCACCACGTCTTTAATTGCTGGTACCACAACTGCGCCGGCCACAGGTGCGCGACTAGCGAGACTAAGCCTCGATAATCTCGTAGTTTGTTCACTACGTGGCACATTAGTGACGCATCTGGCGGCGGAAACAGATAGATGGAGCTCCATCTGTTTCAGTCTGTCACCAGTGCGTCCGGCCCTCCTGCCGGCGTCTTCGTCCGGCGGGTGAGGTATAGAGGGAGCTTGTGAGTCTCCTCGGACGCAAACAGATCCACTTGTGGATGGTAGAGCTCTGCAATCATTTGGTTGAAAATGGGTTGCTTGAGCTCCCATTCTACTGTCGTGCTCTGTCTCCGGGACAGAGCGTCTGCCCAGACGTTTGCTACGCCTGGGAGATAAGATGCGTGAAGATAAATGTCTAATCTGTTGGCTAGAGTAAAAATCTCTTCCGACACGTTTAGCAACTTCCTTGACCTCGTTGACCCTTGTTTCTGAATACAGTGAACTGCATTCAGATTGTCCTTTCTGAAGGCCACCGACTTGCCCCTTAACGCAGGGCCGTGAGCCTGAAGGAAATACAAGGGGACTAGTAATTCTTTGACATTGATGTGGGAGATTTCTAAGTGGGACCAAAGCCCCTGACCCTGGTGCCCCTGATTTGACTGAAATCCCCAACCTATTGTGCCTGACGCATCCGTGTCTACCCATACTGTTGGCGGAGGAGAGGTCCATGACATTATTGAGTTCAACGTTTCCCTCTTCGCACAGACCGCTAGTAAGGTGTGGATTAATTTTGGAATGGGCCATAACTTTCCCGCCGGTAGGAGTGGGAAATATTTGTTGCCTTCCAATATTAAACGTTTTACTTTCAACCGGCCCAATATTACAGTTAGTTGAATCCAGTTGAGAGAGCCGACCAGAGACTCCCAGACCCTTCGCGTCGTAGTCAGACTGTGAAGAAACATGAACAGTTTCCTGCGAAACCTGTTGCGATTGTCCACACTCTGACTCAGAGTGAGAGCCGCTGTGTCCCAGACCAGCCCTATCCACTGAAATACTCGTGAGGGAACAAGGTTTGACTTTACCAGATTTACCTTGAACCCTAGAGATTTGACATGATTTAAAATTATGTTGACATGTTTGATGCATAATTGCTCTGTCTCTGCCACCACCAGCCAGTCGTCTAGGTACCACAACACTCTGATTCCTTGCTTTAACCCTTCTTTAGCGGCCTATGCGGTTTATTTATATGTACCGCCCAGCGGGGTGTTTTTAGCCAAAATAGGGCTGTTTACGTGATCATTTTCATGCCTAAATAAGACCCAGAACGTAAAACAAGTATCTATCCCTGAAAGGGCATAAACAGAGCTTTCGAATGACACCATAACGATCCTTTTATGATGGCTAGTTTTCTTGCAATAACCGTGCAACGCGAGTGCAAAAAGCATGTAATTAGCCACTTTCCCGATACAATTCCGTATATAGCGAGTGAGAGAGGGAGGAGGGAGCTGAGATTCGTGTCAGTAGGTTCGCCGCGGTGGTCTGGAGCAGTCATACGCTCGCTAGTCTCCTGCCACCACTTGTCTCTCTCTCTCAGCAACATTACGTGCTGAAATTGCCACTCGACCTATGTCGAGCGCCGCCACATAGTCCAGCTTTATTAAATACGACTTATGTGGTGAGCCGCTTTTTAAGGGTTAATAACGGCATCAGGGCTTGCCGGACTAACTTCGTGAATAATCGAGGTGCCAGGTTCAAACCGAATGGCATCCTTTGAAAAACAAAATTTTGGTGCCTGATCCGTAAGGCCAGAAACCTTTGAAACCTTTTGTTTACCGATACGTGCCAATAAGCGTCTGTCAGGTCTAGGGAACACATCCAACCTCCCGGCGGAAGTGTTAGCCTGATTTGGTGTACTGTTAACATACGGAATGACTCGTTGTGAATGTGAAGGTTCAGATAAGACAGGTCTACCTACGACTGGTCTCATCTGAACACTGTCCCTTTTGGGAACCAAAATAGCTTGGACGTGAATACAGGGTAATTTGGGGGGACCGGGATGATGACATTCTTGGCAATCATTTCCTGGACCAGTGACTCCACCTCTAATGAAACAAAATTCGCCGTTGTCGGCTGACGTAAGCGAGGTCGCCGGAGCCACTGGCAAGTGATGCCTTTGCGTGCCACCATCCGTGCCCAAGTTTTTAACGGCCACGCTTGGTGACACGTTCGGAACGACCCAGTTAGCAGACAAGGGTTCGCCGGCTGTACTACCCTCGGATCCGCCGGCCTTAAGACTGGCACCGGGAGTGAGAGAGACTTTAGTTTTTTTATGGTGGTGGAGTTGGTGGTGGTGGACGCTTTGCCGGCTGGCTGGCGTTGGCTGAAGACGGGCCCTGACCTGGCTTATTATAGCCGCGTCCTCTTTGACCTGAAAACCTACTCTGCCTATGCCTGTACTGACCTTGAGGGGAGGAGGAGGACTTAGGTGGAAGAAAGGGCTTAGATCCCCCCGGCTGAGCCTTAGCGACTGGCCTGGGTTTGGGGAAGTTAAAGGCATGTTTCTTAGAAGGGGTGGGATTGTGTTTAAAGGCCTGAGCCATATTGAACACCGTTCGCCACACGTCAGGGGTCATTAAAGAGGGAGTGAGCACTGGTGACATGACCAACTGATTCGCAATGCGATCAGGCAGTTTTTGGACTAAGGACATTCTGAGGTCTTGTCTCGCTCGTACCGCCTCAAGCAAGGCGGTGCGGATGTCACCCAAAGATTGGATTGACGACTGAAGAAGCAGTCGCCGGGACAATTCAACCGATCGTCTGGCGTCCGCGTCTGCGATTGCCTGAGTGGACCGGAGCAAAGACTTTGCTATCTGTTGAGACACTATGTATTGAGAGAACAGGCGAAAAGCTTTTCCCCTTAGCCTAAATTCTCGTTCTAGGTGAGTTGAGGTAGGGGTAGTGAAAGGTTCTTTTAGCTCACAGAGATTAATTTTAGGGGCAGCTAGGAAAGCAAACAAGGCTGAAGGGACTCCGCCGGCAGAACACACTGGCATGGAGAACCAAGAATGAGTATCTTGAGGGATCTGGTGGGAAGTTTTGGAAGTAAATGTGGTCGCAAAGTTTTGAGCCTCTGCCTCCCATTCCACCCAAGGTCCTGGACCCAACTGCCCCACCTTCAAGACTGGATTACCTGCTGTGTCTGTGACGGTTAGCAAATCAAGTTCTGGAGTGAGAGCTGACAGAGTCTTAATGTCATTAAATCCGTCATGCTTAGACCAGTCTGAAAAAAGTTTTGAAGCTGAGGCAGAGGGTAAAGCCGGCTTAGCAGCATAAACAAAATAATCTTGGTGATAATAACTAGGTATAGCCTTGATGTTGACATCTAGTACCTTGCCTAAAGTATCCAAGGCCCTTAATTTTCTAGATATATTGCCCTGGATGACCCACTCACGTGGTACTGGGAGTTCCCCTGACAAGGTAGGTTGGGCAATCTCTGGTTTAGTGGGGGTCAAAAGGACCCATGACTCGTCTGGTCCGTAAAGCAAGGGCATAGCCACATTTCTGAGAGGCGCTCTGTCTAGGGGGGGTGGATTGACATCCGTTATCACCCTTACATTGGAAGTGGTCAATGCCGCCGTAGCAGGCCTAGTAACCACTGATGGTGACAGAGGGGGAGGGTGAGGGATCTGAGTTAAAGCAATAGAAGTCATCAGAGGCCGTACCGTAGAGCTTGTCGTGGGAGCTCCCAAGTCCACTGTGGGAGTTTCCTGCTGTTGCCTAAAAATTTAGATGAAGCATTACTGAGTAGCCCATCAATTTCCTGTGCAGTGACAAATTGACTTGATGATGTACTAACTAGTGAATCATTAAGATCTTGTGCGGCGTCTAAGCCTGAACCTGACTCTTGCCCTTCCATATCTGAGATAATTGAAACCTCGTCTTTTTTATCCTGTTCCTCCAGAGAAGATCCCGCCGAAGCTGGGGTATCACCTTGTTGCCAAGATAAGTCAGGGATAGAGGATGGGATCGCCGCGTCCCGGTGGACGTCAGCCACTGTGTGAATAGTATGAGCCGGAAGTGGGTGGCCAGGTCCTGGCTGAGAAAAACGCCAAACACCTAGGCCTTGGCCTACACTCCCTTGGGAGTCCGCAACACTCTCAACCCCTGAGCCCCCTGAATTCTCTAATTCTAGGGTTAAAATGTTAATGGGTAAATCATCTTTAGGTACAGGCACTACACTGGACCCTTGAGCCCGAACACCAACTCTGTCTGGGGTAGAGGTACGATGAGAAGCACTAGAAACTGGTGAATGTCGTGAGGCCTTTTTATCATGGGAATCCCTCTTTGAAGATTTATGGCTGCGGTGTGACCGTGAACTACTCTTCGATTTATAGGATTTATCGCCGTGACCACTGGTGGAACTATCTGTCTTACTCTTCTTACTCGATGGTGAAGAGGCAAGACTAGATGGCTGGTGTCTGAGAGGTGACCTAGACCGAGATCTCTCCCTGGACGAGGAGGCTGACGCCGGGGGTGTAGGCTCCCGTCGACGTTTCACAGTAGCAGTAGGGGCAGACACAGAAACTTGACCAGTCTCTGCCGGCTTACGACTAGTTACTCGAGAGGGACGTTTAGGGGGAGGGTGCTCAACAAGAAGCCTATCCCAAAGAGGGACGTTGTCACATTGAAGTGACTTATGAGCCACAATCGTAGTATATGCTGCCATCTGTTGCCTAACCTCTCGTAAGGCGACCGCTGCGGTCTTATCATTATCGTGGTACTGGAGTGTCAGAGGACTTTGACACTTAATTGGGAGCAAAATGAACATTTGCGCGTCACCCACAGACCCCTTGAATGGTCTAGACATTTAACACACCTGATGCAAAGAGTGTGCGCAAAAATAGGGATACCGGCACAGGTAGGGGTAATGCATAAAGCAAAAACTGGGGCAAAGGTAGCCATGACAGAGACTGGTGGGAAACTACTGCAGGGTCTGTATTGGTCCGCCGGGGCCCAGCTCTGGAAAAAAATAAAATTTCCAGGAGTTAATGCTCATAAGGTTAACCCAACATGATCGCATACACACACACACACCACTGTGTCACTAACCCGCCGGGTAACGAGCCCTAATGTCACCACGATCACAGCTCGCTACGCGGCGGGATCCTATAAAGATTTCGCATATCGAAACATGTCCTAAGAAAGTTAAGAATACCTTCTGACATAATATAAAGGACCAGTATGGCGTTTATAACATAGTCTTTCTGGTGGTGACTGTCTCAAGATTCAATTTTGGAAAAACAACCCCCCACAAAGACGCCGGCACCAGAATTATTTAGCAGAATAACACAGGGCAGGCTGATACGAGATCTGATTGCTAACGAATTGTCACAAAGGATCGCCGTAAGTTTGAAGGCGGCGATACATTAACGTATCTCTCAATGAACTGGTTAACTATATGGAATTGTAAATTCCTTATTTCCTCCTCCCAGGAGCACCCGCCGGGTGTGAGAAATGTGTAAAAAGATGTTAAACCTAATTGAGCCTTCGATCGCTGTCCGGCTGAAGGCGGAGATACCTAAAGTACCACTTAAAATGGATCGGTTAACGAAATTGAATGACCAAGACGTTCATCCCACCCTACCAAGGTGCACCCGCCGGGTGAGATGTAAACAACGTTAACCCCATAAGTTCCTGTCCCCATTTCTTTGTAAAAGATCGCCGGGGAGGAAAGCCCTCAATCAACAGCTAGGTTTGTTCTATGTGGTTTGTAAAACCGGGTAGAAAAAATTCATAACATCTGTCCGCATGAACAAAGTTAGATGGGTACAGCCAGACCGCCGGGGATCATAGGGAGCCTGAAACAGGCACCAACACAGAGACGCAGTTCTGGAGAACCACAGACACCTCCTCGCCGGGGACACAAGCCTGTGTTGAAACCACGCGTGGCCCAACATGGCTCTCGGCCGAGTTTTTCATGGTGAAACCGAGAAAAACCCGCCGGAAAGTAACCCACCCCGTCCAGAAACCAACTGAACGCACAACGGACCTGGGAATAAGCCAAGCATGACTAGCCCAGGGCCCACACAATAATCCGTGGATTTAGCCAATACACAACTAATCCAGGAAACAAACATAGTCCGTGGAATTAGCCAATACACAACTAAACCAGGATACACATGACACAGTAGGACATATTTATAAATAAACAATAACACTTGTACATGTGGCAAAGCTACGAGCGGCTGGCTAGGCCTAAGCAGACGGCATACGAAAAGTTGAAATATAAACAAAAACACTGGAATATAACAACAGGAACCACCGCCAACACACCACTGTAGTAAAGACTTCCGACTAAGGGAAGACTGACTCGGGACCCAGAAAAAACTTCACTAAGTGAAGAAAGATACGCTGTGAACGTCAGAAGCACAGCTTACCTCATCAGAACGATAAGAGGCAGCATAAAATAACGCGTAATGAAAGCCGCCTGCATCACAAGCTAACTCAACTGTGAAAAGATCACATGTCCACAACAGGACCACGAGGGTACATCCGAAATAGATGCCCCAAACACACGACCCAAAATACACTGCACTGCGGGCAACCAGCCCAGGACTCCTGCTACACATATCCTAACCTTACTCGATACATCCCGGAGTAAACAAATGAGAAAAAACTCACTAGGGACGCAGCAAATGCGGAACCAGCGGAGCGTGGGGAGACACGTCCGGGCAGGTTGAGCGCAGAGCAGAGAAGGAAGAATGACGCCTGAATCAGCGTCTGGTCAAAGATCCACACAAGTACATCCACGATATGATGGAAAGCTTATTGGATAGTTATTCTTATTTTCTTTTTGTTTTTATTTTTTACGAAGTTTTTTCGTAGTGAGAACCCAATTCATAATGACTGAAGCCATGAGTGAGGTCGCGTGCACTCATGATGAAGGCTCCTCAGATTTTAAATGCTCTGCGCGGTAGATTCAAAACTACGGCGGATTAGTGTTTGAAGAGGATGCCTTATGTAATAGGCATGTTCGTCAATGATGGAGGGGCCACTAATAAATTGAGGACTTACACTAGAAGTCTCTCTGTTGTAAGGATCTCTAGCTGCCTCATCCGTGTTAAAGAGACCGCGTGAGGGAAATTCCCGCCAAAAATTACCCGATAAAAGCGGGAATACGAGTAAAAATAGCTGATAATTGAGGAGGGGGGAAAAATGGGGGAAGGGGGGGGGGGAGACACATATTTAGGAGTGGTAGCAAGTAATGGAGGGGAATTATCTCACCAAATCACAAATTGCCTTGTGTTGAGTGCCACTGGGCTGTTTTCTAAGTTTTTTTTGTTATGCTCTGGACCTATTGAGGATGGTCACAGTGCACCAGAAAAAACTCTATTGAGGACGGTCGCCATTTATGGGTTAGCGCTGATTCAAGAAAATCGCGAGCCAGACCACGATTTTATGGCGAGCGAAACGAGCGATAGTGAGCCAGGTAAAAAGGAGGCGCTTTGGGGGTTGGGAGCGAGTCATAGCAAGCCAGAAAATAGACAAAAGCCAGGAAAGTAGACAAAATCAAATATTATAAAAGATGATGAACTCTTAATACTTGTATATGAAAAGAAATAAAAGAAAGAACAACAACAATATTTAATTTGCCTTATAAAATACACAAGGGGAAAACATGGAAAAACAAAAAGCTATGAATTAATTAGAAGAATTTTGGATACAAATAAATAAAAAATATATTAATAATATAAATGAGGAATAGACTCCAGAAATAAGACAAGATTATATTGACAACTACCAGTATGATCCAAATGCTGTACCAATAACATTAAATAATCAACATTTTTCTGATCATTTTAGATATATATAGGGGAGGTGTGGCGGAGTGGTCTTGCCACTGGACTGGTAATCCAATGGACCCGGGTTCGAATCCCAATATGTCAATGGTAAGATATTATTGGGATGGAATTTGTGCTGTACCTAGTATCAGTGCATTACCACAGCTCACCGAAATGCCAAAAAAATACCCTCATTGTTCCCTGATTAAAATAGCATTGTGTGAATATTCCCATATTCAAAAATATGCTACAGGGGGGCAATGCCTAGTGAGTCAATTGCTCAATAGGTGGCGTTCTGAGAGTGAGGGTCCGAGTGTGGGGGATGAGACTGTGAAGTGCAGAGGCGAGGCGGCTTCAGAGATGGGATTGCTTCGAGCCGGGGTGCTTCGCATGTCTCACTCCCTAGACTGGAACAAGACCTCACAGGCCTCACCGTGTTCAGAGGTAGAGTGTAAAGGCTATCAGCCTATGCCCGAGAGAGAGTAGTTGGAATATAGAAAAAAAAAAAAAAAAAAAAATATATATATATATATATATATATATACCTGGCCTCCCTAGCTGATCCTTTCTGTGCCTCATCAACACTGAGGGCAACCCTAGCCTGCCTTCTAAAACACTCTCTCCTCCTATCAATACATTACACTACAAACACCTTACATACTACACTACCTTTCTTACCAAAAAAACAAAAGAAAATTACGACTAATATACGACCAGCCTCGGATTCCCCAGGGGGGAGGACCAGAAATGCCCCCATCCGACTGACCCCTGGCAACGACTCCCCAAAATGCGCTGGACCATTTCCTTCTACTCTTACTGTTAACTTCTGCAACATTCGTGGCCTCTCCTCAAACTTCCACTCTGTGGAACACCACCTCTCCTCTGCCAACCCTGATCTTCTCTTTCTCACCGAGCCACAGTTGTCTGGGACTACTGACAGCATACCCTTCTATGTATCCTCCTACTATATCTATCCTCAGTTTCGAGCCAAAGGTGGATGTTGCGTCTATGTACGCAACAATCTTGCTATCTCTCGTGTTCCCAACTTAGATTCTTCTGAATTCTCAACTCTCTAGCTAAAGCTTTCTTGTCACTCTCAAACTAAATATTTCTGCGCTGTTTTTCTCTCCCCTAATTCTACTGACTAACCAAAATTCTTCGACTATCTAACTTCTAAAGTGCAACACATTCTATCCATCTCTCCTTTCGCAGAAATCTCCATTTTAGGAGATTTCAACGTTCACCACCGCCAATGGCTCTCCTCTCGTACTGCTGACCAACCTGGTGAACAAGCCTTCATCTTTTCTATCCTAAACGACCTAGAGCAGTTAGTCCAGCAACCCACCCGTATCCCGGATTGCTTCGGAGATCGGCCCAACATTCTTAATTGACTTATTTCTAACCTCTAACCCTTCCGCTTATACAATATATCTTTTCTCTCCTTTGGGCTCCTCCGACCATACACTAATAACTGTCACCTGTCCTATCTCTCCGGTACGGCCACCCGATCCTCCCAACCGGCGGCGATTGTGGCACTTTAGCGCTGCCGACTGGGAGGTTCTTCGGCAGTACTTCTTTGATTTCCCTTGGAATGACTTTTGCTTCCGTGGCCGGGGGCCCTCGGAGAGTGCTGAACGCATTACTGAGGTAATCCTCTCGGGCATGGAAGCATACATTCCATTTTCTTTCTCTCAGTCTAATGCAAACAAATCTTGGTTTACTCACTGCTGTCCGCAACAAGGAGGAAGCATTCAAACGGAACCGACGCCTTAAAACTCTAGAATCTCATTCTTCCTATATTTCTGCCCGGAATCAAGCCAAATCTGTTCTTCGACTTGCCAAGCACTCATTCATGAATAATAAATGCACTGAACTATCCAACTCTAGCTCTTCCCAAGCTTTCTGGCATCTACCCAAAAACCTCTCCAACAATTTTTCTTCCTCGTCTTTCTCTCCCCTTTTCCACTCTGATGGCACAACCATCACTTCTTCCTCTGACAAAGCTGAACTCTTCGCTCAAACTTTTGCTAGAAACTCCACCTTTGATGATTAATCCAGTGCTATTCGTCCCTCTCCACCCCCCTCTCCCCTACTTATGCCTAATATCCTAATCTCTTCTAAAGATGTACTTTCTACCCTCTCTGGGCTTAATACTAAGAAAGCGTACGGTCCGGACGGTGTTCCTCCTGTTGTACTCAAAAACTGTGCTTCCGTGCTGACTCCCTGCCTAGGCAAACTCTTTCGTCTCTGTCTCTCCTCTAACGTCTTCCCTTCATGCTGGAAGTTTGCTCTCTGTCTCAAAGAAGGGTGACTGCTCTCAACTCTCCAACTATCGTCATATTGCTTTAATCTCTTGTATCTCTAAAGTTTTTGAAACTATTCTTGCTTCCAAATTTCTTGAGCATTTCTCTTGCCATAATCTACTCTCAGATCGCCAATATGGCTTCCTCAAGGGTCGCTCTACTGGTGATCTTCTTTCATATCTTACTAACACTTGGTCATCCTCCTTTTGGGACTTCTGTGAGACCTTTTCTATTGCACTAGACATATCGAACGCCTTCGATAGAGTCTGGCACAAATTTTTAATTTCTAAACTACCCTCCTTCGGTTTCTATCCCTCCATCTGTGCCTTTGTCTCTAATTTCCTTTCTGGCCGTTCCATAGCTGCGGTTGTGGACGGCCATCGCTCACTTCCTCATCCTATCAACTCTGGTGTTCCTCAGGGCTCTGTCCTATCCCCTATTCTCTTTCTATTTTTCATAAATGATCTTCTCAACTGTACCTCGAGTCCCATTCATTCATACGCAGACGACTCTACCTTACACTACTCATTTAGTTTTCCAGAACGCTCCAGCCTGCAATGCCTCAAAGACAAACGTAATGAGGCCATAGAACACATATCTGCTGATCTAACTACTACAGTTCTTCCAATTGGGGCAGAGAAAACCTTGTTGCCTTTAATGCTTCCAAAACCAAATTTCTCCATCTATCTACCCGTCCGGAACTCTCAGCGGACTAACCCTTATTCTTTAACAATACAAAAATCAATCCTTCATCTTCTCTCAATATTCTTGGTGTCTCTTTTTCTTCTGCCCTCACTTGGAAGGACCATATTACCAGTCTTGCTAAGGTAGCCTCCCAGAAGCTGGGTTTGCTCAACCGCCTCAAGGGGTTCTTTACCCCTGCACAGCTTCCTGCTCTGTACAGGAGCACGGTATTGTTCACATGTGTGGGGAGGATCCTCTCACAACGAACTCCTAGACAAAGTAGTAAGGAAGGCCTTTCGTATCATTAACTCCCGTCCACTCATCAACTCTCTGCAATCTCTCTCTCTCCGCCGCAATGTTGCATCTCTCTCACTATTCTATCGCTACTATAATAATCAGTGTTCCTCAGAGCTCTCCCAGTGTATACCACCTCGTCTACGTAGGGCACGTGGTACCCGACTTACAACACAATCCCACCCCTACTCTGTGCAACTCTCTAACCCAAGAGTAAAATGTTACTCAGACTTTCTTCTATTCAACAGCTGAGCTTTGGAACTCTCTCCCAGAATCAGTCTTTCCCTCTTCTTATGACATAAATTGCTTCAAACTCAGTGTGTCCAGGCATTTTGGCTCGAACATCCCCTGATTTTGGCCCTGTCACTCTTTCAACTCAGAGGGAGGCACTCGCTACAGGCAGTTCTGCCTTTTGCCTACCTCACTCACATAGAACAAAAAATGAAATATATATATATATATATATATATATATATATACCCTATATATATATAGATATTATATATATATATATATATATATATATATATATACAGTATATATATATATATATATATATATATATATATATGTATATAATATATATATATATATATATATATATATATATATGTATATATATATATATACCCTATATATATATATATATATATATATATATATATATGTGTATATGATGTGCCACGTTTTCAATTAAACATGATAGTGATTTCCACCTTAGGAATCAGCGTTAATCATCAACTTAGATACCTTACCGCTGGGTAAGGATCAGCCTTGGCTCTATTAATCAACATTAGTAATAAACATTGGACGCAAAACACACAGTAAAGGATATACAGGTTTCATTCCTTAATAGCTAGGGTACAATCTCAATATGTCTCTGGAAAAGTAAACTATAGGTTTGAGTCCTGGAGGGAAGAAGGAAAACCTAATATTTAGTAGTGGCCCCGAAATCATTGACTATATGCCTATTAAGTAATAGCTCTCTTTCGAAAACCCGCGGTCAGCCTGTTTGAAACACCAGCCACAGGGGAGAGAGTGCCGCATCATAAGTGCTACGCTCATTCTCTTATGGAACCGTCTTTATGATTGGGTACTCACTACGAAAAAACTTTGTAAAAAATAAAAATAAATTTTAACTTAAGAATTGTTATAATAAAGCTTTCCAACTCGTGGATGTCTTTTGTGGATTCTATCCGAGACACTGAACCAGGCAGCGCCATTCCTCCTTCCTTCCCCTTTGGCCATCCCGACAAGTTGTGCCTTACCTGTCCTCAGCTTCATTCGACACTCGTTCACCTCTAGTGAGTATTTATCTGTATTTATCTGTATTTATCTGAGATGTTATAGAGTAGGTTTAGATTAGCCACTAGCCAGGGCGGTCGGCCCCATTGGTACATCCACAGGAAGTGTTAAAATAGGGTACTTATGTGTAGGCGCCCACTCGGTCCGCCTCGGACACGCCATGTGTATTTGTTTTTGTTTCTGCGCCTTAGCTTTTGCTATAACCTAGTTATTTAGGAGGCTATATATCCGCGGAACTATGTTACTTGCTATCCTTATGATGGAGTAGCATTTTATGCTTTGGGAACTGCCGGTCTGGTATAAGAGTTGTCCCACGTGGTTGGGGAACTTTCCAGAAGCCGAGTCTGTTATTTTCCCCTTTTGGCTTGGGGCGCCTTGCGTGCTGCTGCTGCTGTGTCTTCTTGGGAGGTAAGGGTGCATTATTCGTCGAAATATCTACCTTGAGCCTCGTGGCCAGCCTCATTAGGGGTATTCTTAGTAGGCTAGGGGTGTATTATTAATTGCTTAATTATTAATATGTGTTAGCCCTAAGATGTGACTTTCGCTTTCATGTGGTGTGTATTATACATGTTTGGGAAGGTGTCAGGAGACGTTCTGACTTATGCGGGTAGTTTTTTTAGGGTAGTTGCCTTGCCCGGACAAGTCAATACTCTTAAATTAGCTTGGTTTTCCCTCCAGCGATCTTTACCGGGTATTGATGCCAGAGGCTCGCCTTGCAGGCGGGCAGGGAATAGATCCAAGGATCCCGGCGTGGTCTGGAGTACCACTAGACTCCCGGCAGAAATGCTGATTCCTAAGGGGGTAACATTTCGGCCCGGCCGAGAGAACTCGCCTATACAAAGAGCCTCACGGCATAACATGACTTTGAATCCGTCCGGCGGAAAAGTCTAGTGGGGTAATTAACTATAAAGTCATGGGAGACAGTGTTAATTTATATCCAAATGGAATTCTCTAAAGTATGGGTCAGTGACACTTAGTCACAGGTAAGAAGTTCAAACCGAGAAAGGATCTTCGAGATCTTTTCGACAACAAGTGTGAAGGAAGGTTAGAGTAGCGGTGTGGCTACAATCTAATTTTCCGGCGCATTTGGGGGGTGATATGATGTGTAAATGTCTCGGGATTATCCTTATGAGCACTGATTCCTGGAAATTTTCCTTCCAGATCACAACACATCTGTGCAGGCACCAGACTACCCGGCGGGGAGGGTCGTAATCTCCATCATGCCCTTAGTCACGTTATGCTCAACCCCAACTTGTTCAAACATCCCGGCCTTTTACCATAAACTATGCGTAAAATTTGTTAAGTGCCTCGACAGGTCCAGGGGAGTCTGGGTTTCCAAGAGGTGTGCAGTATGCACAGACCTGAGGAATGGTTTATTAAATCAAAGAGATCAATCATGTCTAGTTGCATTACAAGAAGTTAAAAACAGTTTTAATTCTTACTCAAAGGACATTGCTCATAAAGCCCTCCATTGTGATGATGAGGCACTCTGGGACCAATTAGTAATTAGATTGCCAGTTATTAAAACTACCCCTTCTCGACCCAGTTCTAAAGACAAACATAAGCCCAAAATTATCTCTAAAGAAATAGTGAGCAGTAATGACAATAGTGACACAAGTAGGGGACCCCCCCCCCCCCGGCCGCCCTAAGAGAGCGCGATCTACGTCACCGAAAGAGGACTGTTCCAGATCCCGGTCCAGATCGCCGCTCAAGCGGTCACACAAGTCGTCTACAGAGACGTCAAGGTCGCTTAAGAGGCGGATGACAGACGCGGCGTCGTCTAGTGACAGACAGTCAGAGGGGAAGGGACATAGACATTCCCGCAAGGAGGCGACGTGTTCGAGGCCTTGGCAATCGCCGGAGTCACGTCCATCACCCTCCGCCCCTACCTCTACCATGCCTAACGTCCAATCTGGCAGTTCCGAGGTAGGGACGGAGGGAGCTGAGTCAACTCCCAGGGATGGGGCTAGTGATAGATATGTGGAACATAATTTTGCTATACCTAAATTAGATACTACACGTAGCAGGGCTCCTATAGCGTCTCAAAGATTTCTTGCCGAACAGTACGGTGGTTGCACAGTGAATGAGCCACATGGCTTTGATACGGGTTTACAATTAAGTCAGAGTTCCCAATTTATCCCTGATTCACAACCTAATGTAGAGCAAGGCCGCTGTGTGTGGAGACACCCTGGGACCGTGCCAACACAGCCCTCACAACAATACCAGGCGGATAATAGAGGTAGTGAAAATGTTGACAATATTCTCTCTTCCGTCCCTGACCTAGTATGGCCAGGTAGTGAACAGTTTACATCTGAATCCCGGCAACAACCGGAAGAGATGGACGTCACTGAGCAGGAGCCGGAAAACGTAGAACAGTTGTCTTCAGCTCAGCCTGGGCCAGTTGAGGAAGGGTCAGAGGTAGGGTCTGAGTCCTCCAAAGGTTCACAAAAATATTTCACCAGGGAGGATCTAGATTACATTCTCCATAATATGATGTAAAAATATAACCTACCACCTAAATCACCGGAAACTCCCACAGCTATACCGGGGGCTCCTCCGATGGGGTCTATTGTGCGGCCATTAGTGCCATCTAGAGTTGTTGGTCCATCTAATTTGCCTCCCTCCCTACCTAACGTAACTCAACCTACTGCTTCTACTAGTAGTGTACAAAGTCCGGCCTTAACCACCACTAACGTGCGTGTAATTACGGACATTAATCCCCCTCCTTTAGAGTAGGTACCGATAAAGAAACACCCTATGCCTCTTCTTTACGGACCGGCTTGTTCATCCGCCGATGAACAATCTATCAGACTATCCAGACTATCATGGCTTCAAATCCAACTGTAGCACAAACGACAATCGCGGAGGAACTCCCAGTCCCTACTGACTGGGTAATCCAGATGAATAAGACTAGAAAGTTAAGGGCAAAAGACACACAGGGTCAAATTTTGGATGTTGCTGTCAAAGCCATCCCCAGTGTTTATTCTTATGAGTATTTCGTGTATTCCCCCACACCGGCTATTCCTCCTGCCTTCTCTGCACGACTATTTGCGGATTGGTCCAAGACTGACGACACGAACGACATCAAAGTCTTAGCCACACTCACGCCAGAACTGGATACACTTACGGTGAGCGATCAGTCTGGGAATCCGGTCCTGCAGGTGGGACAGGTAGGCTTAGGCCCTTGGGTGGACTTGGAAATTGAGGTGCAACAGTTTGCAGCTACAATAATATAAAAATCCTCCCACCAAATCCCACAGGAGAATCATAGTTGGTTCTCATTGCCCATCACAAAAGCCAGAGGTGTTCCCCCTGCTATTTTTTATTTCCTTGCCGCCCCTAAATTAGCTTTATGGGACTTACAGGAGCCCTTTTCAACGCCTCCTCCGGCATATCTGGACAGAGATTTCAAATTGAGACATAAAGCTTTCAGGCTCTTCTCCCAGTTCTTACTCAGTCTCCAAATAGCCCAATCACTTACTAGAACAATTGATGCTATAAATGACACAGATATTAGGAAAGCCACAGATTTGTCACGCCGGCTCCTTTTACAGAATTTAATACAATCTCTGGGCGACGTCAGGATAGCCTTGTTGGAGGCTGTCCGTGCACGCCAAGACTTGAGAGTCTACATGGTGAAGAAATTACCGGAAGACATTGGTCGCCGGGTAATCCTTTCACCAGTGTTGACGCCCTCTTTACTTTGCCCTAACACTTGGAAAACAGTCTTCAATATGGTTGATACTGTCAAGAAGGGTTCTTCCCAGGCTAGAAAGGATCATTTTAAGAAACCTTATTCTAAGCCCAAGAGCAGTGTAAAACCCCAACCTAGTGGGTCTAAGCCCTTTCAGAGCCATAAATCACCTCCACCACAAGGAAACATCCCACCCAAAATCAGCAGGGAAAACAGTCAGGTAAATGGCACAAGCATCAACCAAAACATAAATCAGGTCAGGGATCGACATCTGCCAAAACTAGTCAGCCGTCTAACCCTACCCCACCACCATGAAAAAAACTAGTCATATAACAAACTCTCTCACTCCCGGGGCCTGTCATGGGCGAGTTGGATACGAGGGTAGTTACGCCGGACAAGCCCAATCAACGAACTGGGACATTCCGGGCGTGTCACCGGGCTTGTCCCTGGCGAACTTGGGCACGGACAGTGGTACACAAGGCATAATGTGGCGGTGGCCCCGGCGACCTCGTTTACGTCAACCACTAGAAATAAATCATGTGTCTTTAGAGGTGGAGTCACTAGTCCAGGAAATGATCACCAAGCATATCATTGTACCGGTCAATCCAACTTGCCCAGTTTACACGTCCAGACTTTTTCTCGTACCAAAGAGGGACAGTATTCAGATGAGACCAGTCGTAGACCTATCTTATTTGAATCGACACATTCACAACACATCGTTCAGAATGCTCACTGTGAATCATATTAGGCTAACTCTTCCGCCGCAAGGTCAGATGTGCTCGCTAGACCTGACAGAGGCCTATTGGCACGTCCCGGTAAAGAAAAGGTTCCAAAAATTCCTCGCTTTGAGGATAGAGCATCAGACTTACGTCTTTCAAAGAATGCCTTTCGGATTGAACCTTGCACCGAGAATATTCACAAAATTAGTCCGGCAAGCCCTCATGCCAATATTGAATCAAGGAATCAAGGTGTTGTGGTACTTAGATGACTGGCTAGTGGTGGCACAATCAGAAAGTCAATGCAAAATTCATGTCACTCAAATTATAAACCATGTTCAATCCCTAGGATTCAAGGTCAACTTGACAAAGTCGAACCTTGTTCCCACACGGGTAATTCAGTGGATAGGGCTGGTCTGGGACACAGCATATCTTACTCTCAGTCAGAGTGTGGACAACCGCAATAGATTTCGAAAGATTTTTTTTGTTTCTCTACAGTCTGACTACCACGGGAAGGACATGAGAATCCCTGGTTGGCTCCCTCAACTGAATTCAATTAACTGTGAAGTTGGGCCGGTTGAGAGTAAAGAGATTAATCCTGGAAGGAAACAAACATTTCCCACTGTTGCCGGCGGGAAAGTTATGGCGAATTCCGAAATTAATTCACAACTTACTATCGGTCTGGGCGAGGAGAGAAACATTGCACTCAATAATGACGTGGACATCTCCCCCACCTACGGTAAGGATAGACACGGATGCTTCAGAAACAATAGGCTGGGGTTATCAGTCAAACCTAGGCCATCAGGGTCAAGGTCTTTGGTCCCAATCCGAGAATTTTCACATCAATGCGAAAGAACTATTAGTCCCTTTAGTTTTCCTTCAGGCTCACGGCTCCACCTTGCGGGGGAAATCAGTAGCTTTTCGAATGAACAATTTGAATGTGGTATCCTGCATTCAAAAGCAAGGGTCAACAAGGTCTCGGAAGTTGCTAGAGTTGTCAGAGGAGATATTTGTTCTGGCCGAAGAGCTGAACATTCATCTCCATGCATCATACCTCCCAGGCGTAGCGAACGTCTGGGCAGACGCTCTGTCAAGAAGACAGAGCACCAAAGTAGAATGGTCTCTCAAGCAAAACATCTTCAATCAGATAATTGCAGAGCCATACCATCCACAAGTGGACTTATTCGCATCCTAGGAAAACCACAGGCTTCCTTTCTACCTAACCCGCCGGGAAGTATCTGCGGCGGGGGGTCCAGACGCATTACTGGAGGACTAGAACAGGTGGAGTTCCATCTATCTGTTTCCGCCTCCAGACGCTTCACTCATGTTTCAGGTAGTTCACAAACTATGAGGTTACCAAGGCTTAGTCTTGATGATCGCGCCTCTATGGCCGGCTCAGGTGTGGTACCACCAGTTGAAAATGTGGTGCGAGACCCTGGTGTCACTCCCGACTCGTACTTCCACTTTGAGACAATTGGCAACCTAAAGACCTCGTTGACTTTTGTCTTTTGGACATTCAGAATGCCAAATGGTTAACCCCGTATGGAGAGAGCGTCACTAATAAATTCCTCGATCAGTATACTCTTTCTACCAGGCGTCAATATCAATCGCATTGGCAGTCTTTCACGACCTGGATAGTAGAAACGGCGCAAACTGACGCATCAGTAGCTTTGATCTTCAAGTATTTGGATTACTTATTTGAACAAAAACGCTTTTCTGTTATTACACTGAAAAATCATTTGTCAGCTATCAGAACCCCCTTTTATGACTTAACAGGGCTATCTATGCCGCAGGCATAGGCCACTACTAAATTACAGGTTTGAGTCCCGGAGGGAAGAAGGAAAACCTAATATTTAGTAGTGGCCCCGAAATAATTGACAATATGCCTATTAAGTAATGGCTCTCTTTCGAGCACCCACGGACAGCCTGTTTGAAACACCCTCCACAAGGGAAAGAATACCACATCATAAGTGCAACGATAATTCTCTTATGGAATCGTCTTTATGATTGGGTACTCACTACGTAAAAACTTCGTAAAAAATATAAAATAAATTTTAACCTAAGAATTGTTATAATAAAGCTTTCCAACTCGTGGATGTCTTTTGTGGATTCTATCCGAGACGCTGAACCAGGCAGCGCCATTCCTCCTTCAATGATATATCAAAATTAAACTCAAGACATCAACGAATGGGAAGGGGATGGAAGGGAGGGCCTACATCGTCAATGATTTCGGGGCCACTACTAAATATTAGGTTTTCCTTCTTCCCTCCGGGACTCAAACCTATAATTTATTAGTGGCCCCTCCATCATTGACGATATGCCTGATATCTCAAGACTGGAGGGGGACATTCATGACAATATCTAACCCACTAACAAATTACCATAGGTAGAGAAAAAGAACCATATAACAATCTTAAATTTATTGTGTACAAACAATATTTTTTGGTAAAAAATGGAAAGAAAGCAGATTGCGTGCTTCAAAGAAGTCTGCTTATAAAGAACCTTGCAGGTACATCAGTAAATGAATATCACATTGAGATTCAATAAAATATATTTTACAAGAATTGTTGTATTCTTCTCCAAAAACATAAGAAGTCTTTGACCCTTCCTCGGCGTCAAAGTTCTCTAGGAACAAACAAATCATTTGATTATATACATTTGGTCCTTAAGATTAAGTTGTATTGTATATTTTTGTACAACTTATCTTCTATATCTCATAGTGTAACTAATAATTATATATATTCCAAAAATATTTGTTTTTGACTGTATAACCAGTCCGGCTTATCAAGTATCACAGCTCGTATACTTATCATATTCTCCGGCGGAGGGTCTGAGGGTCTTGGCTCTCATTACCCCCCCCCCCCCTTCTTTTTACATATAAGAGAATTCTTATAACTATTAGCACACAAGGCCAACTAGACCCGTTGCCGTAACGCCACACAGGTAAGTTTTGGTTTATCTAAGGCCACAGAGAGGTAGCACGTCAGAAAATTATGATTGGATGACCACAATTGTGTCTCAGCAATATCATCGATGGAATAATTATGCAAGAATCTTAATGAAACTGCCCACTTCCTGATGTCGTGGGCCCTTCCCACTACGCCGGGATTACTTTCTCGGATTACATCTACAAGCAATGATGCCAATTTTCTTCTTGTGACGCACTTACCTTCACTATTAACCCATAAAGCTTCCTGTTGTTGAGGTTGCGACACTCTCAAAAACATTATCCGAGATTGTACTGGGCATAAAATAGGGTGTGTGTCTCTGCGTTTAAGCGCCGGGACAGTAAATTCAGAAAAAACATGATCAGAATGTTCATTCTTAGCGACAAAGGTGGGGGAAGGAGCAATTTGTACATTAATATTGCATCTCCCAAACCTTAGGCAATTAGGTTCGTTGCTCATCGCCGCCAGCTCAGACACCATGTTACCTGTGGCCAAAGCGATAAAGAACACAGCCTTCTTTAACAGTGAGTCAAAATCCGGTGCATGATTATACTTGCGGGAATGAAGCAAAGACAATGCTTTGTCAAGTGACCAGGTAGGCATGAGCTGACGGGGTGGTGGGCGAAGCTTGAAACATGCCCTCATGAACCCTTTCTCCTCTGCCTGAGGCATAGATAGCCCTGTTAAGTCATAGAAGGGGGTTCTGATAGCTAACAAATTATTTTTCAGTGTAATTACAGAAAAGCGTTTTTGCTCAAATAAGTAATCCAAATACTTGAAGATCAAAGCTACTGGTGCGTCAGTTTGCGCCGTTTCTACTATCCAGGTCGTGAAAGACTTCCAATGCGATTGATATTGTCGCCTGGTAGAAAGAGTATACTGATTGAGGAATTTATTAGTGACGCTCTCTCCATACGGGATTAACCATTTGGCATTCTGAATGTCCCAAAGGCAAAAGTCAGCGAGGTCTTTAGGTCGCCAATTGTCCCCAAGTGGAAGTACGATATCGGGAGTGACACCGGAGTCTCGCAGCACATTTTCAACTGGTGGTACCACACCTGAGCCGGCCATAGAGGCGCGATCATCGAGACTAAGCCCCGGTAACCTCATAGTTTGTGAACTACCTGACACATGAGTGAAGCGTCTGGAGGCGGAAACAGATAGATGGAACTCCACCTGTTCCAGTCCTCCAGTAATGCGTCTGGAGCCCCCGCCGCAGATACTTCCCGGCGGGTTAGATAGAAAGGAAGCCTGTGGTTTTCCTTGGATGTGAATAAGTCCACTTGTGGATGGTATGGCTCTGCAATCATCTGATTGAAGATGTTTTGCTTGAGAGCCCATTCTACTTTGGTGCTCTGTCTTCTTGACAGAGCGTCTGCCCAGACGTTCGCTACGCCTGGGAGGTATGATGCATGGAGATGAATGTTCAGCTCTTCAGCCAGAACAACTATCTCCTCTGACAACTCTAGCAACTTCCGAGACCTTGTTGACCCTTGCTTTTGAATGCAGGATACCGCATTCAAATTGTCCATTCGAAAAGCTACTGATTTCCCCGGCAAGGTGGAGCCGTGAGCCTGAAGGAAAACTAAAGGGACTAATAGTTCTTTCGCATTGATGTGAAAATTCTCGGATTGGGAGTAAAGACCTTGACCCTGATGGCCTAGGTTTGACTGATAACCCCAGCCTATTGTCCCTGAAGCATCCGTGTCTATCCATACCGTAGGTGGGGGAGATGTCCACGTCATTATTGAGTGCAATGTTTCTCTCCTCACCCAGACCGATAATAAGTTGTGAATTAATTTCGGAATTCGCCATAACTTTCCCGCCGGCAACAGTGGAAAATGTTTGTTTCCTTCCAGGATTAACCCACTGAACCCCAGCTAGTTTTGAATAAATGTACATCGAGAGACCAGCTGATTTGGCCTTTTTTTTTTTTTTTAAAGCTTAAATAGGTGAGAAATGAAGAATAACACAAAAAAAAAACTCACCTCGGTCATTTGGGGGTCCTATGGGGGCGGCAGCCTCAGTCATCAGCTGATGCCGGGCGGCCTTCAAGCTTCCCGCCCGGCTACACACAGCTGATCACGGCAGCATGGAAGATGTACGATGCGTACAATTTTCGAGTAACTGTTATTTACACCACCCGAGCATCATGTGTACCTTCATAGTTCAGATATTAGCAACATGTATCAAATATTGTCATTGTAAGTGAAGCTACAGTGTGATAAGTGCATAGATTCAAGTTTTATAAGTGTGGAGGGTGTGGCAAGACTCGCGCGTGTCCATGGTTACCCTGACGACTGGCGGGCTGGCCGCCACCTTGTTTATACACTCACACACGTACACACACTACCAGCTGAATGACACCAGACCTCCCCTTCACTCACTCTCACTTTCATTATGCCTCTCTCACGTACTCTGTTTATTGATTTTATACTTTACCATATACTCTATACTCTATACCGGACCAGACGGACCTCCTTCGAAGGGACGCACGGGACGGACGCAGCGGTGGCGGACCACGACTGTGAGGACGGGACCTCTAGACGACTTCAAGTAAGATTCAAGTAAGATATATTTTATAGTTAGAATATGAGTGTTATACATTGTTTTAGGCACCTTTGACTTAGAAATATGGGTTTTGACGTATTCTTAGTGGGGAGACAGGGGAAGTGGTGGTGAAGGCAGGGGGAGTGGGGGAGGACCAGTGTACACATAAACTTGCTGTGTACGTAGCAACATGACACACTATCTCGTCTCTTCTTACCCCTACCATGACCTGGCGGAATTTTGAGGAATGCCTGGGGTCTGTGTCATCCTCCTCCTCTTCCCCACTTGGTGAGAAGTCAACTATGTTATGGGAAGCGTTAGGGGAGTGATAAACATAGCGAGGCGACGAGGTAAACAAGGTAACTGGGCCAGGAGGCAGGTGTGAGGCCGCCCAGTCCTTCCACTCCCGCGCTCTCTCTCCCCACTCCCCACCGCGGCGGGACTTGGGTATTGCCATTTAATAAGTATTGCCACTGTTGGGCAACATCATAAGGTATATCCCATATGAATTTGAACCCTCTAGCTACCATAGGATAAGAATAAATAAGCACAAAAGTGGCGGTTGGATAAGTGGGGATGCTGGGTTTCCCCATCCACCCTTACTCACCCGGGGGGATGGGCTAGGGGGTTGCGCATACCACCACTGTTCGACAACATCATAAGGTAGTTTCCCATACCATCCTCAGGCCTCTAGCTACCATAGGACAAGAGTAAATCATTTCAAAGTAGCAGACGCAACCTATGCGGCGCTGGGGTTTAGCGTTACATACATTGCCGACGCATACGCTGTGGCGCTGGGGTTCCGTTGGTTAATCTCTTTACTTTCAACCGGCCCAACTTCACAGTTAATTGAATCCAGTTGAGAGAGCCAACCAGGGATTCTCATGTCCTTCTCGTGGGAGTCAGACTGTGGAGAAACAAAAACAATTTCTTTCGAAATCTGTTGCGGTTGTCCACACTCTGACTGAGAGTAAGATATGCTGTGTCCCAGACCATCCCTATCCACTGAATTACCTGTGTGGGAACAAGGTTCGACTTTGCCAAGTTGACCTTGAACCCTAGGGATTGAACATGGTTTATAATTTGAGTGACATGAATTTTGCATTGACTCTCTGATTCTGCCACCACTACCCAGTCGTCTAAGTACCACAACACCTTGATTCCTTGATTCAATATTGGCATGAGGGCTTGCCGGACTAATTTTGTGAATATTCTCGGTGCAAGGTTCAATCCGAAAGGCATTCTCTGAAAGACGTAAGTCTGATGCTCTATCCTCAAAGCGAGGAATTTTTGGAACCTTTTGTTTACCGGGACGTGCCAATAGGCCTCTGTCAGGTCTAACGAGCACATCCGACCTTGCGGCGGAAGAGTTAGCCTAATATGATTCACAGTGAGCATTCTGAACGATGTGTTGTGAATGTGTCGATTCAAATAAGATAGGTCTATGACTGGTCTCATCTGAGTACTGTCCCTCTTTGGTACGAGAAAAAGTCTGGACGTGTAAACTGGGCAAGTTGGATTGACCGGGACAATGATATGCTTGGTGATCATTTCCTGGACTAGTGACTCCACCTCTAAAGACACATGATTTATTTCTAGTGGTTAACGTAAACGAGGTCGCCGGAGCCACCGCCAGGTTATGCCCTTGCGTACCACTGTCCGTGCCCAAGTTCGCCGGGGCCATGCCCGGTGACACGCCCGGAATGACCCAGTTCGTTGACTGGGCGGGTCCGGCGTAACTACCCTCGTATCCAACTCGCCCATGACAGGCCCCGGGAATGAGAGAGTTTGTTATATGACTAGGTTTTTTTTATGGTGGTGGGGTAGGGTTAGACGGCTGACTAGTTTTGGCAGATGTCGATCCCTGACCTGATTTATGTTTTGGTTGATGCTTGTGCCATTTACCTGACTGTTTTCCCTGCTGATACTTGGTCGGGGTGTTTCCTTGTGGTGGAGGTGATTTGTGGCTCTGAAAGGGCTTAGACCCACTAGGTTGGGGTTTACACTGCTCTTGGGCTTAGAATAAGGTTTCTTAAAATGATCCTTTCTAGCCTGGGAAGAACCCTTCTTGACAGTATCAACCATATTGAAGACTGTTTTCCAAGTGTTAGGGCAAAGTAAAGAGGGCGTCAACACTGGTGAAAGGATTACCCGGCGACCAATGTCTTCCGGTAATTTCTTCACCATGTAGACTCTCAAGTCTTGGCGTGCACGGACAGCCTCCAACAAGGCTATTCTGACGTCGCCCAGAGATTGTATTGAGTTCTGTAATAGGAGCCGGCGTGACAAATCTGTGGCTTTCCTAATATCTGTGTCATTTATAGCATCAATTGTTCTAGTAAGTGACTGGGCTATTTGGCGACTGAGTAAGAACTGGGAGAAGAGCCTGAAAGCTTTATGTCTCAATTTGAAATCTCTGTCCAGATGTGCCGGAGGAGGCATTGAAAAGGGCTCCTGTAAGTCCCATAAAGCTATTTTAGGGGAGGCAAGGAAATAAAAAATAGCAGGGGGAACACCTCCGGCTTTTGTGATGGGCAATGAGAACCAACTATGATTCTCCTGAGGGATTTGGTGGGAGGATTTTGATGTTATTGTAGCCGCAAACTGTTGCGCCTCAATCTCCCAGTCCACCCAAGGGCCTGAGCCTACCTGTCCCACCTGCAGGACCGGATTCCCGAACTGATCGCTCACCGGAAGTGTATCCAGTTCCGGCATGAGCGTGGCTAAGACTTTGATGTCGTTCATGACCAATCCGCCAATAGTCGTGCAGAGGAGGCAGGAGGAATAGCCGGTGTGGGGGAATACACGAAATACTCATAAGAATAAACATTGGGGATGGCTTCGACGGCAACATCCAAAATTTGACCCTGTGTGTCTTTTGCCCTTAACTTTCTGGTCTAATTCATCTGGATTACCCAGTCTCTAGGGACTGGGAGCTCCCCCGCGATTGTCGTTTGTGCTACAGTTGGATTTGAAGCCATGATAGCCACCCATGAACAATCCGGTCCGCAAAGAAGAGGCATCGGGCTTTTCTTTATCGGTACCTTCTCTAAAGGAGGGGGATTAATGTCCGTAATTACACGCACATTAGTGGTGGTTGAGGCCGGACTTTGTACACTACTAGTAGAAGCAGTAGGTTGAGTTACGTTAGGTAGGGAGGGAGGCAAATTAGATGGACCAACGACTCTAGCTGGCACTAATGGCCGCACAATAGACCCAATCGGAGGAGCCCCCGGTATAGCTGTGGGAGTTTCCGGTGACTTAGGTAGTAGGTTACATTTTTGCATCATATTATGGAGAATGTAATCTAGATCCTCCCTGGTGAAATATTTTTGTGAACCTTTGGAGGACTCAGACCCTACCTCTGACCCTTCCTCAACTGGCCCAGGCTGAGCTGAAGACAACTGTTCTACGTCTTCCGGCTCTTGGTCTGTGACGTCCATCTCTTCTGGTTGTTGCCGGGATTCAGTTGTAAACTGTTCACTACCTGGCCATACTAGGTCAGGGACGGAAGAGGGAATATTGTCAACATTGTCACTATCTCTATTATCCGCCGGGTATTGTTGTGAGGGCTGTGTTGGCACGGTCCCAGGGTGTCTCCACACACAGCGGCCTTGCTCTACATTAGGTTGTGAATCAGGGATAAATTGGGAACTCTGACTTAATTATAAACACGTATCAAAGCCATGTGGCTTACTCACTGTGTAACCACCATACTGTTCGGCAAGATCTCTTTGAGACACTATAGGAGCCCTGCAATGTGTAGTATCTAATTTAGGTATAGCAAAGTATTATTAAGTAACACTATTCTGGCTACTATTACACGATTGTATAAGGTTTAAAAAGGGCCTGCACCTATTAACAAGCTTCGAACTATCTAATTTAATCGTTTTTACTACCATGGATCCTTCTTAAACTGCATCAAATAGTCTAAATATAGGTAGAATATAATAAAAAAGACGTCGCCGGTAAAAAAGGGGTTAAATTTAATCGTTGGTATCTAGGAAGTGGATGGAGGGAGGGCACATTTTGTCATTTAACGGTTCTCCTGCAAACAATTAGCAGTTAGCTGTAACTCTGTTAACCCTGGCCAGTGCATTATTAAGCAAATCTCACTCGTTGACATTCCATAAATGTCAAAGATGGTGATAGTAAATAAAGACATTAAAATATTATTAAATGACGATGGTAACGATAGTATGCAGTAAAAATGAGAATGTATGTACTTGTGGATCTCAAATGCACATTTAGGATGATTTACCACACTCTCATGAGATATTTCATCCAGGAAGAACTTTATGAATAGTTAAAAAATGCACAGACCATGGCAACCCTGGAGGCGGTGTTAAAGTGTGGCGTATGTTTCAACTGCTCGAGTGGGAAGGTGGGATACGTGATCGATTTGTGAATTGTCGTCGATTTTGTATTTAGTTTGATATTTGTGTATTACTGGTTTTCACTAGCTGCTGGACCTTGAGGATCATGCCGAATTTTTCACGATTTTCAGCACTCACGGTCACGAAGACAAATTACCGAAACTGTTTGCAACCTAAGCATGACCCAAGATGCTGCCTGTCATCAAAATCCCCCCAATTTGAGAAGCTAGTTAAGTCAATGCAGTGTCAGGGCTCTCATATTTTATTAATGATAAATTGTTGACTTGTTCACTCAGAAGACAGTCTCAAAACGTCTTCATTAATTCTGTGTCTCTGACAATATTCAACCTAATTTGGGCTTTGGAGTGAAGAAGCTAAAAATATATCATGCATAATCCTATTTTGATTTTTGTTAAGTAATATTAAAACCTGAACATACATTTTCTTGTATGTCATATCGACAGAATTTCTTAAACATATATATATATTTCAGGTAACAAAATGCCATTAACCCGTCCAGTACCGGCTAGTTTTGTAATGTTTGCGCACCAGAACCCGGCCGATTTTCAAAAAATTGTTTTATTCCAGAAACAATAGCGAATGGGTTAGGAATGAAGGAAAAACCCAGAAAACCGCTCAAAAAGCTTAAAAAATGGTCCTACAGAGCCCCCGAAAACGTATTTAAAAAATTTAAGGCAATTATCCCAAAAAAACAGGTTATTGCACGCTCGCGCGCACGTACGTGGACTTTGAGAGTTTTCAACCATCGGCACGGTTGCGTGGGATACGTACACAGTTCCCATACAAATCTGAGCCCTCTTGAGTGGCTACACCTGAGGTTACGGTCGGCGCAATTAGGGTGACGCGCCAGGCGCGTCGCTGGGGCTGTACGGGTTAAGATATTTTTCGTTAATGTTCATTATTATTTCCTTGTATTGAAAATCCAAATTTTATTACATTTACGCAATATTTTATTCACTTATTTCTTTTTTAACCAAAGACTGAGAAAGTTTGCCAATTCTTGGGTTGGAGAGCTGGACAAATCCGAGGCGGGTCCTATGTTATTCATATTTGTTTTCATTTGTTTTTAGATTTTAGAAAAGGTAGTGTAGTATGTGATGTGTTTGTGGTATAGTGTAATGATAAAAAGAGATGATGTTTTGGAGGGTAGACTGGGGTTGCCCTCAATATTGGTGAGGCATTGAAAGGATCAGCAAGGGAGGCCAGGTGGTGAAAAAGGAGTTCTAGCTGTGTTAAACATAGCTGGCAGCAGCCTAAACGTAAGATTAGTCACTGCACTGAAATTAAAGCTAGAGCTGCTCTGTCACTGAATATATTATAACCACTTGGTGGTAGCCAGACTTAACACCTTACGAGCGGCCTATGCGGTTTATTTATGTGTACCGCACAGCGGGGTGTTTTTAGCCAAAATAGGGCTGTTTACGTGATCATTTTCATGCCTAAATAAGACCCAGAACGTAAAACAAGTACCTATCCCTGAAAGGGCATAAACAGAGCTTTCGAATGACACCATAACGATCCTTGTATGATGGATAGTTTTCTTGCAATAACCGTGCAACGCGAGTGCAAAAAGCAGGTAATTCGGTACTTTCAGTACATAATTGAGTATGTAGCGAGTGAGAGAGGGAGGAGGGAGCTGAGATTTGTGTCAGTAGGTTCGCCGCGGTGGTCTGGAGCAGTCATACGCTCGCTAGTCTCCTGCCACCACTTGTCTCTCTCTCTCAGCCACATTACGTGCTGAAATTGCCACTCGAGTTATGTCGAGCGCCGCCACATAGTCCAGCTTTATTTAACTCGACTTATGTTGCTCGCCGCTAATTAAGGGTTAAAAATGCAATCATACTGAAAGGGTTATATTAGCGTTTACAAAACAAAAAGTTAAGGTCTTACATGGAACTTAGGCAATGGGTCGGCATAGTACATTTTGGCCAGGATATTGGGTCGTTGCTAAGAAAGGTTAAGAACCACTGGCAACTTCCGACTATAAGCGAACGCAAGCTGTTGTTCTTTCTTTTTCTTTTTTTTTAAGAACGTCAACAAACGCTTCGTATATTTGGGTTTGGTGAACCTTATGGGGTTCCTAGTTATACATTATAACATATTTATATTTTGCACACTCTTATAAGTATAAACACTTACTTGTTAAAGAGGAAATACACAAAAGCCCAATTTCGAATGATCGTGAATATCTTTACTTTGGCGTATGTTTGGGCTAATTTAAGACTACATTTAGATAGATAGAATTTTTTAACACTCGCCAATGAAATATGATGCTTTGCTTACAGATTATACTTAAAGCCCGAATCGGCTTGACTTTAACCCAGTTGTTTACTTCCTCAAACCTGTGGAGGAGCAGGGTTGAGTTGGCTTGATATTGGACACCCTGTTATGGCATTTGGGTGTGAAATACGACACCATTTCCAGTCTATCGGAGATAATGATGGTAAAGAAAAATGCGGTAATTCAGTATTTTTGTTTACATTTAAAGGGCGTCATATGGATACTCCATATATAGTATCCACAGTGTAAACAAACAATTTATACATTAGGCATACTTATGATTGGGTAAGTACCCATACCATAAGTAAACATTGTTTGTTTACACTGTGGATACTATGTACGGAGTATCCATATGCTGCCATTTAAATGTAAACAAACATTCTGAATGTTTCGTAAGGTTGAAATTCAGTTTTACCATTTCGGTACATCACAACTGAACATATTTCGATACTCAATACCTTGCCACCACACTCCTGGCATATTCATGAACACAAGAGACTGGTAATTAACCTCTGAACTGCGCATGTGGGTAATTAGAAACGTCTGCCTGTTCTGACGTATTTGAGCTGTTTCCATCACTAAAATATTCATTTTACCATAAATAGCATTAATACTTATCCATATGCGCCAATTATAGGTTGATTATAAAGGTATTAACCTGTTACAACAATAAAACGAGTGAAAACAGCGTTTGGATGGTCAAAATCGGCGATACAGGCCGCGAGTTACATAATGTATGGGTGAGGCAACCTCCTTTCCCGCCAATTTCCCCCAAGGCCACTGAGACACTGTCGATCATCGATACTCTCTCTCTCTCTCTTGCACTCGCTTGCTAACAGTGATGACAATGCCCTGCTTGCAACTCGCTAATGTTAGCACGAAAATATACCTCAGAATAAGGGAATAACAGGGAAAATAGGTGATAACTGAAGCAGGGGAGGAAAGTGGGGAAGGAGGGGAGGTAGAGGACTGATATTTTGCATGGCCCAAGGGCAAAAAAAAAAAAAATCGATGTTTAAAATTGATTTTTTTTTTCTCTGACTCTAAAGAGTCTTCCCGCAGTCCGCCGGGGGAACTCTTAAGAGTCTTCCCGCAGTTCCCGGGTTAAAGGCCTAATATTATATCGAACATAAGAAAAATAAAAAAAGTCACCCATAAAATCAGCCAAGCGTCGTCCATAGAAAACTCGTTCGTGCATCTGAGCTAACCCATTTTCTTTTGTTACTATTAGAGGGTAACTATTCTAAACCTATAAATATGGCCACGGGAGCATTTGTACGTTCCGTCCACTAGTACGGTTCCTCCCTAACTCACCCTAGCTCTCAACCAGTGCCAAATTAACCCAGACCAACCAAACCAGTGCCAAAATATAGTACTAACCTAACCTAACCTAACCTAACCGTATTGGTTGATTTGGTACTGGTTGAGAGCTACTGGTTGAGTTGACGGTCACCGATCCGAATACCACCATTTTCACTAATAAAATGTATAGTGAGAATGTAAAAACTGTTTGTCTCCAATAAAATATTCAAAGAAAAATTACTAACAACTTTATTAACCACCTGCCCTACAAATATGGCTATAGGGTAAGGAGGGGGTAAAAAAATGAGGGTGAAACGAATATCCATAATCTCTGCCCTATCAAAAATAAAATAGTTTCCCCAACGAATCTAAAGAAGAAAATGGGTAGATTCCAGATGGCGACGGATGGAGTCATCAGGTAGGTATTTTGTTGGGTGGTTATTTAAATTGAGGGTGTTCGGTACACACCCATTCGGTACACCCCCGTCGTGGCATGAATGTTTAAACATTCATGATACTGAAGGAAATGTCTGAATGGCAGCCTTTCTCACCAGATATCATTGTAGCCACGTACATTTCACTATTAACCCAGTGAGACCCAGCGTCGCACGTGATGCGTCGGCAGTGTTTGATCACCAACTCCCAGCGACGCATCACGTGCGTCCGACATATTAAAATCAGTTACGTGGCTCGTAAGGTAGGAAATGGCGGGAGAATAGGAGGGGGAGGTACCGTAGTGTGTGTGGGAGCCGGGCCGGTAGGTTTGAGCGGGCCAAGACAGCCGCACGGCTGGTGGTGTCGGGCTTAGTGGGGATACTTTACACCCTTAGTTCACCGCCACTTTGAACCTTCATTACTCCGGTCGTATGGGAGCTAGAGGCTTGAGATTTATGTGAGACACTCCTTAGGATGTATGCCGTACAATGCCATACTCAGTTTTTACCCTAGTGCTCCCGGGCGGGTGGTCATGCGGGGGGAGACGAACTTTTGACCCCCCCCCCCCTGCCCCCCAAATGACCAAGGTGAGTTTTTTTTTATTTTTTTCTTCATTTCTCACCATTCTCTTCCATTTTGGCTCAACAAATTTTTTTGAGGCCCCCCCCCCCCCAAAAAAAATATCCGAGGTGATTTTTTTTTTTTTTTTTTCATTTCTCATCCTTGTCTTTCATTTTAGCAAACAAAAATAAGAAGTGAAAATGGCTTGGGACTGGGGTGAATAAAATATTATAACTAGCCGGGGCTCAACGGGTTAAGGATCACACCACTAGAATCAGCACGTTTTCACAGTCAAGAAACACTATATTAGAAACGCGAAATATAACATCGATTACCTAAAAAATAGAAAAGCTGACCTGAAAACTCTGTCCGTCGCGATGTATACAATAGTTTGCCGTCATCCTCAAGCTATCCGTTTTCTTCTTTTGAGGTGTTGGGGAAACTATTTTATTATTGATTGGGCAGAAATTATGGACACTGTTCGTTTCACCCCCATGTTCGTTACACCCCACCTTCACCTTACTCTAGTCTTCCTTCACACTTATTGTCGAGAAGATCTCAAAGATCCTTTCTCAGTTTGAACTTCTTACCTGTGACTAAGTGTCACTTACCCATACTTTAGAGAATTCCATTTGGATATAAATTAACACTGTCTCCCATGACTTTATAGTTAATTACCCCACTAGACTTTTCCGCCGGGCGGATTCAAAGTCCTGTTATGCCGTGAGGCTCTTTGTATAGGCGAGTTCTCTCGGCCGGGCCGAAATGTTACCCCCTTAGGAATCAGCATTTCCGCCGGGAGTCTAGTGGTACTCCAGACCACGCCGGGATCCTTGGATCTATTCCCTGCCCGCCTGCAAGGCGAGCCTCTGGCATCAATACCCGGTAAAGATCGCCGGAGGGAAAACCAAGCTAATTTAAGAGTATTGACCTGTCCGGGCATGGGAACTACCCCTCAAAAAACTACCCGCATAAGTCAGAACGTCTCCTGACACCTTCCCAAACATGTATAATACACACCACATGAAAGCGAAGGTCACATCTTAGGGCTAACACATATTAATAATTAAGCAATTAATAATACACCCCTAGCCTACTAAGAATACCCCTAATGAGGCTGGCCACGAGGCTCAAGGTAGATATTTCGATGAATAATGCACCCTTACCTCCCAAGAAGACACAGCAGCACCAGCACGCGAGGCGCCCCAAGCCAAAAGGGAAAATAACAGACTCGGCTTCTGGAAGGTTCCCCAACCACATGGGACAACTCTTATACCAGACCGACTGTTCTCAAAGCATAAAATGTTACTCCATCATAAAGATAGCAAGTAACATAGTTCCGCGGATATATAGCCTCCTAAATAACTAGGTTATAGCAAAAGCTAACGCGCAGAAACAAAAACAAATACACATGGCGCGCGCGTCCGAGGCGGACCGAGTGGGCGCCTACACATAAGTACCCTATTTTAACACTTCCTGTGGACGTACCAATGGGGCCGAATGTCCTGGCTAATCTAAACCTACTCTATAACATCTCGGATAAATACAAATAAGCAAAAGACTCACTAGAGGTGAACGAGTGTCGAATGAAGCAGAGGACAAGTTAGGCACAACTTGTCGGGACGGCCACAGGGGAAGGAAGGAGGAATGGCGCTGCCTGGGTCAGCGTCTCGGATAGAATCCACAAAAGACATCCACGAGTTGGAAAGCTTTATTATAACATTCTTAACCCTACCCGCCCGGTTGTCATTTTAAAAGGACACCGCGGCAGATGGGCAGGAACCCGGGTGTCCTTATATAGTCCATAAGCTTGAAAGCCTATTCAGCTTGTTTTGAAAGCCGCGCGTCCGATGTATGTAAACAAAGCCTGTCGGAGGCGACGCACGCACCTCTGGCAGCAAGCAGACGGCGGAGCTTTGTTGTTGTGTGGTCTGCAAAGACAGATTCAGTCTTGCAAAGTGTGTCACATTGCTAAAATCGCGGAAAAATGCGCTCCACGGAAATCGTCATCACAACTGAACTACTTGACTTAGAGAGCTCTACTCAATGCCAGTCTACATATTGGAAACACAGTACGTTTAGACATGTGTGGGAATTTTCTAGCAGTTAAAATAACAAAGATACGGTAGCCTAGGCGTAGACGTATTTCGGCCATATCGCCCGGGTCTCAACAACGTCCTTAGGAGGGCGAGCCCGGGCCAGAAGGGTTAAGTTAAAATTTCTGTTTTATTTTATACGAAGTTTTTCGTAGTGAGTACCCAATCATAAAGACGATTCCATAAGAGAATGAGCGTTGCATTTATGATGCGGCACTCTTGCCCCTGTGGAGGGTGTTTCAAACAGGCTGACCGCGGGTTTTCGAAAGAGAGCTATTACTTAATAGGGATATCGTCAATGATGGAGGGGCCACTAATAAATATATCTATCTATCTATCTATTGCCTGACGCCGTGATCCCCGAAGGGGTGGCCACGAACGAACCGCCCCCATGCACCTCTGTCCCCAGTCAGTCGACGCCCCTCCCCCCAACCAGCACCGCCTTCGTTCATGTACTTCCTCACTCCATCCTTCCACCTCATATTCGGTCTACCTCTCCCCCTCTGTCCCTCCACCTCGCTCTCGTACACCCTCTTAGTCATTCTCTCGCTTTCCATACGTTCCATATGGCCGAACCATCTCAAGTTGTTCCTTTTCACACTTTCCAGCACATCTACCTCCACACCACACCTCCTTCTTACTTCCTCATTAGTCTGTCTATCCCTCCATGTAACTCCGCACGCACTCCTTAAGTAATTCATTTCCACTGCTCTCACTCTTGGTCTGAGTCTCTCAACCAACGTCCATGCTTCGCTTCCGTAAGTCAGTGTCGGGATTACCACACTGTCATGCAAGGACTTCTTCACTTCCATACTGACCACCCTATTTCTTGTTACTGCTTTTAGCGTTCCTACAACCCTCTTCCCCTGTTGTACCCTCTCCCGCACCTCTTCATCCATAGTCCCATCTTTACTCAACACACTGCCCAGATACTTAAAAGAGTTGACGATCTCCATAGCCTGACCGTTCAGCTTCACCTCACACTCTGTGACTTCACCCCTTTCGAAGACCATAACCTTGCTCTTCCCCGTATTACCTTCAAATTCCGTTTTTCGCACACTGTTCCAAACTCATTTACCAGACCCTGCAACTCCCATTCATTATCACTCATCAGAACTGTATCATCCGCAAACAGCAGTATAGGTAGCTTCCACTCAATTCCCTCCCTTTTCAGCGATACACCAACATTCACTGCTCTTGATAGTATTTCTTTCATGACTCCATCCATATATACAGTAAACAACCACGGGGACATCACACACCCCTGTTTCAAACCAACATTCAGGTCAAAGAACTCGCTCTGCTCACTCTCCACACGTACTGCCGCCTTTGCACCCTCATACATGCTCTTCACTGCTTTCAGCAACTTGCCCTCTACTCCGTATATTCTAAGTACTTTCCACAAACCTTCTCTATCCACTCTGTCATAGGCCTTCTCCAAGTCCATAAAGGCAACATACACCTTTTGTTTCTTCTCCAGATACTTCTCCACAACACAATTCAGGGTAAAAATCTGATCTACACATCCTCTTCCCTTCCTAAAACCTCCCTGCTCGTCGCCTATCCATTTCTCCGTTCTCACTCTCACTCTCTCAATCACTACCCTACTGTATACCTTCCCTACTACGCTTAGAAGACATATTCCTCGGTGGTTACCACACACTCCTCTTTCCCCTTTGCCCTTATATAGGGGGACTATTATGCCAGTCTTCCAGTCATCGGGTGCACTCCCCTTCTCCCATGCTAGTTTGCACATTTTCCATACCCATTCTATCACTATCTCACCACCATACCTCAACATTTCCCCACACACTCCATCTGTTCCTGGTGCTTTCCCCAACTTCACTCTTTTCATGGCTTCCCACACTTCTGACCTCCTGATCCCCACCTCCTCCTCCACTACTTCTCTTCTTCTCCCTCCCATACCATATCCAGCTATGTTTGCTGGCTCTTCATTCCTTTCATTTAGCAACTCACTGAAGTACTCCCTCCATCTTTCGACTCTCTCTTGCTTCTCGGCTAGCATTCTCCCATTCTTATCTTTCACACCCTTACTGTTTCCCTTGCTACCTTCCCTAACTTTCTTGACTTCTTTCCAGAACAGTTTCTTACTCTCCCTCCATTTTACACTCAGATTCCTTCCAAATTCCTCATCTACTCTTCTCTTACTTTCCTTCACTACTCTCTTCACCACCCTCTTACTCTCCACGTACCTCGCTCGTTTCTGTCTAATAAATATAACATTCATATATAAAGAATAATAAAGTTACAAATGATCATATGAATAATAACACACAGAGAGGATAAGTCTCAAATCACAATAAATAAAGTCCTGATATAAATATACAAAGCTCTCAAATATGGCTTGGATGCAGGTATAAAGTATAGTTACTGCGATGTAAGCAAACGTAGCACTGATAAATGGACAATAGGATAGTATTTTATTTCTAAACGAACAATAAGTCAAAGTAACTTGAATAAGTATTTAAACTGTAATAACTCTATCTATCTATCTATTGCCTGATGCCGTGATCCCCAAAGGGGTGGCCACGAACGAACCCCCCATGCACCTCTGTCCCCAGTCAGTCGATGCCCCTCCTCCCAACCAGCACCACCTTCATCAATATACTTCCTCACTCTATCCTTCCACCTCTCTTTCGGTTTACCTCTCCCTCTCTGTCCTTCCACCTCGCTCTCGTACATCCTCTTAGTCATTCTCTCGCTTCCCATACGTTCCATATGGCCGAACCATCTCAAGGTGTTCCTTTTCACACTTTCCAGCACATCTACCTCCACACCACACCTCCTTCTTACTTCCTCATTCGTCTGTCTATCCAAATGAGCTGACAATCTCCATAGCCTGCTCACAATCTGTGGTTTCACCCTTTTCGAAGACCATAACCTTGCTCTTCCCCGCATTTACCTTCAGATTCCGTTTTTCGCACACTGTTCCAAACATATTTACCAGACCCTGCAACTCCCATTCATTATCGCTCATCAGAACTGTATCATCAGCAAACAGCAGTACAGGTAGCTTCCACTCATTTCCCTCCCTTATCAGCGATACACCAACATCCACTGCTCTTCCTTGTATTTCTTTCATGACTCCATCCATATATACAGTAAACAACCACAGGGACATCACACACCCCTGTTTCAACCCAACATTTAGGTCAAAGAACTCGCTCTGCTCATTCTCCATACATACTGCCGCCTTTGCACCCTCATACATGCTCTTCACTGCTTTCAGCAACTTGTCATCTACTCCATAATTATATTCTAAGTACTTTCCACATACCTTCGCCATCCACTCTGCCATAGGCCTTCTCCAAGTCCATACAGGCAACATACACCTTTTGTTGCTTCTCCAGATACTTCTCCACAACAGAATTCAGGGTAAAAATCTGATCTACACATCCTCTTCCCTTCCTAAAGCCGCCCTGCTCGTCACCTATCCATTTCTCCGTTCTTGCTCTCACTCTCTCAATCACAACCCTACTGTGCACCTTCCCTACTATGCTTAGAAGACATATTACTCTGTGGTTACCACACACTCCTCTTTCCCATTTACCCTTATATAGGGTGACTATTATGCCTGTCTTCCAGTCATCAGGTGCACTACCCTTCTCCCATGCTAGTTTGCAAATTTTCCATACCCATTCGATCACTATCTCACCACCATACCTCAGCATTTCCCCACACACTCCATCAATTCCTGGTGCTTTCCCCAACTTCACTCTGTTCATGGCTTCACACACTTCTGACCTTCTGATACCCACCTCCTCCTCCACTACTTCTCTTCTTCTCCCTCCCATACCCCATCCAACTATGTTTGCTGGCGCTTCATTCGGTATATGACCTGTGCCCCATTTACTGTCCCTTCCTTTACTTGTATTGTTGACGAACCCGGACTGGCCACGAACTTTGACTACGATTAACTCTTTTAATACCTCTGCATCCGATCTTTAACCCTTATTTAGCGGCGAGCAACATAAGTCGAGTTAAATAAAGCTGGACTATGTGGCGGCGCTCGACATAACTCGAGTGGCAATTTCAGCACGTAATGTGGCTGAGAGAGAGAGACAAGTGGTGGCAGGAGACTAGCGAGCGTATGACTGCTCCAGACCACCGCGGCGAACCTACTGACACAAATCTCAGCTCCCTCCTCCCTCTCTCACTCGCTACATACTCAATTATGTACTGAAAGTACCGAATTACCTGCTTTTTGCACTCGCGTTGCACGGTTATTGCAAGAAAACTATCCATCATACAAGGATCGTTATGGTGTCATTCGAAAGCTCTGTTTATGCCCTTTCAGGGATAGGTACTTGTTTTACGTTCTGGGTCTTATTTAGGCATGAAAATGATCACGTAAACAGCCCTATTTTGGCTAAAAACACCCCGCTGTGCGGTACACATAAATAAACCGCATAGGCCGCTCGTAAGGTGTTAAAAACAAAATTAACAAACATAAGTACTAATAAAGGGGGACCTATCAACTCAACCAGTAGACCATTTCAACCAGTAGCTCTCAACCAGTACCAAATCAACCAATACGGTTAGGTTAGGTTAGGTTAGGTTAGGTTAGTTTAGTACTATATTTTGGCACTGGTTTGGTTGGTCTGGGTTAATTTGGCACTGGTTGAGAGCTACTGGTTGAAATGGTCTACTGGTTGAGATGACATGGAACCCTAATAAAGAAAATAACCGGCGTCCTTTTGTTGACGATTGTAAATGTAAACTCTGCATGAACGAATTTGATTTTGAACATCACAATTTTGTTAAAAGTTACATTACGAATACAAAATGTCTGTTCCTAAATTCTTTAGAAAATGTAACTTCTCCATGTAAAGTAAAGAGATATATATATATATTTGATAACATGTGATAAATGTGGTATACAATATGTTGGACAGACGAAGAATGAGTTAAGAGAAAGAGCCTATGGACATATAGAGCTGGAGTAAAGAACGGCATTGACTCCAAGATTCTTTTATACAAGCATGTCAACACAGATTGTACCAAATTAGACTATAAATACAAAACTATTGAAATTGTTAAAGAAAAAGAACTTTTAGATAGAGAAAATTATTGGATTGGAAAATTAATGACTATCTATCCATTTGGACTTAATACTCAAATTAAATGTGTAGGCAACATACTGTAATTATAAAGACTTTTTAAAATATGATTTTAATAACCTTTACTTTAACTTCTCCGTTAGAAACAGAAGACCATGTAGACATGGTAATAGAAGACTAAATTCATTAAATAAAAAGAAAAACAGGTCATATATTAACCTGATTGTCAATCATTTGTATTCATTATATATATATTTCGGAATTGAAAAATAAAAGATTCATTGAAAGGCCTACAAAAGAAATGTTTTGCTCCTTTGATAGAAAATATTCTAAATAATAAAAATAATGTCACCAATAAATTTAAAAATATTGTCTTAGCTTCTATGGGATGTATTACAGCCAATTCTAAGAAATCCATAGATAACCCTATTAAAGATAAAGTTATATCCACTTTGAATTATTCCTCTAAAATTTTAGACAAAATTAATTTTAACAGTCTAATAAATTCAAAGAAAGTTAAGTCCAGGTTGACGGATGGATATAAAGATTTCAAACAAATAATAGTTTATTCATATGAGCGACCTGTTGGGTCTATCATTTGTAATTATTACAAAGTTTTAGATAATCTTTCAGAAAATTATATTTTCAATAATAATAAATGCGTGTGTGGAAAAGTCGTGGATATGACAGCTAACAGACGTAATGCAGTAATAAAGTTCATTTATAGTCCGATAGGTCATAATTATATTAACAGGTGATGTAGAAATAGTTAAACAATTTGCAAACGACAAATTATCGGAGCTATGTCAAAAAAGTTTTAAATATAGAATAGGAAATGATAAAGTAACATTTGACAAAATTTTAAACGATATTTTTTTTTCAGTTAATAGATTAAAAAGAGAAATTGTTAAAAACTAAGAGCTGCGATGCGAGGGAGATAGAAGCATGGTCAAAATTATTGATTAAATTAATTAAAAATAAAGGGTTCTCCTTAAAAAAATAATTTAACCTTTCTGATTTTGGAAACTATAATTATAATAAGCTTAAAATTTATTTAATACATTTGCATAAACATTTTGTAATCACTACAGTAGATAAAGCCAGCAATAACTATAGCTGCATATTGGGAGGTTTGACGACCTCCCTTATAACCAAATAAGGAAAACCTCTTATTTGGTAGCAGTCTCGGAGTATCCAACGTAGGGCTTATGATCTCAGCCGCTACCACAGCGGGCCGATTTATCGGTACTCACGCGAAGTAACCAAATAATCTCTAGAGTTGCACCTCAATTCACTACTAGGCACGTTGTACACACTCCGAGACGACTAGGAAAGAAGAGATAGCGAAGGAGAGAAAGAATTGTTATAGTTACCCATTTAATCTAGCTGCTCTCCTATGAGCCATGCTCCATGTTCTATGAGCCTGCGCCAGGACCTGCCAAAGTATCGAGGTATCAAGTAATCAGTTTAGATTGGATGGGCAGGGGATCGGCATGAGGGCGGGATACTCTGTCGTTGGATACTCCGAGACTGCTACCAAATAAGAGGTTTTCCTTATTTGGTTATAAGGGAGGTCGTCAAACCTCCCAATTTAGTAGCAGTCTCTACGTTTCCAACGTAGGGCTTGAATCCCAAATTGGAGGCAGACATCCAATAAACCATAAACCCCAAGCCGTGGCACAAGCAGAGGACCAAGAAAAGACACAAATAAACAAATCAGTTTATTATCAGAAAAAGAGCGTAACAGTACGGTGCATATTAAGGAAGTACATGTTACCAGTATCAGTCTAGGGTCTTAAAAGTGCCGCAGCATGTTAAGGAATAGGTCATGTTGACCGGAGAATGGCACACCAATCTGGGAAGAATGAAGGCAAGTCGTACATGAAGACAAGAATCTGAAGGCAAGGCACAGTAGGCGGAAGATCTCCAAGGACACTCTTTAATTACAAAAACCGGGTATGAGGCATAGACATACCAAACAAGTAACCCCTAGACAGTAGAGTCTATACATAAAGAAGTAAGAGAGATAACCTTAATACTAAACAGGGATGACATACATGTAAAATGAAAGAGAGAAAGGCATTGTACAATCATACAAAATGACCCCCCCCCCTCCCCAGTGTAGGGAAAGGAAGAAAATACAGTATGGGATGAGAAGAGACACAGGATGGAGATGAATCACATGACACATTGGCCTAACGCAACACAAGGCACACCTGGCCTGGCAGTGGACATGGACAGGTACGATGAGACAAAAGTGCTGTGGGAGGACCATAACCCTGTGTCGGCTATATCCGAAAGTGATGAATTGTTGAGAAACCTCACAGTCGCTGCATAAGAGCGGACATCATGAGCGGAGCCCTTCGTAAGGGGATTACTCGCAGTAATGATATGGCGTAAATGAAGTCCCACAGCACTTTTGCCTAACCGTGGCCCTGTCTTAGGGGCCAACCAGAGCGCCGTCCCCGACGTCGGCACAGCGGCACGCACATACGTATGCAAGGCTCTTACCGGGCATAGCGGATGATGCGTGCTCCCACATTTTAAAGCTGGTACAGTAAACGGCTTAAAAATGTGCGCCTCACGTTCATTCTTGGCCACAAAATGAACGGAAGGGGCCAAAGTGACTGACCCCAAGGAAGGCGAAAAACTCATGCAATCCGGGGCCCTCGACATGGCAGCCAACTCCGAGACCCTCTCTCCTGTAGCCAATGCTAAAAGAAACAAAGTTTTATCAAGCAGATGAACAGGTGTTGGATTAGTGGTGTAGATGGGTGAGGTAAGGAGCCTTAGAGCCTTCGCCAGAGACCATTGAGGCGGTATCTGGCGTGGGGGCGGTCTGAGCCTAAAGCAGGCTTTCATGAAAAAAGATAGCTCCTTGTGAGGGAGCACCAGCCCCGTCAAGGTCACAAAAGGCTCCCTAATAGCGGACAGGTGGTTCTTAATGGTGTTGTACATGTATGTGCGTGTCGCAAACAAGTGATTAAGGTAATGGAAGACTAACGCAACCGACGGAACTGTTTGTTCGGAGTCATTGATCCATTTAGTGAAAGTATTCCAATGAGACTCGTAAGTCTTCCAAGTAGCCTTAGTCCAGTGCTGATTAAGCATATCAGTCAAGCAACGTCCATATTTCGGTAACCACCCTGCCTCAGAAACATCCACAATGCGAATGCCAACGAGGTCCCTAGGTCTCCAATCTGTCCCAAGTGGAAATCTGAGACAGACAGGGGAACGGGACTCGGGCACCATCGCTTCAGCTGAGCGTACCAGGCTTGGGCCGGCCAGAGGGGCGCGATTAACCAAACCTTGCCACGGTACTCTCTCAGCCTGTGTAGGACTTTGCACATAAGCAGTGCGTCGGGCGGTGGAAAAGCGTAAATCGACTGCCACCTGCTCCAGTCCTCGCTGAAGGCATCCGGCCCCCCCCGCCTGAGTACAAGTCCAGCGGGTGAGGTAGTCCGGCAGCTTGTTCGTTCCTGAGGAGGCGAACAAGTCCACCTGCGGATGGCCCCAGGAGGCTGCGAGGTCGTCGAAAACGCTTTGTCTTAATGACCAAAGATTGGCCGTCCCGGGCAGGTAAGTCGCATGCAGGGTGATGCTGTAATGATCGGCCAGGTAAAACAATTTCTCCGCCAGGTCTTGGAGCACAACAGACCTGGAGGAGCCCTGCTTTTGGATACAATGAACCGCGGACATGTTGTCCATCCTGAAGGCCACCGACTTGCTCGTGAGGGCCAGTCCGCAGGAAGAACAACGGTACCAACAGTTTCAGGGCATTGATGTGGAAGTGTGAGAGCCCCGACCACCTGCCGTGGTTTTGATGTCCCATGTCTGATTGATAGCCCCACCCCACCTCGCTCGACGCATCTGTGTCTACCCAGATGGTCGGCGGAGGAGCAGTCCAGGGCACAGCCGCAGAGAGCGTGCCCCGAGCGACCCAGTGTGTCAGTCTCAGATGTATTGAGCGCGGTACTGTCCACAAACGGTAAGGGGGCGAGATAGGGAAGTGCCTGTTGCCCAGCTGAATGAGGCGTTTTAGTCGGAGCCGGCCCAAGGGCACGGTCCGAGACGCCCAATTCAAAGACCCTAGTAGGGAGTCCCAGATTTTTCGTGTTATCGAGATCGAGTGCAACACGACAAAGAGCTTCCTTTGAAGTTTCGCCGCATTCACTCGACTCTGGGAAACGGTGGCGCTTTGGAGATCCCAGTGCAAGCCCACCCACGTCACTTCTCGTGACGGTGAGAGGCAGGACTTGGGAATGTTTAGTTTGAACCCCAGGTTTGTGATATGTCTGACTACAGTGAGCGTGTCTTGTACACAGTGTGTGAGAGAGTCTGCGGAGATGAGCCAATCGTCCAGGTAAAACAGGATCTGAATCCCTTGTAAGAGCAAGGGGGTCAGAGCCTGCTTCACCAGTTTGGTGAAGACCCGCGGTGCTATGTTGAGGCCGAATGGTAGTCTGGTGAATTGGAACACCCGTTGATCCGACTGCAGTGCTAGGCAGCCCTGGAACCGAGGAGCCATCGGCACATGCCAATAAGCATCCTTCAGATCCAGGGTGACCACCCAAGACAAGGGCTTGAGTGCCAGGCGTACCTGGTTGATGGTGAGCATGCGGAAACGGGTGTTCACAATGTGAGAGTTGAGGACTGAGAGATCTACCACCGGCCTCATAGCAGCGCAGTCCTTCTTTGGGACCAGAAACACGTGAGACAGAAATACCTTTTGTGTAGAAGATATTTCCTTGATAACGCCTTCCTCGTGCATGGACATGATCACTTGGGCCACTTCCTGAGACACTGGTCGCCGTCGGGGAGGGCACCTGAGAGGAGGCCTGGACCTCCACCTCCAAGTCAGACCCTTCTTGACCACCCGACGCGCCCACGACCGGCGGGGCCATTGCCGGTAGTGGGAGCGGAAGAAGCCGGTGCGGGTGCCTTGTGTCAGGCCCATCACCGCTTCGACGAGATGGTCGGGCGAGGGAAGAGGGGACTGGCCAGGAGGAACTACGCGTTTTTTGGCGCGGAGCCCCTCTTGGACTTATCGTAGTGGGAGCTAGAGCCACCATGTCCTCCTCCAGACGTCCCCCCGCCCCGCCGAAACGATGGACGAGCCTCGCGCTCCGGCCTATCCCCCTCCAGGCTGTGTCTGGCAGCTGAGGAACTGGGGCCCTGCGCCTGCCAGCGCCGCATCCCCTCTTGACGGGGACGGCGATCCGGGGACCGACGACCACGGAAGGCGGGTACACCACGCCCCCTGTGAGCCAGTCCCCTGGCCACACCTCTAGCCTGGCGCCCTCTGCCGGCGACAGACCTGCCCCCGCGTCCGCGGGTGGAGGAGGATGAAGTGGGCTTCGCCACCACCTTCCGTTGAGCAGAGTACGTGTCACTCTGCGCCAGTAAGAAAGCCCCTTGCCAAGCCTCCTCAGGGAACAGTCCAGGGGTCAGAAGGTCAGTCAGTAGGAGGCGGTTGCGGACGTCGGCAGGGGCCTTCTTACAGAAAGCCACCCGAAGTTGTTGACGGCAACGAGTGGCTTCATGGAGGGAGTGGCGGATGTCCTGAACCGGGTTGAGGGCAAGCTGCAGGGTGATCCGTCGGACATGCTCAAAACCTTGGCGATGATCAGCCGATTCCAGCGACTCAATAAGGCGGAGGTGAACCCGCGCCAGTTCCAACTGAGCAAGAAGAGTTGAAAGATGGCGCGCCGCTCGCTGACGGAACTTAAAGTCCCGGTCCAGTGGTGCCTTCTCCGGGGCCATGAAAAAGGAACACGGAAGGGGGCCCACCGACAGTTTGGGAGCATTGAGCCACTCCCACACAGGCAGACGGAAGCCCGAGGAGGTAAGGAGCATGCCCGACAGAAAAGATGATTCCATGGATGGGATGGCCGGCAAGGACTCAGCCATGGACTGACCAAACTCCACTGCTTCATGGATCCATTCACCCCAGGGACCCGGACAGACGTGCGGGAGTTCGAGCATCAGGACCCCGTCCCGATCTCGCACATTCCTGAGGTACGGCGTCCCTGAGATGGCAGAGAGGGAGTGGACATCCGCAGACAGGTCTTGGCGGGAGTAGTCAGCCCAGGGCTTGGTGGCAGTGTAAGGCAAGACCGACGGACGATACGAAAAATACCGCATGTCATGCCGGTTAGGGTACACCCTCACATCGACCTCAGGGACCAGACCCTGTGGAGTAATGGCCCTGAAGATGTTTTTCTCATTCACCTGGATAGCCCAGCCCTCCGGCGCAGCCCGCTCTCCGGCCGGCAAGTGGACCGCCCCCTCAGGGTTGGAGGCGATCACAGCTCTCCAAGCAACAGAATCCCCATACAGGGATGGCATCTTGACTTTGGGGATCTTAAACTTGGAGAGAGGCGGCACGGAGAGGGGGTGAGAGAACAACCCCAAACCCTGGCCCGGGATAACAACGGGCCAGAGAGGAGTCGTAGGCGGTGTCGGAGGTGCAGGTGATGAAGTAGATGATGACAACGGTACCACGACCGGGAGAGCAGGCCGAGATGGGATGTGGTCGGCAACAGGTGGGAGAGGAGCCACAAGCGGAGTCTGCAGAGGCACCGGGTTAGTAGTACCCAACCGGGAGACCACTGCCTCCATGGCCGCCGTGACAGAGGAGAGGATGTCTGCCTTATTGGAGGCCATCTCAAGACGAATAGACGTCAACTCCGCCCGTAACTCCGTCTCCGCAGCAGGAGGGAAGGACGGCTGTAGAGGAGACAGGGAACCAGCCCCACTGGGCCCACGGGCCCCATGGTCCGTGAGCGGGAAGAACTCAGGGGACGGTGGAGAGGACTGTGCCGCCACGTCGGGATCCTGCTGGCCCGAATCAGGTGCACCGTCCGAAGACGAGTCGACCCCCATATCCTCGTCCTCCAGCCGATCAAAATCCGCAACCTCCATCTCAAGAACATCTTCCAAATGGTCAGGGAGACGAGGAGGAGACTGCTGGCCACAAGGGATCGAGGCGTCGGAACCCCCAGGTTGAGGAGGCGTGGAGAGCATCACCGCCGGGACCACCACAGCCGGGCCCGCCATAGGGAAGAGGCCGGGACCCCTCACAGGCTGGGAGGCAGGCAGAGGCTCGAACTCCACCCCACCAGTGGCCGAAGATGGTGCAGGATGGAGAACGACCTCCTCGGCAGGCGGGGCAGGACGGCGTTTGGCCCTGAAGACCGTGGAACCCTGCGAAGGAGAGGGGCTCATCCTGAGGTGAGGAGAAGCAAGACGGGGTCGATCAGCAGGGGACGGAGATCGGCGACGTTTCTTCTTGCCAGAAGCTCCAGAAGTCATGGATAGGTCAGAGGGAGGCACACAACATTCATGACGCCTGGGGGCCCGCTCCCTGGAATGCGCCCTCCCGCCCGCCTGACCCGAACCCCCGGGAGGGGAGCCCCGAGCCGTATGAGGAGAGCGAGAGTGACGAATAGTAGGGGAGCGGGAACGGCGTGCAGCATCGGAGGTAGGTGGGATCCCTAACAACACCCGGACGTCATCCTCACGGAAGGAAGGAGCCCTGTGCAGGACCCTTTGGACGTGACGGGAGATGACGTCCCATGATCGGCGTAGAGACGTCCTGGCCTGTTGTCCGTCCGCCGACGTAGGGAGAGTCTCGAGTAGTTGAAGAGCGGAGAGACACACCCCACATCGGCGGGGATCGTAAACATCCGTCCCATAGCAGGCCGTGTGGAGGCAACATTCCCGATGATCCCGCAAGGCCGTCCGCTGACACGTCGGCCGAGAGCAGGGAGGAGCCGGCATCACAGCACTGAAAAATGGGGAAGCATTACCCACCAGTAGAGGTGAGACAGGCAATATGAGGCAGTAGAGCCAATTCAGCATGTAAGACTCAGTAAGATAATATCCAGTAAGAAGCTATGTAGCAAGTATAACAGGAAAGTCAAAAGAAAACACCCACACCAGAGACCCTCAACACCAGGGCTGGGACAAGCCCCTTAGCGAGGCCCAACCCTGGGAACAGGTCCCAACCAAAATCGTGGGGAAAGTGGTACCCTTCGAAATACCTGAGAACCCTCTGTGAGAGCGGAGGGAGGAGGCGGCGAAGCGGCGGCGGCGTAGGGACAGCCGGCAGTAGAGCGGGCACCAGCTGGAAGGAAAAGGTCAAGTGTGAGCAACCCAACAGTACCCTATAAGTGTAAATAGGGGCGGGGAGGGAATCCAAAACACACAGGACATCGCCACTTTGGGTCGAGTCCTAGGACTTTTCAGGTGGTCTTTGGGTCCTCCCAGTATACAAGGAGGGCGCCCGTAGGGCGGGAACCAGGTACAGAAGGAGGACACAAGGAACAGGACATAAGGGAGAGGAAAACAGCCAAGCAGCCGTTGTCCAAGAAGCCCTGTCCAGGTACATGAATAGGGGGGCAGAACAGGGCGCATAAACCAAGTCAAGTGAAAAGCTATGTGGCCTAGGCCTTGACAAGGCACAGGGCACATCAAAAAGATAAAGGCGCTTGTAGGGCGGATTTAAAAAGATGAAGGAGCTGAGGACACCAGAAGACCCTTGCCTGTGTGGCGAAAAAACGTGAGTAAACACGAAAATCGAGTCAACTTGTCCAAGCATATCTTCCCTGTGAGCGGGGCCCCTATCGCGTACAGTTTCCAGACATCCCCCCCCCCTTTTTAGCGATCAAGTAACCACAGGCAGGGGAAGAACAGAAACATGTACTGTAAGAAAAACGAGAATTTAACCGAGAGCTACGAGACCGAGACTTCCCAGTCAGTTGAGACAAAAGGAAGGCAGAAGGAAAGGACCTGTGTGGATCATTCCAACGGCGGGCAGCTCAAGGCAAAAACCGATTAGCTTAAACACACAATTAATGAGAATTTTAACAAGAGTGTAGAAGACCAATCAGCAAGTCAGTAGAGACAAGAGGAAAACAGAAGGACAGGACTATGTGGCCCAATCCGACGGCGGTCAGCTCAAGTTAAAAAACACAGGCCTAGCCTAGTTACACAATTCACATAAAAGAGAAAAGACTAGGGCAGCGCCAATCCCTAAGTGAAAAAACCTAGTAACAAAGCTAAACACCGCCCGAGAAGCCCCACAAGTACGTTAAATTAATAAAATAAAAGGAGGATAGCCTAGGGCTTGACCGACATTTTCACCAGAACCACGTATCCACGAGTCAAGTAGGCCCGGGGAAACGAAAAGGAACTGACAAAAGCGTGAACCATGCGAACGAAATACAAGACCACCAACTATGGACAAGTTTAATAAACAAGTCAGAAGGGCTATAGGTCAGTTGAGACCAAAGCAGCATGTTTGTGAGAGAATAAAGGCTATGTGGCCTATGCTCACACAAAGCAGAATCCAGAGAAACTTCATGCTCAAGTCTTGTAAAACATCGACACGTAGTCATATGAAAAAACAATAAAACAAAAAGTCACAAAGGGAAAGAACACAATGCATCCCGCGGGAAGCATATCCCCCCCCCAGGTACGTTAAGGGTAGTTAAAGTGAACATGAACCCGAAAAGCGAGGGTAGAATAGACACACAACGACCGCTACGCGGCGTTGAGGACCAACCACCCCGAAGAAAACAAATAAATAAACACGTCTCCAGCACTACGCGCACACCCATAAACACGCCATAAAGCCGTAGTAAAGTGCTGCCTACATCACTGAACATCCTTCTAAAACCTCAACAGCCTGAAAAGGCTCACACTCACTAATAGTTGAAGCGAAGGGGATGCAAAGCAGGCACTCGCGAAGCACAGACAAAAAAGGTGTGTGACATCGACGGTGGGCGCGAAGTGACTGATACTTTGGCAGGTCCTGGCGCAGGCTCATAGAACATGGAGCATGGCTCAGAGGAGAGCAGCTAGATTAAATGGGTAACTATAACAATTCTTTCTCTCCTTCGCTATCTCTTCTTTCCTAGTCGTCTCGGAGTGTGTACAACGTGCCTAGTAGTGAATTGAGGTGCAACTCTAGAGATTATTTGGTTACTTCGCGTGAGTACCGATAAATCGGCCCGCTGTGGTAGCGGCTGAGATCATAAGCCCTACGTTGGAAACGTAGAGACTGCTACTAAATGTAAGAAATTGTTATCTAGAAAACATGAAAAAAGAACTAGGCATTAAAGGTAATACATTTCATAAAAATATTTGCGGTAGTTCTGTTTATGAAATTCAGGAATATCTAATTGTTGATAACTTAATTAATGAACATACTAATAAAAATATAATCTTTGATATTAAACTTTCTGATAAGAATAAATGCATTGCTAAATTATACATGTTACCCAAATTTCATAAAAGACCTTATAAATATCACTTTATTGCCGGAGCAACATTTGCTACCACTAAAACTTTGTCAAAACAGGTCGTACATTGCTTAAAATACATTAAAAGTACTCATAAACGATATTGTGATACCATCAAGAATAGAACTAGCATTAACTATTATTAGTGTTGACAATTCAGTAGAAGTTATTGATAAATTTAATACCATGCGGGTTACCTCAGTACATAGCTTCGACTTTTCAACTTTGTATACCAATTTGCCTTTAGATTTAGTATTTTCAGAACTTTGCATGATTATAGATTTACATTTTGACAGATTTGTAAGTAGTCGTAATCGTTACATAAATGTAATGCGTCACTTAGCTTTGAACCCACTAGTTCAGTATATTTTGATAGCACTAAACTTAAAGATGCCCATAAATTCCTTCTTTTCAATACTTATTGTTATGCCCTGATTTTATACAGGATTAACGATTGATAGGGGTGAGTTCTTCAAGACTGGAATATCAGGTTTCATACACATACATATAAGGAATCAATAGAACACATAAATATAATTTCGGAATGTGGTTCGTAATACAGCTTTATTTAATTAACACACTCACTGGTATAGAAAAAGAACTAATTCACTTTGGAAAAACATAGGTAGGAGCAATAGATTCAGTATCAAGTTTGGTCTTTCGATTCTCGTAGCACGATCGTGGATCTGGATGGAGCGTGCACTCCCACTTTCAACACTCAGGTATTATTATTCTGAGATAAGTACGAGATACAGGATTAGAAGAAAGTCACTCGAAGGTCACTGGTTAAGTTCTCATAAGAATATAGTGAAGTTCGTTGATTATGCCTATAGGGCTTAGTTATTTTATTTAGATGTTGAGCTAACTTCAGGTCTCAAATGTCACAAGATCTGATAGAATGAATAGACAACTAGAATTGCATACTTATTGACTGTTAATGCACGTATTGGAATTCGTCACTGAGATTAATTTGCTTTAAGACCTATCCCGCAAGCTTTTGGGATCTCAGAATATCTATACCATAATCTCCCAATTAGGAAGAACTCGTTATGTGGCTGAGGGTAAATATTGTCGCGGTAATTATCTCGTAATAACTTTTACTGGTACGAATTCTCGGGCAATGAACAGGGAACTCTAGGAATCGAACTTAAAACACCCGTCATGGCTAGCAAATAACTTTAAAATGAGCATAGGTAAACAACGATCTGGTGTTGCAGTATCTCCGCACTGATACAAATGATAGTCAATAGTGCATTGTTGGGTTATCTTCTTAGATTCTCGATCTGTTGTCGTTGAGGGCTTCTCGGCTGCTCCGGGGGCCGTCCAGGGGGTCCAGTCGTGTGAAGCAGTTACAGATGGGCCATCAACCGTTGATGAAGTTCTGTTCAGGTACTCTCTGGGCTAGGATTTGTTAATGTTATGTTTCAGGCTGAGGCCGTATTAACACATCATCGAACCAACGCAAGAGGAGTCTATACATGGACTCTTCTTGACTGTCTCTAATCTTTATGAGAGGTTCAAAGAACTCAGGCGGTTTTACCCTTTTAGTCACAAATCCTGGTGGGTTGCCACAGACAAGATGTGCCTAGGATCTATTCATGCTAAGTGCTCCTAAGAGTATCTCGCATAGACCCTTCTAACACAAAAGATCTTTCTATCCTAGATCTCTGTGAGTTAAGTACAAGTCAGATGTCTAAAATATTAAAGGATCGAAAGGTAGGGAATCCTTCGTCTTTCAATATTTGTATTAGGTTAGATAAGATACTAATATAAATAACTATATTAAATTCTGGGTGGCCAGAAATAATTAGTTACGTATATGTAGTTCTTGTTGCACTCTATATAAATGATTATAAAACTCAAGTGGAAGAGGCAATACCAGCAATGAGTATTTTAATACACTTATTTGGGGTATATATATATATATATATATATATATATATATATTAGTTAGAGGTCTCTATATTAACCGGTGGGTAGCCACGATTAATAAAGATCCAAAAGTCAATGTATATATGTCACTGATAATCTCACAGACTCCGGGTTGCCGTTCGTCTATACGTAATCTTGAGTGGAAGAGAACACAAAGAACACAATCCACCACATAGGGTGTACATTACTACATGAGCAAGTTAATCTGTTTTCCAAGCAAACTAATCACACACATAACAACGCACTATTGTCACTTTAAAGGAATTAGTCAATTTGGGAAGTCGGGGACGTTCTGGTAAATTTTACTAAACTCTGCATGAATAACGAAACTACAATTGGTGTCAACATTTTCTATTGAAATCAAATTTGCAACTTGACAAGACATTAACAGTAGTAAAAATACAAATGGCTATCACTAACTGTTATGCCCTGTTTTTCTACAGGTTTAACTTGGGTAATGTGAGTTCTGAATGACTGGGTATAGAAGGCTGCATGCACAATACAAGGTATGAGGAATAGAGAACACAAAATAAACACACGGTAACACGACACAAGTTCACGTTTATTGAAATCAAGAAATAAAGAGCATAGAAAGATAGTTATATTCGCACAAAACAAATGATAGAAGGGAACTGCTAGCATTAGCGGATCTGGATGGAGCCTAGTCTCCCACTTCCAACGTTCAGGTATATTCTTCTGATCACGGGTTTAATTAGCAAGTTTTTATTTTACTGGAAGACCCCAATATATTCGTATAATTCAATGTCACTGATTTTACCTCTTGCTGGCTGGTCGCGTGCCCAAGTAGCAGCTCACAGTTAGGATTAGACACGCGTATATTGTAGAACACGGAAATCTCTAGAAACCTCATGGGGGTACTGAACTAAGTTTGATATTCTTAAGGCAGAAATACGTAGAACACAAATCAGTGGGCGAACGTTAGATATCACTAGAGTTTTAATATCTGGATAAGGTAATTACGAGAGTCAAGGTCGCCTGTTAATTAAAGAGCACTGATCGCTTAGTACGTCCCAAATGGAATGGTTAAATATGAATTACACTGGGCAAGGTCTTAGCCACTTTATAGAAAGTTAATGAGTGAGTATCAAGCTAGTACTATAACACTTAGTACTAGCAACATGAATCTTGAATAGTAGGGGTAGATCTGGTCCTGGTTATCTTGCTTCCGGTGATGTTGGGGGCTAACGACTGGTTCCTCGGCCGTCCAGATGGTCCAAAATGTAGGAAGTTCTCAAGTCGGATCTCTTGATGATCGTTGCTGGCTACACACTTATATACCCACGAATTTGTGTGAAGGTTATAAGGTGCACGTTAGGACTTGTACATGGACAGATGCTTCTATCAGTCTTCTCTGCCACGGAGTCTGCCGGATCTGGAATCTCTCAACTCCGGAACAACACAAGGGCAGAGCTAGAGGTAAACTGCAGGGTAGTGACCACTGGTTGGTGTCTAGCTTTCAACTGATTTGACTGGGGGCGGGAGTTAGATTTATAGGCTCGGTTCTGGACCCTGTAGACAGTAGGGATCTCGAGTCTTATGGACTTAATTGAGCTCTCAATAGATATGGGGACTAGGTAAGATGGTATTTACTGTTGTGGCACAGGGCGATAGGAAGCCTTTATATTTTCATATAACTGAGCCTTAGTAAGAGGTACTATTTTGGCTATACTGGACGTATTTAGGGGAGGAGACTGGATCTACTTTGCGAGGAGGATGGGGACAGCTGTGATAGGAGCGTCCCTCTAGATTGTTCAATCTTCATTCTATGGTATAGCTGAGGTGCTAATTTTAGTGATCAGAGCATGCAAGAAAGGTAAATGGTTTATTGTGAGGTAATAGAGGTTAGTAAAGGTGTTAGTCATTCATGGTTAGTTCATTGATAGGAAGAATTCCTGTGCTACCTGGCAATGACTCGAAAGTCAAAACAGGGGCCAGGTATACCTCCGCGGGTGGTGGGGGTCTCCTCCTCGGGTGGGCAAAAAGGGGGAGCTGGGCGCCCTCTCTTCTGTGATAGTCGTCCGGCGGCTGTGGCTAGGGGCTTTGCCCATATCACCAGTGTTTGTAATAACCCTCTGTGTATGAGACAGATATGGGTTGTCTTTAATACCAAAACCGAAGGTGCCTTAGCTAGCTGGTTTTACTCGGCTGGTTGTTAATTGTAGGCTTTGCTGGATATGGTGGAGACTGGGTTGCTAACTCTGCCACATTTATCTGGAAGTATGGCAATAGAAGTTAGTTACTGGCGGGGCGGCTAGCCTCGCACCGACGACCATTGGGTGCAGGGTTGTGAATGTGTTGTAAGAGAATAGATGGCATGCAAGGGGCTAGTAAAGTTCTAATGTTGTTCTGTCCTACTAAGTGAAGGTAGGCTGGATAGGAGTATATATATAAAAGGTTGGAGAGCGTTAGTAACGGACAATTCAAGGATCTTCAAGAGGTATGAGAGAGGGGCTAGGTCGGACAAGAGTCGAGAAGCGCAGGGTCTTAATGAGAGGGCGGGGGGGGAGAGGTCAAGGGCTACAGGGAAATTTTGCCCCTAAGGTCCCTGGGCGTGGGGGTGGCATTAGGCTACAATTGATATGGAAGTTTGAAAAAGGCAGTAGAATACGTTAGCCAAATGCTACCGGGGAATGCAACTATGGGGTGGTATAGGAGTCTGGAAAAGATAGAGTTATGTGATCAGTCCGAGGGTTATGGATACTATTAGTTGGCCCTGGGAACTGCGGTTTTATTAAATATAAATATCAACAACAGCGGCAGTTCGTAGGGGTACTTAGTTATTGTTTCGGGGTACTTATGACAGATACTGATAACCAGGTTATCTTATATAATCTCTGGTTGGGGTAAGAGGTGTAAGACACGAAGTAAATTGGCGTAGTGTGGACTGTGGATACGAAGGAGGCAAGGGGAAGACGTATGACAATTGTGGAAAGTAAATGGAAAAAGGTGAACACAATGGCGGATAAAATACTTAACCTAAAGGATTGCATACATCGATGAACGATGACATTATAGTCGTCGTCCTAATAAGGTGATGAAACCTGGTTGATCTGTACTTGGCACAATACAACACAAGGACACTGCCGCTATGTCGCATCAATGCTGGTGGGCAGTTAATATTATAGACTTAGTTACTAGAGGAACAATGCAAGGGGCGACTGCGCACGGGTTCCACATATCTATACTCGTCATGGAAAATGATATAAGAGGTCTAGGGACAAGCGTGGGTGTTGAACTTCTAAGATATATAACATCTACTTCTTGGATGCAAGAACATACATAGATAAATTATTGGTTATGCACTGGATTCACAATCTGTAGCCCGGGTGTATGCAATGTATATTTGTGGGATTGTATGTTTGATGTGTAATTTCACATACCACAAACCACCGAAATGCCAAAAAAAAATACCTGTTGTTACCTGATTAAAGAACACTTGTATGAATATTCCCATATTCAAAATAGGTTACAGGGGGACAATGCCTAGTGAGTTCACTGCTAATAGGTGGCGTTCTGAGAGTGAGGGTCTGAGTATGGAGCACTGAGGCTTGAAGCAGGCGCTTCAGAGATGGAGCTGTGATGGATGCTTCGATGTCTCACTCCCCCGTGTAACAAGACGCTCACGGGCTTCACCGTGTTGGGCGGTGCATGTACAGGCTCTCAGCCTATGTCCGAGAGGGAGTAGTGAAAAAAAAAAAAAAAAAAAAAAAAAAAAAAAAACATAGATAGAATTATGGCTGTCTGATGTGTTGGCATTGGCTCAACGTCGGGACAGGCATGGGTGTTTTTAATAGAATGTATATTCCTGTTCATCATCTTTGTAGTTAGAGTGTAGGACACGAGGGGGTTAGTGTACGTGAGGTGTGGAAAATAGGGTCATTTAGAAAAGGTTAAATGGGTGTGTCCTGGAGCTGTTTAGCCCTGCGGGCTTGGGCCTGTCTGGAATGGCGGGCTCGGTCAGCTGGTCCTTTCGTTCTGTGGACCTTTCTTCCGGGTTGTTTCTGTGTGGTGTTTCGCTCGTGGCTTCTGTGGTGGGCTTCTTGTTCTGGGCATTTTACTTCCCTCTCCTTCATTATAGGCTCGTCCTCGAGCATCAAGGGTGAAGTTAAAAGAAGCATAGTGATGGTGGGTCATTTTCCAGGGTATTTAGAAAGTTCCACCAAACACCGAGAGCGACGGTCAGGTTTCTTTTGCAGGTCAATGTATACCTGTAAGAATGTGTCCTCTGTGTTGTGGCGGGCGGCTGCCCGGGCTTGGTGTGGGTGTGGTACACGGGCCAAGTGTCCAGTGGGGGTCTTTACTTTAACCCTTTCGTATGAATGGTTTGTAGCTTGCCCCGTGGGGGTCGGAGTGAGGTGTGTGGGATTGACAGGAAGTCTGTTTAGTGTGGTGAATGGGTTACTAACCGAAAGGGGATTCGCACGTGACAACAGGCTGGGGATGAAGGGGGAATGGTGAGTCTGGGTTTTATGGTTTTCTTAGGCGGTGTTGTAGGTTGGGAAGAATAGTGAGGCAATGCGCAAAATCGGTTGTAGGTAAGGTGGGTGAAGGAGGTGTGGGGAAGGAGGGGGTGGTGTGTGTTGTGTGGCTTGGGTCCTTAGTGTCAGAACGGGTGTTATTTTTGTATCGCTGTCTTTAAATCTGATGGGTCTGTTGATTATTCTACCTCTGGCGGTCCTGGTGGGAAGGTAGATGTTTGTCGTGGGACTTGAGTCGCTCGACGATGTTTTATAGTGAGGGGAAGCATGTTTTATAGGTAAATGACATGTGGGGGTTTTCTCGGGGGTGACTTTGGGGGGGGGGTTTCTTAGGGGTTGGTTGGTGGGGGTTTCGGTGAGATGAGGAGGTTGGTCGGTGTGTGGGTGGGGTGGTGCGGATCATGGAAGGGAAAGGGGCGGATGCGGGGGGGGCTAGGCGGGTGGGTAAGGAGTGTATATTAAAGTTGAAGGGTTGGGGGTAGGGGCGTGTGTTGTTTGATGAGGTTGGTGATTTGCTGGTGATTATTCGTCTTCTTTCCCTTTGTGGGGGAGAATTCGAGGAAGAAGAAGAAGAGGAGGAGCAGGAGGGGGTCAGTGGTCTGGCAGCCCTACGGAACTTGGTTAGTAGGGTGTGCTTTCTGGAGGTTTTTAAACGATGTTTGTCGTGGGGCGTAAGTTGTAGAGTTGAGGTTACTGAGGTAGATTGTGTGGTTGCGGTTGGGTGTGTACTTGGTTTGGGGTGGCGGTGGTGGTTTTCTCACTGTGGTGCATGGTTGAGGTATGTCAGGGCTAGACGGGAGGGTTTTCTGTTGTGGTCGCGGTGGTGGGTGGAGGTTTTTGTACTTGGATAAGTTGCGGAGGTACTTGACTATCAGAAGTGAAAGAAGGTTGTCATGGTGGAAGAGGGTGTGATATTGGGGGCTTGGGGTTTGTGGAGGTTAGTTGGGGGGGTATGGTGAGAAAAGATTTGTCGGTTCGGTGCTGGAGGGCTTAGGTCCTTAGGGGTTTGTATGGGAATATTCGTAGCCTGAGTGAGGGGGTGAGTAGGGGTGTTTAATTTAGGGTCGGACGTGTGGGGTGGGGTAATGTCTTGTGGCTTTAGAGGTTTAAACGCTCGAACGAATCTAGTTCGGAGCGTGCGAGGTACGCCGTGATAGTCGATGGTGACTTGAAAGGCATTTGGGACTTGTATTACGGTGTAGGGCCCGACATAGCGAGGGCCTAACTTGTTGGTGATAGGGAGGTTGGCTACCATTACGGTGTCATGGATGGCGAAAGGGTTTTTTTCATCGATGTTATCAGTTTTGGTGTCTTGACAGATCTGGGCGGTATGGAGGGTGTTTTGCAGATGTTGCAATGGGTCAATTGTGGAGGTGGTGGAGGGAAGGTGAGCGTGGTGGTGGAATGGCAGTAACAGGGGGGGTACACCGTAAACACGTTCATGAGGGGAAATACCGTCTTCCCGAGGACAGGTGTTCATACCCCACTGTATCATCTTTAGTTGTGATGGCCAGTCTGAGGTATTAAGAGCAATCATTCTTGTACGTAACTGGTTGTTGATGGGTGCGATGGCTGCGTTTGCAGATAGCATTTCCTTGAGGCCAGTACGGGGATGAGTGTTTAATCTTGATACCGCATTGTTGGATGAATTGTTGCCAAACGTGTCCACTAAACTCGGGGGCATTGTCCGATAGAAGAGCAAGGGGAAGGCCGAATATAGGGAACACTTCGGTGGCAAGCAGTGTGGCGACTGTGGTGGCTGTGTGGTCTTTAACTGGTCAGGCTATTAGAAATTTTGAATATACGTCTACAAATGTGACGATATAGCGGTTGCCAGCGTAAGAAGGGAACGGGCCCATGATGTCGAGGGATAGGACTTGGAACGGTTTGTTGGCAGAAAATGGTACCAGCTGGGCCTGGGGTGCGTGATCTATCCTTTCCCAATAAACACGGTTTGCTGGATTCTGTCACTCGTTGTGCAATTTTGGAGGGGTTGGGGGTCCAGTATTGGTCTGTGAAGATCTTTAACATTTTCTTTTGTCCAAGGTGTATGCCGTTTCCCTCGTGGATGGCAATCATGTAGTCGTGGGCTATGGTGGGGTCCAAGATTATGTGACCAGTGTCTGTGGCAAGTTGATCTCCCCAGCGAGTCAGTCTCCTGAAGACGTTTAAGGTTATCCAGGGGGGTCTGATTCGTGCTTCCCAAGATTGAATTAGGGAGGGGGCTGGGGGGGCATTCTGTCGGGAGGTGGGGGTAGATACCAATTGAGTGTTTTGTAAGGCGGCTAGGTTGGTGCTGGTGCTGGTGTCTTTTGGTACTGGCAAACGTGACAGGGCGTCTGCATTAGTATGGAGTTTGCCGGGACGATATTGTATTGTAAAGTCGTAGTCCTCTAGTGTCTCTCTCCAACGTACCAAAATGGCTGAGTTGGTTTCGCACCTACTCAGCCATTGTAAAGATTGGCGGTCGGTAACTATTTCGAGTTTTGCGCCTAACACAAATGACCGGAAGTGCTGAGTGCCCAAATGATCCTAAGCACTCTCTCTTGGTGGCTGCGTTAATTCTGTTGGGGTGGGGTGAGTGTGGTAGCTGAACATACGCTATCACATGTTCCTTTCCATCTCTGAATTGAGCTAATACTGCACCTATGGCGTACAGAGATACGTCGGTATAAAGACGGAAAGGTTTCTGGTAGTCAGGGAAAACGACAATAGGGGCTTGGATTAGCTTTTGCTTCAAAGTGTTAAACGTGAGGTCTCTTTCAGGTGTCCAGGCGAACGGGGTGTCTTTGTAGGTAAGTTGGTGGAGGGGTCTGGCTATGGTGGCAAAATGGGGGACGAAACGTCTGTAGTACGTGGCTAAACCTAGAAACGAACGTATTCCTTTAACCGTGGTGGGTGGGGTTGGGTTTTGTATGGCTTGAAGTTTCTTTGGGTCTGGCGCAATACCATGTTCAGATATCACGTGTCCAAGAAAATCTACCTTATTCCGGGCAATCACGCACTTTGATGGTTTTAATTTCAACCCGGCGGCTCGGATTCTTTGCAGGACTTGTCTCAACCTGAGGAGGTGTTCTTCCCAGGTTGGAGAGTACACAATAATATCGTCCAGATAGGCTAGGCAGGTTTCCCAGGTTAGGCCATGCAATACCGTTTCCATCAAACGGGAGAAAGTGGCGGGTCCGTTACAGAGGCCAAAAGGTAGGACGTTAAATTCATAGTGATGGCCACCACTAGTGGAAAATGCTGTTTTCTTTTGGTCCTCGGCCTTGATAGGCACTTGCCAATACCCTGCTTGCAAGTCGAGGGTAGTGAACCATTTGGATCCGTATAGGGAGTCAAGGGAATCGTCTATTCGGGGTAAGGGCGTAGCGTCTTTAATGGTTATGTCATTTAACCTCCTGTAATCGACGCAAAAACGGGTTGTCCCATCTTTCTTTTTGACTAAGACAACAGGGGAAGACCAGGGGCTAATGGACGGGGTGGCAATCCCGGCCTCTAACATTTCCTGGACTTTGGCGTTCCTCTTCCTGACGTTGTTATGGGGTTCTTTCTACGGGATGGTTGTCGTATGGGGGGGCCTGTGGTGTTAATGATGTGTTGTTCTACATCCGTCTGTCCGATTTTCGGTGGGTTGTTGGGCAAAGACGTCACTGAATTCCAGCAGTAGGTCGTACATGCCGTTCTTTTGGTGGTCAGATAGTGTCTCAGGAAGAGGGGGCAATTGGAGGCTGGTAGGGGTGTCGTTACAATGTATGGGGAGGTCATCGAAAGTTTCGAGGTCTCCTATAATGAGACCTTTCGGTAATGTCAGGGGTTCCTCTGAGATATTAGCCACGAGAATGTGGTTGATACGAGCGGGAATGATGGTGGGTTGTAAGAGGCAGCGATGGGGGTTGGGGGATGTGTTAGTGGGGGAAAATACCATGTGAGTTTGGGGTATGGGCCGCAGGTTCACCCATTTTTGATGGTGGGGGGGAATTTGGCATTTATCCTGAACTACCGCTGGGCTAATGATGGTGGGGGATTGACTGGCGAGCAGGTGCTTGGTACTTATAAGGGGGGCAAGGTCACTTTGGTGGGGGTCACGCGTGAGGGGGGGATTAACGGCGCGGGTGAGAGGATCAGTGGGGCGCGGTGTGAGGGGGTTAGAAAACGGGATTTGTTGGAGGGACTGCGGAGGGTTGGTGGGGGAGCGTTGTCGGTGGCAGTAACGGTTTGTTTAGAGGTTATCTGGGGTTGGTGGGTTTGTCTGTCATGAGGGGGTGAGTCAAGTGTGGGGTTTTGAAGTTTATAAGGGGTGTGAATTGTGGGAGGGTGGAAAGGAGCTACTGACGAAAAACTGTCACAAGGGGGATTGGGGGGGTGGTGGAATAGCTGGGCATTTCTGGGGGCATGGTGGGAACATGGTTGTGTCCCTCGGTCGGCACGCGTGAGGGGGGGATTAACGGCGCGTGCGGGCGGTTCAGAAGGGTGCGAGGTGAGCGAGTTAGAAAACGGGATTTGCTGGGGGAACTGCGGAGGGTTGGTGGGGAAAAAGTTAGGTGTAGAACATGGGTTATTGGTGTAGGACTGGTGTATTGATTTGGGGTTGTTAACATTTCTGGGGGCATGGGGGAAACATTGTTGGGTACATCGGTCGGCATTTTCTCTGGAAACATGTGTACATAAACATTGGATAGAATTAGGGTTACATATATCAGAGTCTGTCCTGAAAACATGGGAGGATTTATTCTGGACAGAGTTACGAGAATTGAGGGGATTACCGAGGGGGAGTTGCTTGGACTTGTCTTATTTCGTTTGTTGAGGCATTTTTTTACTGAATTGAGTGAGGTTTTGAGAGATCTCGGGGCAAGGGGAGGTTTTAGGAGTCACCTTAGTGCTAGCTGCAACTTGGTAACCCTGAATCAGGTTTTGTTGAGGGGGAGGTTGTTTTTTCTTTTTGGGAATGGGTTTCTGCGTGATTGGTTTGTCAGAGGCTTTGGGCTGGAGTTTTTTTTTAATGAGATCAGCCTTTGGCCGCAGTCAATAGGCAGCCTCTAGTTTTTGAAGGAGGTCAAGTCCAAGGAAACCATCATAATGTTTACAGTTGGAGGAAAATACTGTAAATGTGTGATAACAACGAGCATGGGGGCCAGGAGTGGTTACTGATAGGGGTAAAGTGTCTCCTAGGAGATTTAACCCGTTGAGCCCCGGCTAGTTATAATATTTTGTTCACCCCAGTCCCAAGCCATTTTCACTTATTTTTTTTGTTTGCTAAAATGGAAGACAAGGATGAGAAATGAAAAAAAAAAAAAAAAATCACCTCTGACATTTTTTTTTGGGGGGGGGGGGGGGGGGGGGAGCCTAAAAAAAATGTGTTGAGCCAAAATGGAAGAGAATGGTGAGAAATGAACACAAAAATAAAAAAAAAAATCATTTCGGTCATTTGGGGGGCGGGGGGGGGGGGGGGTTTCAATAGTTCGTCTCCCCCGCATGACCACCCGCCCGGGAGCACTAGGGTAAAAACTGAGTATGGCATGTACGGCATACATCCTAAGGAGTATCTCACATAAATCTCAAGCCTCTAGCTCCCATACGACCGGAGTAATGAAGGTTCAAAGTGGCGGTGAACTAGGGGTGTAAACTATCCCCACTAAGCCCACCACCACCAGCCACGCGGCTGTCTCGGCCCGCTAACACCTACTGGCCCGGCTCCCACACACACTACGGTACCTCCTATTCTCCCGCCATTTCCTACCTTACGAGCCACGTAAGTGTTTTTTATATGTCGGACGCACGTGATGCGTCGCTGGGAGTTGGTGATCAAAGACTGCCGACGCAACACGTGCGACGCTGGGTCTCAACGGGTTAAGTAAGTATCAGCAGCTGAGATGAGTTCTGTTTTGGTGTTTAACAAAGGGCCAAATCGTCGGGGATGTTTTTCATAGTAAGATTTGAACAAACATGACTTGGCAGCTCCCGTGTCGATTAGCAAGCGGACAGGAATGTCCTTGATTTTGGCCATGTAATAAATGGGGGCAGTGCGACTAGTTATGGCGTCCCCCGCCGAGCCCATCGTGGGCGGGGGATACTTTAAAAATCCTGGGGGTCGGTATCTACCTCTTCCAGGATTTCCTCGGTATCGTCTGAGGTCATGGTATGGGGGGCAATTTCTTCCTCTTGTCCCCACTCCTCTTCATTTACAGAAATGCGAGGAGTAGAGGGGCGAGGTTTGGCAGAGCCACGAATTTGGTGGAGGGCACACTGAGCATTACAGGCAGGGAAATCATAGGGGTTGATAATGACTAAGGTAGGGTTTTTACTTTGGTAGGTGTTGTAGTTGCTGTTCCGGTTGAAGATTCTGCGTGGCTGGGACGGTTGGAACCGGGGTCTACTGGGTTGGGGCTTGCCGGAAGGGTAGGTGGGTCTGTTGTTGAAAGATGAGGCTGGGTAGGCATTGTTGGGGTTTTGGTGGTTGGTTTGCTGCGGGTGCGTGGGAAACCTCTTGATTGCAGCGATTTGGGGGGGCGCTTCTGTGCGCACGGCCAAAATACGTCGGATCGTGATGAGGTCTTTTTTATATCCGACGAAATCGTGCACCCGGAAATGGTTTTTTTACTGCTGAGGGCAATATCGACACAAGGTTGACCAGAATTTGCTGTTCTTGTTGGATTTTGGTCAACGTGGGGAAAGAATTTTTTATGTGTTGGGCAAGCTTACTCACTGTGGTATCTAGATCGCCTTCGAATTTCGTGTCTAAGATACGGGCGTGGGCCACGAAAACGCCCAACGAAGGTTTAATGGCTTCTATCACTATTGTGCGAAAATCGTTCCAGGTGAGGTCAGAGTGCACTTGATGGGCCACCAGGGAAACGGCTTTTCCCAGGTGTGGTAATGTTACGGCTATTTTGTGTGCGTCCGTGGTATAAGTAACGTCAAGTAAGAGTTTCACTACGTCCATGAATACTTCGATCCCATAATTTGTTTCATCATAATTTGGGATGGAAGTGGGGGTAGGTTGCGCCATGATGTTCTCGTGTTCTAGCTGTTCCAAACTTGCAATGTAATGCAACCTTTTATCCGAATCCAGAACCAACGCTGCCGCCAATGTTATGCCCTGTTTTTCTACAGGTTTAACTTGGGTAATGTGAGTTCTGAATGACTGGGTATAGAAGGCTGCATGCACAATACAAGGTATGAGGAATAGAGAACACAAAATAAACACACGGTAACACGACACAAGTTCACGTTTATTGAAATCAAGAAATAAAGAGCATAGAAAGATAGTTATATTCGCACAAAACAAATGATAGAAGGGAACTGCTAGCATTAGCGGATCTGGATGGAGCCTAGTCTCCCACTTCCAACGTTCAGGTATATTCTTCTGATCACGGGTTTAATTAGCAAGTTTTTATTTTACTGGAAGACCCCAATATATTCGTATAATTCAATGTCACTGATTTTACCTCTTGCTGGCTGGTCGCGTGCCCAAGTAGCAGCTCACAGTTAGGATTAGACACGCGTATATTGTAGAACACGGAAATCTCTAGAAACCTCATGGGGGTACTGAACTAAGTTTGATATTCTTAAGGCAGAAATACGTAGAACACAAATCAGTGGGCGAACGTTAGATATCACTAGAGTTTTAATATCTGGATAAGGTAATTACGAGAGTCAAGGTCGCCTGTTAATTAAAGAGCACTGATCGCTTAGTACGTCCCAAATGGAATGGTTAAATATGAATTACACTGGGCAAGGTCTTAGCCACTTTATAGAAAGTTAATGAGTGAGCATCAAGCTAGTACTATAACACTTAGTACTAGCAACATGAATCTTGAATAGTATGGGTAGATCTGGTCCTGGTTATCTTGCTTCCGGTGATGTTGGGGGCTAACGACTGGTTCCTCGGCCGTCCAGATGGTCCAAAATGTAGGAAGTTCTCAAGTCGGATCTCTTGATGATCGTTGCTGGCTACACACTTATATACCCACGAATTTGTGTGAAGGTTATAAGGTGCACGTTAGGACTTGTACATGGACAGATGCTTCTATCAGTCTTCTCTGCCACGGAGTCTGCCGGATCTGGAATCTCTCAACTCCGGAACAACACAAGGGCAGAGCTAGAGGTAAACTGCAGGGTAGTGACCACTGGTTGGTGTCTAGCTTTCAACTAATTTGACTGGTGGCGGGAGTTAGATTTATAGGCTCGGTTCTGGACCCTGTAGACAGTAGGGATCTCGAGTCTTATGGACTTAATTGAGCTCTCAATAGATATGGGGACTAGGTAAGATGGTATTTACTGTTGTGGCACAGGGCGATAGGAAGCCTTTATATTTTCATATAACTGAGCCTTAGTAAGAGGTACTATTTTGGCTATACTGGACGTATTTAGGGGAGAGAGACTGGATCTACTTTGCGAGGAAGATGGGGACAGCTGTGATAGGAGCGTCCCTCTAGATTGTTCAATCTTCATTCTATGGTATAGCTGAGGTGCTAATTTAGTGATCAGAGCATGCAAGAAAGGTAAATGGTTTATTGTGAGGTAATAGAGGTTAGTAAAGGTGTTAGTCATTCATGGTTAGTTCATTGATAGGAAGAATTCCTGTGCTACCTGGCAATGACTCGAAAGTCAAAACAGGGGCCAGGTATACCTCCGCGGGGGTGGGGTCTCCCTCCTCGGGTGGGCAAAAAGGGGGAGCTGGGCACCCTCTCTTCTGTGATAGTCGTCCGGCGGCTGTGGCTAGGGGCTTGCCATATCACCAGTGTTTGTAATAACCCTCTGTGTATGAGACAGATGTGGGTGTCTTTAATACCAAACCGAAGGTGCCTTAGCTAGCTGGTTTTACTCGGCTGGTTGTTAATTGTAGGGTTTGCTGGATATGGTGGAGACTGGGTTGCTAACTCTGCCACATTTATCTGGAAGTATGGCAATAGAAGTTAGTTACTGGCGGGCGGCTAGCCTCGCACCGACGACCATTGGGTGCAGGGTTGTGAATGGGTTGTAAGAGAATAGATGGCATGCAAGGGGCTAGTAAAGTTCTAATTGTCTGGCCTACTAAGTGAAGGTAGGCTGGATAGGAGTATATATAAAAGGTTGGAGAGCGTTAGTAACGGACAATTCAAGGATCTTCAAGAGGTATGAGAGAGAGGCTAGGTCGGACAAGAGTCGAGAAGCGCGGGTGTCTTAATGAGAGGGGGGGGAGAGTTCAAGGGCTACAGGGAAATTTTGCCCCTAAGGTCCCTGGGCGTGGGGGTGGCATTAGGCTACAATTGATATGGAAGTTTGAAAAGGCAGTAGAATACGTTAGCCAAATGCTACCGGGGAATGCAACTATGGGGTGGTATAGGAGTCTGGAAAAGATAGAGTTATGTGATCAGTTCCGAGGGTTATGGATACTATTAGTTGGCCCTGGGAACTGCGTTTTCTATTAAATATAAAATATCAACAACAGCGGCAGTTCGTAGGGGTACTTAGTTATTGTTTCGGGGTACTTATGACAGATACTGATAACCAGGTTATCTTATATGATCTCTGGTTGGGGTAAGAGGTGTAAGACACGAAGTAAATTGGCGTAGTGTGGACTGTGGATACGAAGGAGGCAAGGGGAAGACGTATGACAATTGTGGAAAGTAAATGGAAAAAGGTGAACACAATGGCGGATAAAATACTTAACCTAAAGGATGCATACATCGATGAACGATGACATTATAGTCGTCGTCCTAATAAGGTGATGAAACCTGGTTGATCTGTACTTGGCACAATACGACACAAGGACACTGCCACTATGTCGCATCAATGCTGGTGGCAGTTAATATTATAGACTTAGTTACTAGAGGAACAATGCAAGGGGCGACTGAGCACGGGTTACACATATCTATACTCGTCATGGAAAATGATATAAGAGGTCTAGGGACAAGCGTGGGTGTTTGAACTTCTAAGATATATAACATCTACTTCTCGGATGCAAGAACATACATAGATATAATTATGGCTGTCTGATGTGTTGGCATTGGCTCAACGTCGGGACAGGCATGGGTGTTTTTAATATGAATGTATATTCCTGTTCATCATCTTTGTAGTTAGGAGTGTAGGACACGAGGGGGTTAGTGTACGTGAGGTGTGGAAAAGGGTCAGTTTAGAAAAGGTAAATGGGTGTGTCCTGGAGCTGTTTAGCCCTGCGGGCTTGGGCCTGACTGGAATGGCGGGCTCGGTCAGCTGGTCCTTTCGTTCTGTGGACCTTTCTTCCGGGTGTTTCTGTGTGGTGTTCGCTCGTGGCTTCTGTGGTGGGCTTCTTGTTCTGGGGCATTTTACTAACGATAGTGCTATCGGGTAGGTACACTCACAGCGGTAAGTCGTAGACCAGGGGTATGCCAAAGTCCTAGCCATACATTGGCAGCAGGTTCGAACAATTTGAATCTTTGGTGGTACAGCGTAAACGACTCCAGTGAAACAGGTGCATTGATAGTTAGTAAGCTCCGCCCATACACAGTTGCGTATGTAAAGGCAACAAAACGGCAACAAAATATAAAATGGTAATAGTGATTATTGTATTCCGATTTATATATTTATGTATATATTTATTTAATATTATATATTTAATTATTTGTGATTAGCAATAAGAAATAGAGTTCTCTCACTCTTATAATTACCTCTCCAAAATTAGTTTTCTGCCCACAGCTAACTCAAAGACAACTGCAGAGGTTAAAGTAACTAAACTAAAGGTTTCTAAATACCCCTGATGGTAATAAAGGCTTTAAAGTATCCCTAATAGGCTCAAAATTGCGTCAAAAACGTGAGAGGGTTAAATAGTCTTCAGTCAGAGAGCGGGTTGCCGTTCGTCAGAAACGATATTTCTACTTACTGAGTTTCTCTCCTCCCAGAGTTTATATAGCCGGGCCGCCCGGTGTTGCCTGGGCTAGTGGTTGGTGGATTTGCTGTTATCGGGGATTTCTAGGCAAGGGGGAGGGGAGTTTTAGCTTTACAGGTGGATCATTATGGTGGGGCTCACTTAATTGAGTAAGGAGGGGGTGGACGTAACAATTTTTAGGGACGGAGCTAACAGGCTCCTCAAGTTGGCAAGATGGTGGAGGTGTGGGGGAAGTTAGAGTCGGGGTGTTGCCTTGGCTGGGGGTTGTCCCCTTAATCTTTGGGGCGGCTGTGCATGGGGGTTGTTGTGGATTCGTTGCCTGGGTAATTCGCTCCTTATCTCCGGTGTCCTGGATTAGATAAGAGTTAGTAGGTGCACCTAACATATAATAATAAGTGATGGAAGGGGTGTTCGCAAGAGGTTCTTTATTGGGTTGTTTTCGTGGTAAATGGGGGCGGAGTGCCTTGCTCATGAAGGCCAGCTGGCTAAGTGCCCTACTTTAGAAGTAAGTTACTTTACGGGGGGGGGGGGGATGAGGGGGGTTTGGACAGCTCTCCCTTTATCTTCTGCCCCTGGATAATGTGAATGGTAAATAAAATATAGTTAGACATACCCGTATATTGCTCTCATCTCTTGTCTTTCTAAAGTTTTTGAAACTATTCTTGCTTCCAAATTTCTTAAGCATTTCTCTTCTCATAATCTGCTCTCAGATCGCCAGTATGGCTTCCTTAAGGGTCGCTCTACTGGTGATCTTCTTTCATATCTTACTAACTCTTGGTCATCCTCCTTTCGGGACTTCGGTGAGACTTTTTCTATTGCACTAGACATATCGAAAGCCTTCGATAGAGTCTGGCATAAATCTTTAATTTCTAAACTACCCTCCTTCGGTTTCTATCCCTCCATCTGTTCCTTTGTCTCTAATTTCCTTTCCGGCCGTTCCATAGCCGCGGTTTGTGGACGGCCATTGTTCACTTCCTCACCCTATAAAACTCCGGTGTTCCTCAGGGCTCTGTCCTATCTCCTATTCTCTTTCTAATTTTTATAAATGATCTCCTTAACTGTACCTTAATTCCCATCCATTCATACGCAGACGACTCAACCTTACACTACTCCATTAGTTTTTCAGAACGCCCCAGCCAGCAATTCCTCAACGACAAACGTAATGAAGCCATAGAACTCTTAAATTCTGATCTTAATACTATTTCCAATTGGGGCAGAGAAAACCTTGTTAACTTTAATGCTTCCAAAACCCAATTTTCTCCATCTATCTACCCGTCAGGATCTCCCAGCGGACTATCCCTTATTCTTCAACAATACAAAAATCAACCCTTCATCTTCTCTCAATATTCTTGGTGTCTCTTTTTCTTCTGCTCTCATTTGGAAGGACCATATTACCAGTCTTGCTAAGGCAGCCTCCCAGAAGCTGGGTGTGCTCAATCGCCTTAGGGGGTTCTTTTCCCCAGCACAGCTTCTTGCTCTGTACAGGGGCATAGTGCGCCCTTGTATTGAGTATTGTTCACATGTGTGGGGAGGTTCCTCTCACACCGCTCTCCTAGACAAAGTTGAAAGGAAGGCCTTTCGTATCATTAACTCCCGTCCACTCACCAACTCTCTGCAATCTCTCTCTCTCCGCCGCAATGTTGCATCTCTCTCGCTATTCTATCGCTACTATAATAATCAGTGTTCCTCAGAGCTATCCCAGTGCATACCACCTCCTTTACGTAGGGCACGTGGTACCCGTCTTGCAACTCAATCCCACCCCTACTCTGTGCAACTCTCCAACCCAAGAGTGAAACGTTACTCTCAAACTTTCTTCTACTCAACAGCTGAGCTCTGGAACTCTCTCCCAGAATCAGTCTTTCCCTCTTCCTATGACTTAAATTGCTTCAAACTCCGTGTGTCCAGGCATTTTGGCTCGAACGTCCCTTGATTTTGGCCCTTTCACTCTGTCAACTATGGGGGAGGCACTCGCTATAGGCAGTAATGCCTTTTGCCTCCCTCAATCACATAGAAAAAAAAAAAAAAAAAATCCGTATAATCAGTTGCCGGGCAGAGCTCCCGTGGTGGTCCTTGCATCGGGGTCAAGGGGGACGGGGCACGTCGCTATCCCGGGGTCGGCCGGGGGGGGAGAGATGAATGGGGGTCTTTCCGTGACCTGACGTGGCCGGGCCCCTGCTGGACACCTGCATGACCCTGTTGCTTACAGAGTGTTTGTTCAGGGGAGAGTTAGATGTCTATTGATATGCTTCTTCCTAGGAGATAGTTTGGGTCTAACCTTTTTGGTTGAGATGGGTTATGCCCTATCTTGGTTTGGGGTTGCCTGGGATGTGGAGGGGAAGAATAACAACAAGGGGAAGTGAGGAGAGGGGGTCAGTTGCCAGGCGGCCTGACCCTTCTAGTTAATTGGTTTGTGGTGGTCAATCAAATCTGGTTCGAGCCGGAAATATCAGGAAAAAAAAGGGGGGAGAGGCGAGTTTAAGCCTGAGAGGTACAGGGGGTCACAACTCACAAGAACAAGGTACACAGGCGTCGTCAAAGGTATACCTCGCAGCACCACAATTCTGTCGTGTATTTTAACCTCTGCAATCTGAATGGGGCCTCTAACTCTGGCCTAACTATTTCTATACTTAGTGACTGGAGGGAATAACTGGCATGAAAGATAAGACAGAGTAATGTGTATTGCATACTAGAAGATGGGGACTGACAATTGTGTGGAAATAAATGGAAGAGAGAGAGAGAGACAAAAATCGTAGATGAAGATAGTGATCCAAAAAATGAATACATGCAGAACAGGATGGTATTATAGCCGTCGTCATATGATGCGGATGGGACCGGTTTGTTACGTACCTGACACAACACAACAAAGGGACTACCGCTTCGTCACATTAATATTGGTATAGCATAACTCGGGCTCAACTACATATATACTTAGTTACTAGAAGGGAACACTGGGCATGGGGGTTACGTACATATATACTCGTCATGTAGAAAGATAAGGGCCCGCAGTACCAGATAATCGTGTGATCCCTTCGACGAAGGACTCTCACGTCGGATTCGCACGTGAAGGTGATACCGCCAGTTGCTTCCTTGTGCGAATCTCTCGTGCGATACCGTCGGACGTATGGTTGGTAAGCATGTCAAACTCGCCTTGTGCATTTCTTACGGTTGGTATACCTGAGGAACGTTTTGTTTACAAATTACTGCCTCGGGCAGCCTCACGGGAGTACAGACGGAATCGAATCGTAATAAAGTGATGGTCCCTGGTGTATTATTTACCCAGTTTATTGCATTAATCCTATTATTCTGTATTTAGGACATTCTCAATTGACGAAAATAAGGTAGCCTAGGCCCTAGTGATTCCCCAGAGGACCATTGAATTTCTCTAGCCTAATTTCCCTTCAACCACCAATCAATTTTTGAGTTTAGGAATAGCCATGGGGTTGTGGTATGGATTTTCGCTGAATAATTGGGTTGTGCTTGGCTCTCTGGAAAAGTGGCTTGGTTATAATATCAAGCAAGCTTTTCTGTTATATTCAAGCCTAGCCCTGTTCACCTGTTCCAAGTATATCTAGGCCTATGGCCATAAATCGTGAAATCTAACCTAGCCTATCTCTAACTCAAAAAGGGCCAGAGCTAGGATAGTGGGCTGTAAATTGTCATACGCTATCTATCCCCTGGCTGACCCTTCCCAAATGGGAAAGGTAAAGCTTTGAGTCCTCCATTTCATAGTAAGAGATGCTTAAATTGGACATAGGCTATGAGCAATTTTGATGAGAATTTAGCCTAGGCCTATATTGTTAAGTAATTATCTTGATATATTAAAACTACTGAAAACAGGGTAGGCCTAGCCAAACCTTAAGAGGTTACCAAGGTTGGATTTTGGACGATGGATTAGGCATGAGAGGCTAGTGGATTATTTAGTTCTTATAATAACCATGGTAACCTAATAAAACTAATCTATTCTAGCTATCCAAGCGAGGTAACCTCCGACTCCGAGTTTTTCCAAAAATTTAGCTGGGAAAGTGTTTGGATCACACAATTGTTCTCATCGGCTTTAGACATCTAGGGATAGTCACCTATCCTAGCCTAATTATAGAAAAAGATTTCATGGCTAAATAGTATTTTTTAATCTCCATGGGACTTGCATATTTAATCAACATGTAGCCTACTCTTTAACCTCTGAAGTGCGCATGGGGGTAATTGGAAACGTCCCCCTGTGCTGACGTATTTGAGGTGTTTCCGCCACTAAAATATTCATTGTGCCATTAATAGCATTAATACTTATCCATATGCGCCTATTATGGGTTGATTATAAAGGTATTAACCTGAAACAACAATAAAACGAGTGAAAACAGCGTTTGGATGGTCAAAATCGGAGATATAGCCCGCGAGTTGTATAATGTATGGGTGAGGCAATCTGCTTTCCCGCCAATTTCCCCCAAGGCCACTGAGACACAGTCGATCGATACTCTCTCTCTCTCTTGCACTCGCTTGCTATCAGTGATGACCACACCCTCCAATCGGATTTCTAATGTTAGCACGAAAATATACCTCAGAATAAGGGAATAACAGGGAAAATAGGTGATAACTGAAGGAGAGAGGAGGAAAGTGGGGAAGGAGGGGAGGTAGAGGACTGAGATTTTGCATGGCCCAGGGGCCAAAAAAAAAAAAAAAAATAAAAAAAAAAATATAAAAAAATATTTTTTTTTCGATGTCAAAAGTTGATTTTTATTTTCTCTGACTCTTAAGAGTCTCCCCGCAGTGCGCCGGGGGAACTCTTAAGAGTCTCCCCGCAGCTCCCGGGTTAAACAATGCAAAATTGTTGGCAAATTAATATAGCCAAGGTTAGGTTAGCTAATGGGGAAAGCGATTTCTGAGTTAACCTAACCTAAAAATTTAGAATAGGCCTATGATAGGTTTCTTGAAGTAGTGTAGCCTAACGATACTCCTTACTTTTGAGTATAGGACTATCCCGTAAATTTCAGAAGCCAGCCGAAGCAAATCGGCTTCTAAAAGTTGGGGAAGGATGTACGGTAGTATTCAAACGTATCGCCTTCCTTGTTTACACTACTCGCACACTCCTTTATATTTTGACTGCCGTGGGATACAATAATAGGATGAAGGGGGGCTTTTCCCCCCTAAGCCACCCCATGAATTAATTGTCATCTTATATATTGCCAGCATGGGGTCTGTAAGGTTAGTTACATTAGGTAAGTTAGGCACAGTATAGTATTGTAGCAATCCGATTGTGGGATTGGGTTGAGTTAGTTTAGCTTTATGAGGCAGAGTTTCTCAACTGAATATTACCATAGCCTAATACTCACAGATGTTTTTTCTGGAAGAGGCCTAGGCCTGTGGCTCCAGTTCAGTAGCCTGGGTAAGATTAGGAGTAGTGAGCATACCACTACCAACATACAGCATAACTCCTCTATAAAACATTAACCTAACCAAACAACCTAACCTAACCTAACCTAGTATTAATGTAGTACTAGGTTAGGTTAGGTTAATGTTTTATAGATGATTTATGCTGTATGTCGGTAGTGGTACGCCCACTACTCCTAATCTTACCGTAGCCTGGTCACCAATTTGACCCTGGCTTCGCCTGTCTCAACTCTTATGTATTCCCTCAAAAACAAATACCTGTATGTATAAGTTCAGAATAGTGAATCCTATACAGATCACTTAGTAGGTACCGAGTACTGTATACTTTATGGGGTTATTTACCACAGCTGCACCAATTTGCCCCAAGTTTTATACTGTAGCCTACAGTTCTGCTACATGAAAAGTGTCAGGTTTTAATCCAGTACCATTCAGTGGCAGTGCAGCAATATCATAAAGTTTCGGGTTTCAAGTTAATAGTAATGTGATCACCCCCTTTGACTAGGCTAATATAGAAAACCATTTATTTTCAATACTTATCCTGCATCAAATTGACACCTGCCCTGTCTACAGTACTATACGGTACCAAAAACAGAAAGTCTAGTAGGCAGGTTTACTTTTATAAATGACTAAATATATGATGCTTGGACAATTATAGGTACCGCATAAAGAATGAACAATATATTTCACATAATTTATTGCAATTCTTACATACATAGGTACCCGTTATATAATATTGTATCATCTAATCACAACTCCTGTTGTATGCTTCCATATGGATAGGTCCTTAAGACCGCTTCATCAGATTTTATTCACCCAATTAGCCTACTACCCACTGTACCCAGGTAAGAAAATTCACGACATTACATTATACTTGCTTGTATTTTTGGTTTGGAATCCTCATTTGGTGACCATTATTATCTATCTATTTGAGGCATAGGCCTATTTCCTGAAATAAGTCTTGCAATTGACGAGGATGGGTGTGAATGGGATATGCCGTGTGTGGGCCAGTCAGCTCTGCAGACTCGTTATCTTATGTTCATTTATGGAAGTATTTCAAGTAGGCCTAGGCCTAGCCCAATCAGGGAGAACATGTTAGTCCCTATTAATAGCCTACTTTAGTAGGGTAGGCTGGTTAGGCCTATATTTTTTAATCCAATAGGCCTAGCCTATGTTAAAATAGCCAACAATAGGGTACCTAGGTTAACAAGTCCCAGATATTGAAAGAAAAAGTGGAAAAGTGGTAAAAATTGAAGAGACCTCGGACAGCCTTTTAACTAGGCCTAGGCTAGGCCTATAGGCTAATTATGTTTTGTTAGGTTAGGTAAAAAGGCTGTCCAAGGTCTCTTCAATTTTTACCACTTTTTCTTTCAATATCTGGGACTTGTTAACCTAGGTACCCTATTGTTGGCTATTTTAACATAGGCTAGGTTGGATTAAAAAATATAGGCCTAGCCTACCCTACTAAAGTAGGCTATAAATAGGGACTAACATGTTCTCCCTGATTGGGCTAGGCCTAGGCCTACTTTAAATACTTCCATAAATGAACATATATAACTAGTCTGCAGAGCTGACAGGCCCACACACGGCAGATCCCATTCACACCCATCCTCGTCAATTGCAAGACTTATTTCAGGAAATATGCCTCAAATAGATAGATAATAATAGTCACCAAATGAGGATTCCAAGCCAAAAATACAAGCAAGTATAATGGAATGTCGTGAATTTCCTTACCTGGGTAGTAATTGGGCGAATAAAATCTGATGAAGCGATCTACAAGTTGTCAAGGCTGGCCGACATAGGCCTCAGGTGAAGGTGCCTGTACAACGGCTCCTGTCAAGTTCAACATCGTCATTGAAGATATATCGAAAGTCTTTGGAAATGTGCTAATTGTAACCCATATTAATATATATTAATAGTTTCGTACATTATGCAATTGATTTGCATTAACCTCTTAAGTGCGCATGGGGGTAATTAGACACCTCTGCCTGTGCGCATGTATTTGAGCTGTTTCCATCACTAAAATATTCATTTTACCATAAATAGCATTAATACTTATCCATATGCGCCTATTATAGGTTGATTATAAAGGTATTAACCTGTTACAACAATAAAACGAGTGAAAACAGCTTTTGGATGGTCAAAATCGGCGCTACAGGCCGCGAGTTGCATAATGTATGGGTGAGGCAACCTGCTTTCCCGCCAATTTCCCCCAAGGCCACTGAGACACTGTCGATCGATACTCTCTCTCTCTCTCTCTTGCACTCGCTTGCTAACAGTGATGACAATGCCCTGCTTGCAACTCGCTAATGTTAGCACGAAAATATACCTCAGAATAAGGGAATAACAGGGAAAATAGGTGATAACTGAAGGAGGTGAGGAAAGTGGGGAAGGAGAGGAGGTAGAGGACTGATATGTTGCATGGCCCAAGGGCAATTTTTTTTTTTTTTTTTAAATTGATTTTTTTTTCTCTGACTCTTAACCCGTACAGCCCCAGCGACGCGCCTGACGCGTCGGCGATGTATGTAACGCACAGCCCCAGAGACGCGCCTGGCGCGTCACCCTAATTGCGCCGACCGTGACCTCAGGTGTAGCCACTCAAGAGGGCTCAGATGTGTATGGGAACTGTGTACGTATCCCACGCAACCGTGCCGATGGTTGAAAACTCTCAAAGTCCACGTGCGTGCGCGCGAGCGTGCAATAACCTGTTTTTTTGGGATAATTGCCTTCAATTTTTTACTCTTGTAAAATCCATTTTCGGGGGCTCTGTAGGACCATTTTTTAAGCTTTTTGAGCGGTTTTTCGTGGTTTTTCCTTCATTCCTAACCCATTCGCTATTGTTTCTGGAATAAAACCATTTTTTGAAAACCGGCCGGGTTCTGGTGCGCAAACATTACATAACTAGCCGGGGCTCCACGGGTTAAGAGTCTTCCCGCAGTCCGCCGGGGAAATCTTAAGAGTCTTCCCGCAGTTCCCGGGTTAAAGAATGTCTTCTGTAACCTTTAATTTACGAATTGAAACAATAATACAAATAATAAAATTTAATTAGCAAACGAAGGGATCCGACGACCATCGAAGAGAAGGGTCGAAGCAAGGTCCATTGATACATCAGGTCAACCCACGCGCAGCTCAGTGACGTCACACTGTTGTACCAAATGAAAGAAAGAGAGAATACGCTCGCCGCTCTGCCTAGCTCCGCCCCCTAACAGCTGCGAGACGTTGTAAAGGCTTATCCCTCACACAGTCCACACAATATCTGGACTGTGATCCCTCAATACCTTCACCTTCCCGCCTATACACTGTCACAATCTTATAATACTTTGTATATTTGTTTACCCGGTCCAATCATTTTCATATCAAATGTAGGCTATTACCGGTACTATATTACTATTATAATATTATAATATTATATTTAGCATTATACAAAATGGGATAACTATTTTCAGGTTTAATTTATAGGTATTGGTTATTGTTCTAATTTCTTCTTACAACTAGGTTGCACAAAGCGGGATAAGGATTTCACAAAATTCGGTACACACTTATTTTATTAATATATACATGTGTCTATTAAAGTTAAATTATGAAAATTAGGACTTAGAGCACTGACAAGACCTGCGTCCAGTATCATCGTAAGGTTCCGTAAGGTTATTATGAAGAGCATTGGACAGGTTACAAAACAATAATAACATAATAACATAATAGAAGTGAGTACACAAAGCCTGTTGGCCCATACAAGCCAGATCCCTCTCACACCTAACTCATCTCGTACTTATGCCTTTCTAGTTTGATGTTGAAGCTCTCAAAATTAGCCATATAAATATATCTCAAATTTAGCCTTATAAATACATATCAAAATTAGCCTTATACATACAGTACATGGTCAGTAAATTGGTAGATACATTTTAATATTAACAAATGCAAGCTGTTAAGGATAGGGAAGTTTAATGCAAATGCAAAATATAAACTAGCTAATATGAAATTATAAAACTCAGAATGTGAGAAAAGGCTATGTGTGTTTGTTGGCAATGATTTAAAACATATAAAACAGTGTAATGTATTAGCGTTCGTAACAATGCAAACATGATTTTCTGGTTCATTTCAGGGAGTGTGATTAACAGAATTGTTGATGATATCTTAAAACTTGACTTGTTATTAGTGATAAACCATATGGATTATGCAGTTCAAGTTTGGTGATTTTATTACAAAATGGACATTGATTCTTTGGAGCGAGCACATAGCAGAATTACACACATTTTCCATAATATTAGAAATCTGACATATGACAATGGTTAAGGTGTCAATAATCTGTGTGTGATAACCCGGGTTCGAATCCTGGCGGATCACATATATGATTTCATTAATTTCATTGGAGGAGTTTGGTGGTGTGGTGAAATTGATATAAATTATTAATATGAAAACAGTTTGAAGAACTTAGAACATAAGAACATAAGAAAGCGGGAGTCTGCAGAAAGGGATCTGCCGTGTGTGGGCCAGTCGGCTCTCTGCAGATTCAAGTGTTCGTATGTTCTTATAAATACACCTCATAATTAGTCTTATAAACACACCATATAATAAGTCCCAACAATTATTTCACACTTATTTCATTAACTTAGACATTTTTGATTTAGTTTTTCTTGGATCATTGGCATTAATGTTTCTGTTCAAAATTCTTATTCTAAAGAACATTCGACATTTTACAAACAAACTAATCACTTCCCATGGCAAAATGTTTGCCGCAGATTCTTGCACATTGTGGAGTAACTCTGTTTTTTTTACCACATAATGTAGTCCATTTGGCCCTCAGTTGTTCATCTTTGGGAAATAGATGGAATGATACATTTCCTTGTTTAATGAATACAGACTTGCACCCAACAACTTCACAGTATAACGGCATTTTGTTCACTTACAATAGCAGAGCTACACTGTCACACGGCATTATGGTCTCTGTTGTATTATAAAATATCGAAGTTATACTTTCACGGCACGAAGATATAGAAAACGGAGGATGCTGCTCCAACGGCTGTGATTTTGAGAATGAGCGGGAAGAAACTGGTGACCCTTTCACCCTTCAACGCTCTGACGTCATGCGCGCGGATAGGGAGTTTGAGCGACCCCGTGGGTTGACCTGATGTATCTATGGACCTTGGGTCGAAGGTCCTCTTCAGATTCCAATAATATTGGACGTAAACGGTCGCGGCGACCGTTTACGAAAGCATTCGCTCAGCCAAACAAATCCCCAAAAATGTTTTTATACTACGAATTTTGAAAGGAAGGATACCTTCGAGGGAAGGGAACGTTTGGTACTGCGGGCCTATGTCTTTTATTATGTAGGGAGACCAAAACTGCACAGCATATAGCCTACTCACAATACTTTTATATAAGGGTATAACTATGTGTTTACCATGACAATGAAAATTTCTTCTAATGAATCCTAGTGTTCTGTTTGCTTCGTTAGCTGCTGCAATGCATTGGCTTGTGGATTTTAGATTTTCGTATCTAAGCACTGCTTTGTCCTTTATATGTGATACGCTCTCTATCTTTTCACCATCCATGTGATATTTGCATTTATTGCTTTGGGAGCCTATTTGTAGTATCTGGCATTTGCTTACATTACATCTGCCAATTATCTGAGGGAGAGAGAGAGAACAAAAAATAGTGTGCTAAACTCAAAACCAATATTCAAGAGACTGGGCTTCTCAAATTGGACTCCAGACTTGAATGTCCTGATGTGCCGGTTTAGCAATACTCAGGTTTTAAATTCTCCCAAGTTCTGTTTTGCTAACTACCACTACCATTACCACTTTCCATTATAAAGGTTAATTTCCATATATCACTAACCCATGAACAAGTGCTATATGTGTAAATGAGAATAATGTATTCCTTTATTTATATAATAATGGTGTAAACTATGCACATTTGTATTCGTAGTTAATATAATTAGTTAAAGTAGGGCTTAGTGGCTATCAACCCTGCAGGATTTTTAACCCAGGATATGTCAGTGGAAAAATCAAGGTTGGAGCCTCTGTTCGAGAATTCCAGTCCCTTGGTGTCATTTGTATTCGGTAAAATGTTAATGAATATGGAGTAATATTTATATTGATGTACTAATAACTTCCAAATCCCTGGTTTTCTCAGTAACATTGCGATACGTTGTGTAGCGCTCGTAATACTGTCAGTTACCTGCTGTCTCATGAGTGTATTGTATACATGTAAATTGACCTACGGTAGGATAATACTATATGATTTATCGTTTTACATTAACAGCAGTTACTTTATTATTATATTTATATTATTATATAATTATCATAATCATCACCATAAGCAGCCTTAGTTAGTTCACTGCAGGCTGAAGAACCTCTCACAAACGCTTCTAATCTGGTCAGATGTTATCCTGTTCCATCTTACTTTAGCAAACTTGCTGATCTCATCCCTCCATCTGGTTATCTGTCTATCCCTTCCTCTAGCTCCATTTATATTTTCCCATTCAGTTCCTTTATGTTTCCATATCTTATCATCTCTTCTAGATATATGATCTTTTCAAGCCCATTTCCTCTTGTCAATGCGATTATCTTCTACTTTTTTTTTTCTTTTTTTTAAGAGACAATGAACGGAGGAAGGAAAAACACAGACAAAACAAAAAGGTCCATGTGCCTAAAGGCATCCTCCATTCATAAAATGTTTGTAACAACTGGATTTAAACATTTGTAGATTGTAAGTTTGTGGAAAGCAATTCGAGGGAAGTGAATTCCAAAGAGTAGTAGCTCTGGGGATAAATGAATTCTGATAAGCAGAAGTTCTGCATTGTGGAGGAGAAAGTGTAAATTCATGGGCGCTCTCAGCTGCCCTAGTTCTACGGGGAAAGATGTGGAGAGGCGGCACAATTGAAGCAAGTTCCTCGGAACAATTGCTGTGAAAATATCTGTAGAATAATGCAAGGGATGCAACGTTTCTTCGTATGGATAATGTAGGAAGGTCCTGTGTGATTGCAGGGTTATTGATTAATCTAATAGCTTTATTTTGAATTTTGTGTTTCTTCTCTTATCCAAGAGGCTCTCGTCTAACATTATCCTCTCCATTGCTTTATGGGCACTACAAAGTTTTCGTTTATGAAATTTGTTTATACTCCAAGTTTCTGATCCATAGATTAGTACAGGAAGGACACATTGTTTGCATACTTTTCTCTTAAATGCAAGGGGTAAGTAGCTTTTCATATTATAATTCTGCTTACCAAATGCGCTCCATTCCATATCTATCTTTGGTTTGATTTTTCTAGAGTGATCTGAGTTTAGTTTTATAATCTTGCCTAGGTATTTATATTCCTCCACTGAATCTGGTCCATATTCCTCTAACTTAATGTGTTGTGGTTGCACATGATCATTCAACATACTCTTGGGTTTCTTTCTATTAATTTTCAACACTACTACCCTTGTCTAGCGGGGTGTTTTGGGCTCATTTGGGCATATTCAGGCCCTCCTGCATGATAAATCAAGCATCTGCAAGCATTTAGCAAAACACTAGGCACCAAAAGCTTCAAAATGAGACCAGAACGAGCTACGTAGCACTCGTAGTTCTCTTGCAGTGATGCCACGAACATGGGAGTTTAGCATATATCGGTATATTTTTCCCAGCTATGCTCATTACTGGCTACACTGCCGGCCTCTCGAGAACACAGGGAACATGAGTTAATGGGCGGCAGTAAGCCCTGGGAGTCGGCTGTCTGGACCGCTGTGCTCCCGGCCATTTGCACTCGATTTTAACCCTTTAAAAGCCTTAATAATGCTCCTAACTTGCTGCAAATTGGTGCACGACTTAAGACGAGCGCCGCCAATAAAGGGCTAAGGCTTCCTCAGTATATATCATCCATCATTTGTTGTAACTCTTCCCCCGAGTTGTTAGGATAAACTTTGTCTCAGCAAATCTGAAGATGCTTTGGTGTTCCCCATTAACATTTATACCTTTATTGTCCCGCTGAAGATCACTAAATATGTCCCCCAAACACGCGTGAACAGAACACATTTGATATTGTATTATGTCATTTACCTAATAACTCGAGTTCCAATGCACGTTATAGTCTGATTTTGTTTAATGCAAACAATAGCATTTCAACTATAAGGAATCACAAAAAATTAAATATATAACATTAAATAAATATATACATAAATATATAAATCGGAATACAATAATCACTATTACCGTTATATATTTTGTTGCCGTTTTGTTGTCTTTACATACGCAACTGTGTATGGGCGGAGCTTATTAACTATCAATGCACTAGTTTCACTAGAATCGTTTATGCTGCACCACCAAAGACTCAAATTGTTCGAACCTGCTGCCAATGTGTGGCTAGGACTTTGGCATACCCCTGGTCTACGACTTACCGCTGTGAGTGTACCTACCCGATAGCACTATCGTTAGTGATAGCCATTTGTATTTTTACTACTGTTAACCCGTTGAGCCCCGGCTAGTTATATTTTGTTCACCCCAGTCCCAAGCCATTTTCACTTCTTTTTTTTTTTTTTGCTAAAATGGAAGACAAGGATGAGAAATGAAAAAAAAAAAAAAAAAAAAAATCACCTCGGATATTTTTTTTTTTTTTGGGGGGGGGGGCGTTGGGGGGGGGGAGCCTCAAAAAAATGTGTTGAGCCAAAATGGAAGAGAATGGTGAGAAATGAAGACAAAAAAAACTCACCTCGGTCATTTGGGGGGCAGGGGGGGGGGGTCGAAAGTTCGTCTCCCCCGCATGACCACCCGCCCGGGAGCACTAGGGTGAAAACTGAGTATGGCATTGTACGGCATACATCCTAAGGAGTGTCTCACATAAATCTCAAGCCTCTAGCTCCCATACGACCGGAGTAATGAAGGTTCAAAGTGGCGGTGAACTAAGGGTGTAAAGTATCCCCACTAAGCCCACCACCACCGGCCGCGCGGCTGTCTTGGCCCGCTCACACCTACCGGCCCGGCTCCCACACACACTACGGTACCTCCCCCTCCTATTCTCCCGCCATTTCCTACCTTACGAGCCACGTAAATTATTTTAATATGCCGGACGCACGTGATGCGTCGCTGGGAGTTGGTGATAACAAACTGCCGATGCATCACGTGCGACGCTGGGTCTCAATGGGTTAATGTCTTATCAAGTTGCAAATTTGATTTCAATAGAAAATTTTGACACCAATTGTAGTTTCGTTATTCATGCAGAGTTTAGTAAAATTTACCAGAATGTCCCCGACTTCCCAAATTGACTAATTCCTTTAAAGTGACAATAGTGCATTGTTATGTGTGCGATTAGTTTGCTTGGAAAACAGATTATCTTGCTCATGTAGTAATGTGGTGGATTGTGTTCTTTTATTTATAAATTAAGCGTTATAATCGACGCGGGTTGGCACCGAGTTACGATCAAGACAGCAAGCGTTATATCTGACGTGAATTGATCCTCAGCTGGTTCAGCCCTTGGCTATCCCGGCAAGCTTTATAGTCGACGCGGGGTAACACTGAAAGAGTTGGACAGCAAGCGTTATAACTTACATGACCTTGTCCCCAGCATGAACTGTATCCATCCTTTCCCACCTTAGGATTTATATCCTTTCCTACCTTAGAACTGTCTGTGAGGCAACCAAAGATTATTTTTAAGCCAGCAGGCTGAATGCTTGTCGATGGTTGATTCGGCTGAAGTAGTGTCTCTTCTGTCTGGGATGTCACAGTTGGGGCATCTCCGGGCAAGAGGGGCACTCTGGGGGGCTGAGGTGTAACCTTCTCTGTCTGGGATGTCGCGGGTGAAGCGTCTCCGGGCAGCAAGGGCACGGCTGGCTTTGGTCGATTTGGTGTTGGCTCTGGTTGGGTTTTCAGGGATGTTGCAGGGATTGCTGGACCAATTGTGCATGTTTTGAAGTATGAATTAGGATCTGGTCATCGGGGGAACAGGTTTTGGAGAGAGTTGTGGTGGTGGGTGTGTCCACGTGTTTGGGTGCCTCGCTCTCTTGCTGGTTTTGGATAGAAATCAAGGGCTGTGGGGGCATTGAAGGTTTCTTGCGAGTGCACGCCTCTAAGATGGTATTGTGGGTGAAGTGTAGGGTGTTTGGGCGTTTGCAGGGGTTATGGGGGGTTGATCAATATTTGAGATGACGATGGTATGTCGATGAATGGGCGATAGTTGAGCTTTTCTCTTCCGCTTCCTTTCATGTTTCTCTTCGTTTTCTGTGATGACCGCAGGTGACGGAACTCAGGATCTTGAAAGGTCACTCTGTTGTTGGTGCCGACTTTTGATGGTGGCAACACGGACAAAGGTTTTATGCAGGTTTGGGGCTGTTACTGCATTCCTAGGCTGCATATCACCATCGTCGTCGAGAAAAAAGTCTCGACCCCGGGGCTGGAGCTGTTTTTTCTCGTCGTCACGGTGATAAGGGTGAAGGTGCTGTAAGAAGTAATACCAGACATCATTCAGTTGTCGGTAGTCGATGCAGAATCGAGAGGAACCATATTTTTTCCTGACCAGGACGACGGGTGTCAACCATGGGCTGGTGGAGGGTCGGATAATGCCAGCATCCAACATTTCTTGTACTTGGGTGTCTTCCACCTTTCTTTGTAGAGGGTTCTTCCGCCGGATGGGTTGGCGAATTGGAGGCCCTGTGGTGTTAATGGGATGTTCCAATAGGTGAGTGTGTCCTATGTCATGGGCAGAAGTGGCAAAGAGGGCCTGGAAGGACATGAGCAGCTGGTGCAGGTCTCCTTGTTGTTGTGTTGTAAGGTGAGATGGAATTTCTGGTAGCGTTGGAGGTCGTTGGGGTTTGTTTGATAGTGGGGGTGAGTTGGTTTCGTCATAGGGTTCCAGTTCCCCTATGATGAGGCCTCTGGGCAATGTTAAAGTCCTGTTGGATATGTTGGTGGTCCGCACGTAGGCTCGCTTGGTGTAGTGACTAGCGTCTCGGACTTCCACCCAGAAGGCCCGGGTTCGCGCCCACGCTCGGCGCATTAAAGATTTTTCACAAGCACTGAGTCGTTACCATCCCTCATGAGCAAAGGGATGGGATAGTAGTACAGGACCCCAATGGAAATACGCCTAATCGGCCTTATTGAGCTATCCTTAGCTAGCTTAGCATGCGCTAGCTTTAAGAACTATTATTATTATTATTATTATAGTTGTGGTGGTTGGAGATCAGTGCTGGTGCGGCAAGACATTCTCGGTCGAAGGGGCTCTGGAGAGTTGGTGTTAGGATCAGATCGCCCTCCAGTGTAGGCTGGATGGTCACCCATTGCTCATGGTGTGGGTGTAGGGTGATGTTCTTGGTCACCACAGCTTGGAAGATCTTGACAGTGCGGATGGAGTGAGTAGTTGATGCGGCTACTGGGTTATTGGAGTATTCTTCCGGAAGATTGGGGTCGTAGATGAGGATCCGTCTGGTGCAGTCGATGGTAGTTCTTAGTGCAGTCAACAGGTTGTATCCAAGATATCCATCGATTGGGTTGTTGTAGATGAATTTGTGAATGGCAACCGTGCCCAGGCACTGTGGTGGCAATGTCCAGTGGGGCTCTTTCTCCTTGATTGGGAATGATGTTATCGTTTGCATCGATCAAGATTACAGTTGAAGACTGGATGGGCCCGAATCTTTTGGCATATTTTTTTAAGTAATTAGAAAAAAAGAAAATTTGGAGGCACCCGTGTCAATGAGTAGACAAGATTTGGCACCCTCTATGGTGAGGTCCAACGGGGGGTTTCCCTTCACGAGCCCTCGCTATCCGGACATAATGAGGGTGGGGGCGGCTTAACAACCCTGGTCTTCAGGTGGGGTCTTCTGTTCTGCCTCGGTTATCTCGTCTGGGATGGGCTCTTCTGTGCAGTTCTCTTGCCCTGCAGTTCCGTCTTTGGTGATAGCAGCCAAGCGACGGGGCCGAATCCACGAAATTTGGCCCCAGAACGCTGGTACTCTGGGTCGCCTAGCAATGAAGTTGCTGAAGGACTTGCGTAAGCTATTCAGAGGGCATCGTGGGTTGCAGGGCTTCCACTCATTCGGCTTGACTCTAGCCCATTCTGCGGGCTTATCAATTGGCCGGACGGGAGTGGAGGTAGGTTGAGGAGCTGGAGTTTGAGGCTTGGTGGGAGCTCAGCTGATGGCAACTATATACCTTTTCCTTTTCATGACACTGTCTCACTGCCATGATCCATCTGATGACCGGCAGATCCAAATCGTACCCTCGAGGCTCTGTCACGGCAAAGTGGTCCCTGCCATTCGAGAGTAGGATCCTGAGTAAGGCATTAAAGACGTGGTCTTTGCGGACGGCGGCAGTAGCAGTAGGAAAGGCAGTGACCACAAGCTGGCTGAGGAGGCTGATGGTGGTGTCGAGGTCCCCGTCGAACTTGGTGTCATGGAACTTCTGGTTTACGAGTACAGATCCAAGAGACGGGCATATAGCACCCTTGGTGTAGGTCTCGAACTGTTCCCAGGTCAGATCGGGGTTATCATACACGTATGCCGACTCTAGGGATATATGTCTCCCCAGCTTCATAACGATGGTGTGAATCTTAGGGGTGTCTTCATCTTTAGAGACAATATCGAGCACTGGTTTAACAACCTCGAGGTATGTCGTAATGTCATGCTCCTCTGGCTAGAAGGAAATCATTTCCAGACATTTTCCAGCCATGATGTCTGTTTGTTGCGGTCACTGTCTGGTAAAAATATATAGAGATCCTGAAAGGCCGTCCCCCCGAGTTGAGACACTGCTGCCACCAATGTTATGCTGGGTGCGAAGGGAATTTAACCTTCCCGAAAATCCCTGGGCCTGGCGCGGTTTCGAACCCTGGTCAGTGAACACAAGGGCCCTGAGTAGGCATGCCAGACTCGCGCGCTACCAACTGTACTACCACGGACGTACAATAGGAAAGTAACCTTAGTTCTCCTTGAAGAACCATGTGATAGTCTCGTGGTGATACACGTGCCAAGTTTCTTGAACTTTCCACCCACGACAATTTTACACTTTCCCAGACGTCAGCTCGGGTAGTTTTGTGGTTGCGGGATTTTCAGGTACAGGGTATCACATATACCAATATATCCGTGATAAACTCTGATATTCAAGAGACACTCAGTGCACTATTAATATATAGTTGGTGTGTAATATTCTTATTGCTATTTCAAAGGAGCAGTAACCCCCAGCCTTTAATACTTTTGCAATTCATATCAGCTCTGGGGTATATATTTCCATGTCCATGATTTTGTGTATTGTATTTATGCCATTATATGTGTGAATAATTAGTCATGTAAGCCATTCCATGTTGTTATCTTTACTGAATATAATAACTATAAATGTACTCCTGTGTTGTCCTTACACCTTTGCATGTTTGTGTGTGTGTCTGTGTGTGAATGCATTATCTGCCAAGTTAAGTTAGAATCCACTTTATAGCCAGTAAACCCAGTAAAAATACTGGTATAACTATTATTACGATATTTCATGCGCACACACACGCTCATACTCATGCACGCACAAACACAGAAGATGCTCCGTCTATTAACCCATGAAGCGCGATAGGCCTCACGGAAGGGTCACCATAGCGAACGCAATAGGCCTCACGGAAGCAAGACCATAAAAAAAAACTTCATAAACACCCCAGGGGCTCTCAAAACAAAGGATATGTCATTAGGTGAGATAATTCCCCTCTAGTACTTCTTACCACTCATCCATATGTTTCTCACCCCCCCCCCTTCCCCTCCTTATTTCCCCTCCCCCCCCCCCCCCCCCCCTCAATTATCCCCTATTTTTCCTCTTATTTTCATCATTTATCGGTCATTCTTCTCTCACTCGGTAATGTAGCACAAGTAGGTTGCATAAGCGATCATTGTATAACACCGAGACACCGCCCCGCTCGCCTCAGTTACCTCACAGACAGCAAGAGGGGAGGGTTACCCAAATGCTTTTCCAACTTATTTTAGCACTCTTGAAGGTTCATATATACGTCATATATGTAAAATAAAAGCATATTGAAAACAAATAATGCTCTATATTGTAAATATAACGAATTCTGTCAGAATCCAAGGCTAGAAATTTACAAATAAGTACCCTTGCCCCTAGGGTATTTTCGTGTTTAACAGGTTAATGCTGACCCCACCAATCACAGACATCTTCATGAATGTATCCGTCCTCCCCCCACCCCCCACCCTCTCCCATCACAAAGGAAACTGTAGACTTATAAAATATTTAGGTGTACTGTAGGTCATTGGCCTGATGAAGCTATATGTGAAACATTGTAATCAATTGCTCCTCTTCATATGGTGTTTATACGAACAAATCAAAAGTGGTTCTGTTTCCAAAGTTTTTCAATCTCCAGAAGTGGGTGGGTTTCTTTGCCTCTTGGATGCACAATCTGCTGCTAGCTTTCTGATCTAATTGCCAAAAAACGGTTGTGTGAAATCTGTGAATCCGCCTTCCCTTTGTCCTCCAGCTGGAGTGCATGTTCTGTACTGTGCCAGTGGTGTGTCAAAGGCTCTATGAGAAATAGTCCTCCAGCTGGAGTGCATGTTCTGTACTGTGCCAGTGGTGTGTCAAAGGCTCTATGAGAAATAATGCAATTAACTAAGTGAAATAATGGAAAAGCTTCTCACCACGCCTGTAGCCTACCACCACCAGAAAGAGACTGAGTGGCGAAACGAATCTGGAACGAGAGGACTAACCACCGCCATAGCCAACATACCGAGATCTCCAACTCTACCTCCACCATCTCCACCGCCATCTTCACCACCACTGTTGCCACACACTCAAGGTCAACCTCCCGCATCAAAGAAAATTACTCAAGGGCAGACAACTATATACCCCACAAGACAGAAAAACATGTGATCAGTTTCTCGCCGATTACACTTCTCCTGCAACATCCCAAACCTACAAACTTGCAACCACTGTCCACTCCATCTACCTCCAACCTGCAAACCACATAAGCAGCCCCAGAACAAACCAGAAGGCCAAATATAAATTACCAAAGCCCCGAGCAACAAGATGCCCACCTTCTTCATCTTTCAACATCGTATTTATAAGGATAATTAATCTAACAAGTGCACATCTTGCAAACAATGCACACCTTCATTCACCAAGCCCATACAAACCACGCAAGGCCAAGACAACAGGAAAGCAACTCGCCCAACATGCAAGGCTAGCAATTGCCTGTGTTCTTTCTCTGCCCACCACACCAAGACAAAAAGGGAACAACCACCAATCTATATAGAAGTACAAGAAGTAATTAACATCGAAATAACACATTCTCCAACCACAGCAAAGAAGTTATTCACCAACATGGACAATCCTGAATTACAGAATAATGAGGAAAAGAGAAAGAAAAGACAACACAAGAAATGGCACCATAAACACCGGACATCCCCACGCCACTCTAGAGCTCAGCCGCATCACCGCCATGGCCAGGAAAGCCAAGATATACGGTTACCATCCATCACCCCACCTCCAAGCCACACGGAAACAACCGCCATACAATACCCTACCACTAGGCGCCTTTCTGCTGCGCAGCTACACCAACGCCAAGACGCAAAGTAAAGGGGTGACCTCGGCAGGAAATTCTAAGATCGATACCCAGTTGGAAAACTGTTCTTATTAGTTACTGGACGTAAGACAGTTGTAATGTTGGGTCACCCAGTTGGAAAACTGTTCTTATTAGTTACTGGACGTAAGACAGTTGGAATGTTGGGTCACCTCGGTGGGAAACTGTTCTTATTAGTTACTGGATGTAAGACAGTTAAACCTCAGTAGGATACTGCTCTTATTAGTTACTGGACGTAAGACAGTGGAATATTGGGGCCCCATGTAAGTGGAAAAACAACTGTTCTTATTAGTTACTGGACGTAAGACAGTTGAAATATTTGGGCCACAATTAACATCACCTTCAGTTCTTCAAAGCTCTTATAAAGACCAGAGTAGTCAGGAGCTCTCTCCTGTGTTAACTCGATTCTATTTACTTATGCATTGGTATATGGTATACAGTATAGTATTCAAGATCCAAAACCCAAGAGTTCGAGTAAAACTGTGGGAACCCAGTCACGACAGGACAAACCCCACGGCCAACGCATCTGCATCTACCGGAGACGGGATTACTTATTCTACAAATCGAAAGTGAAGTTATTATACCGTTACAATACACAAGAGAAATAACTGTGAAAAGGATCTATACTTTGTGTATTTATAGAGAAAGAGTATAAAAAGATCAACAGTGGAAATCAATCAAAATACATCTACCTGTATATAAAAAAGAAGTATTCTAGAAACAGTGGGTACTACGAGCTTATACAAAGAGCGAGAGAAAGAAAGTACTAGTGAAGCCCAAATAAATCAGGGAAGTACTGATAATCATTCTGGTAAAGAAAATAACCAATAAATTCAAGTTAACTTATGCGTAAGCACCATAGTGAATTAACTCAGAAAAAATAATTACATTCAGCTTCCAACTCAGAATAACTCTACGCATATTGAAATCAAAAGTTTGTATATATATAATCACCACGTAGCCTGTCTAAGCACAAGTGTAAATCCTCAATAAAAAAGAGTGCTATCTTTATCTCTGAAATAAATACAGGACCAGTGTAAGCCTTCAGTTAGAAGGCGGTCCACAATACGCACCTCGACATAGCATAGAATAATCCAGTCTTACGAGTCAGACGTAGTGGAACCTCGTTCGTGCATCTATTATTGTTGTTCTTGACCATTTATTCTAGACTTACGTATGCGATATTCTTGTGCCAATAAATAGAATATGAATGCACGCCTTGTTATAATTATCCTCTATTACTTTCTGTGTCTGTGGCAAAGCAATTTTACCTTCTCCAGTTAGGAAGAACCCACTTATTCAAACCAATCAACCCCAGTAAAAACCTGGCATAACACTAAGTATAATATGTGGTACTCAAATCTGATTTGTAAGAGGTAACTCTAATATACTTTGCTGAAAAAATGTGCTTAAATGAAAAAATGGCACCCAGTCTACCATTCATCCCCCAGTTGGTATTTGTGTACTGTGCCAGCGGTGTGTCAGAGGCCCGGGTGGAGGCTGGACGTCGGGCGGCTGGTGAGGCGCGGCGGAGGGCAGAGGGCATGGTGGAGGCTGTGGGGGGGAAGCTGGGCCCCTGTCTGGCTCTCACTGAAGATGTACCTCCAAACACACACCACACACCTGGTTAGTCTTATTAATACTCAAATCTTCACTTTATGTCAAGTTGCTCACTCAACTTTGCTCTCAATAGTCCTCTGCCATAGTAAAAGAGGGACCAGAGAGAGCAGAGTTGAGAGAGAAACTTAGCATAGTGCATATATGTGAGGTGATGCAAGCTGGCAGGCTATGGTAGTTTGACCACATGGAGAGAATGGATGAAAATGAATGAGTGAAGAATGTAATTAATATAGAAGTGGAGGGAAGGACAACAATCGATAGACGAAAGAAGACTTGGAACGAGGTCCTAAGAATGGCTCTCAGAGTTAAGAGACTGAACAAGGAGGCTGCAGGGGACCATGCAGCATGAAGGGCAGTTACTAAAGCCATCATCACACATAAAAGAGTCGGTGCCCGAGTCCAGCACAAGTGAACGATGGGTGACACTCTTCGTGACTCTGGCAAGAACCAGTCCGAGTAGGTCACTGTTCCCGATTCACCAAGAGTCAACAAGAGTCCGTACGTGTTCATCCAAGAGTCAGTACCAGTCACGGAGAGTCAACAAGAGTCACAAAGAGTGTAACACGAACCCGACACGAGTTGAGGAAATTGAAAAATAACGGTTCCAGGGTACGAAAACAAAGAGTCGGTATGAGTCAACACGAGTCAACAAGAGTGTAACAAGAGTCAACAAGAGTGTAACAAGAGCCAACAAGAGTGTAACAAGTCACGAAGAGTGCCATCATCTGGGGTGTCATCGGACAATGTACCGGCATATATGTATGTATGTGTGTATGTATGTAATAATAAAATTAATAAAATTAATAATATAACTAAGACAGTAATAATTAAAATCAGACAGACAGTAAAAAATAATAAATAATCAGATATACTCATGCACACCCCGTAGCTGAGGGTGGCCGACTCGAGACAGACCGAACAGAAACAACACTTAAAGTTCCATTTTTTATGGTTTGGTACCACTTTCGCGTTCCCTCACCCCTTTCTGTCTCGTCTAGTAGATGAAATTTACAAGGGGAGGAGGATTCCTAGCCAACCGTCCCCAGAAGAAAAAGTAGGACAGTAAAATAGACAGATAGAAAATAGTAAGTAAAAAGTATATAGTACAAATATATGGAAAAAATATATAAAGAAAAGAAATAGCGCTAAAAATGTCATACATTGTCGCACACATTATCGCTTGCTTAGACCGAATGACCTCTTCCCCTCTATCAATCTACTGTATTTATCTTCTGTATCTAATTATCTTCCTTATTAATGAACACAATTATTTGTTGTTTCATGTTTTTTTAATCATTATTTAGTATCTAATGCTATAGAATGGACAAATATACTATCCTACCATTACGTTAACCCATCCAGTACCAGCGACGTGTGTTATATTTTATTCTACCTATATTTAGACGATATTATACAGCTTAGGAAGGATCTGTGGTAGTTCAAATGGTTGGTTGAGATAGTTCGAAACTTTATTATTGCTAGAGGTCCTTCCTAATCTCAATAATATTGTGTAATAGTTTCCAGAATATGATGAAAAGGACGTCCCTGGTACTGAACGGGTTAATAATTATTATGAAGAAAAAAAACAGCAAATAAAAGCATTCCCCCTATCTTTTATGTAAGGCTGAACGTATGATTCCGACACCTTATATTATCAGAGAGTATAGGCTTATTTCATAATTCGCACATTTTACGCTCACTTGGACCTAACGACCATCGATCTATATCTCCATTATCTAATTATCTCCCTTATTAATGGACAGAATTATATGTTGATTGATGTCATTTTAATAATTGTTTAGTTTCTAATGCCGTGGAAATGAAAAAAATAATGTCCTACCATTACATTAATAATTATTATGACAAAAGAATATAATATAAATTTCCCGTCTTTTATTCAAGCCGATCAATTTATCTTTTCAGAAATTTAAGTCTGTTTCATAACAAGCTTATTTTTGCTTACATTATCGATTGCTTTCACTTCTCACTGAAGAATCCGGAACATAATTTAAACAAAAAATGTAATCGACTTGTGTAATTTTGCTCATTATGTGTTAGTGGTATAATTAGTTTATTTAGCCCATCAAATCAGAAATTATTCACAGATTCCAAAGAGACCAAATAACAAATATGAAAGCTGATAAATAAGGGAGATAGCTACTGTAGATACAGATAGAAATGAATACAGTAGTTAGAAATATAAGTAATAGAGAGAGAGAAAGCAGATGGCAGGGTAAATTATAATACGAAATGTACACAAATAACACTAGTGGTCTCTGTTTTCTAAAGGGTCACCGAAGTTACGATGTTTTCGATCTGTTTTCTAAAGGGTCTTTGCAATATGTTTTCATATGGTTAAATATGGTTTAATATTATATTTTGAAGAAGTTGGGTCACAAGCGAGTCACGAAGAGTTATGCAGAGTTCAACAAGAGTCAAGACAAGTCACGAAGAGTCAACAAGAGTCAACAGGTGTTGACTAGAGTCTACACGTATGTCCTTCGGACTCGTGACGGGGACAAGAAATTTCATGCAGGTTTGAAATTTCTAGGCCACGTCACGAGTACTCAGGATACACCCCGATACCAACAGTACTCACACGAGTGTAACACGAGTCACGAAGAGTCACAAAGAGTATGCCAGAGTCATTGCCAAATATGGAAATTTCATCACTTGTGTTGGACTCGGGCACCGACTCGTGTATGTGTGATGATGGCCCTTTTAATCGATACCGATATCAATTAATACTAAACTATGATTTGTTTTATGTTATGTATTTGGTATTGCTTTCTCAAAGTGATGGCAACTGAAGTACCGGTATATCTATTTTGTGAACAGGTGTGATGAGTGTCAGGTGCAGCAGTGTGGTGGGTGAGGTGCTAGACAAACAAGCAACCACTCTGGTCACCTCCACAGTCAGGGCAACCTTCGCTTTACTCTCTTACGGTGTTCCCAAGACCAAGAAACAATGATTAATGTTAACTAATAGTTAATTGTACGTGCTACCCAAGTATTGTAAGTTTTACCCAAAATCGAGAAACAATGACCAACACTATCTTAGATATGATATAAGTGTTGCCAGTGACCAAGAAACAATGAACAACATTCTCTTTCACATCTTTATAAGCATTACTTAAGACCAAGAAACAAGGTTATGACAACCCAAAGGGAAGGAAGGGAAACCTTATATTTAGTATAGTGGCTACATAGTCGATGACGTAAAGCCTAATATACTTATTATGGCCCCAGCGCCCTAGGCGTGAGTAAACTTGAATAACTCCAGTCAAGAAACTATATCTCATAGGTGATACAATTTATATTTACTAGAGAACATATTATATAGATGTGTATGCCACTAACAAAAAAGGAAATAAGAGTAAGAAAAAATACAAAGAATCATATATCATATTTCAAACTGCGTGCCTCTTTTGCCATCATATTATTCATCCATGTGGCATATGCAACTCCCTGGCGTCCCACCAGGCAACGATGCATTCGTTCTCTACAGTGTTATATCAAGATCAGCAGTTAGATAGGAATGGGAAGGAGAGAGAGCCATAGACATCATTGACTATGTAGCCCCTATCGTATACTGTATACTAGGTTTTCCTTCCTTTCAAGTTGCCAAACCCGAAATTTATTAGTGGCTACCACGTCAATGACGTATAGATTCCCTAGAATATCACGACCGGAGGGGGACATTCAACTGCAATAACACAATCTTCTACAGACCACAAAACAAGTTCAATAGGAAACAAATTATTAAACAAATATGTTTATTATAGATATAGGTAAAGAGTAAGTAAAATATGCAAGGCTGTATCTTAAAAATACTCTTGCGAAAAATAGCTAATAGTAAATAGAGCTAAGAATAAAAATTTCAAATATATCTTACTACTGTATTTGTCCTTATCCTAAACAAAACATAACATTTTATACAATAAGGTTTTAATTAAGGTAAGGAAGTGAACCCGTGTTTCTAATTGAACCCCCTCCCTCCATCTTTGTTGGCAGAATATACTGTATATTTGAAACACCAAAACCTTATAATCAAGGTATATATGAGATGCGGCCTGACCAAAGCCTCACCTCATCTGCCCTCACTTCAACCAACCTAACCAGCGACACCCCAGCAGCAGTTTAAAGAATTGGTTCCATCCGACACCTATCCACACCCACGATCAAGAACGTCAGAAATATATTCAAGTCACCCCCTTATTCAGCCACAGAAAACACAAAGCCACTTTGTGTCAAAGAAAACGCCCAGCGGTCCCATGCCCGGGCAAACTATATAATAAACCTGACGAATTACCAACACGTGAGACCAGTCATACGCAGATTACTACACTCCTGCAACACCCAGATCCTGTAAACCTTCACATATCATCAACACCAACTGTTTCCAGCTTACGAGATAACCAACTAGCTGAGAAACAACCCCAAAGACGGAGAAAAGGAGCCAAAGCACGGAACACGTGCGTCACCCAGCCCCAGCCACTTCAACAACACTTTCACCTATTACAACCCCTACACAACCCCCTTTACCAAACCCTGTAAGGCCCTTGTGGCAAGACTCCTGAAAACTATAAGCAGGCCCTTCCAACCACCAAGAACATCTCCAATTAAATCCTGTAATAAACCCCCCAAAAGTAGTCACAACAAGAAAGATGCTACCACCAATATCTTCACATCCACACCAGCCAGAGACGCCCAACACAGTTCTACATTACAGCGACTACAAGGGCTGCCCAAAAAGGTAGCTGCCGCCCCTTCTGCTCCTGCAGAAGGCAAAACCTCTACCTGCGTGCCCTTGCTGCCCCGAACCAACTCCAGCATGACAACGCAGCCGAAAGATACACTACCCACGCTGGCCAGACCTAAGGCAAGCAATCAGCCTGCTGGCTTGAGACAAATATTTGAATCCTGTAAAGGTTTTCCTAACCCCTTCTGTACCGCAACATCTTATTGATTTTATTCTAGCTATATTTTAACTATTTTGTACAGTTTAAGAAGAATATGTGGTAATAAAAAGGGTTAGGGAAATAGTTTGAAGCCTGTTATTTGCTAGAGGACCTGTTTGACATGAATAAAATCGCCTAATAGTAGCCAGAATAAAAATTTAAAAAATGTCGCCGGTACTGAAGGGGTTAAGGAAGAAAGGAAAGAGGATACAAAGGCTTGTCATAGTACACAACTAGGGCTATTACCCAAAGGAGGCCAGTTTTTAGGATCTCTGAATGGGCCATACTAGTTGTTGTTCAATACAATCCGGAAGTAACAAAGGCTTGTCATCTCACACAATCTGGGTTATTACCTAAAGGAGACCAGTTGCCGGGACCGCTTAACCTAAGAAGTGCGCATGGGGGTAATTAGAAACGTCCGCCTGTGCTGACGTATTTGAGCTGTTTGTTATGCCCTGTTTTTCTACAGGTTTAACTTGGGTAATGTGAGTTCTAAATTGACTGGGTATATAAGGCTGCATGCACAATACAAGATATGAGGAATAGAGAACACAAAGAAACACATGGTAGCAAGTTACATGATCACGTTTATTGATATACCACTGCAGAATACTTGTGTAAGACAATATAATAGAATTGAACAACACTAGCATAAGTGGATCTGGATGGAACCTAGTCTCCCACTTCCAACGTTCAGGTATTAATCTTCTGATCACTGGCTTTGATTTCACAGGTTTATATACCGAAGACCATCAATGTTACTTATGGATTCATATTCACTGTTAGATTTATTACTGGTAGCTCTGGTGCACAAGTTCACAGACTAGATTAGACACACGTATTTTAGAGCACGGGAATTCTAGTAACCTCAGGGGGTACTGATCTAAGTTTTATATCCTTGTCTCAGAAATACATAGAACGCAAATCAGTGGGCGAACGTTAGATATCACTAGAGTTTTAATATCTGAATAAGGTAATTACGAGAGTCAAGGTCGCCTGTTAATTAAAGAGCACTGATCGCTTAGTACGTCCCAAAGGGAATGGTTAAGTATGAATTACACTGGGCAAGGTCTTAGCCACTTCGTAGAAATATTAATTAGTGAATCTAAAACAGCACAGTAATATGTAGTACTGCTAAAGGGAATCTTGGGTAGTATCTGATGGGTCTGGTCCTGGTTATCTTGCGTCCATGATGTTGGGGGCTAACGACTGGTTCCGCGGCCGTCCAGGGGGGCCATATGTGTGAAGTTCTTCAATACGTGGGCAGGTCCTTCTATCCAAATCTGCCACGGAGTCTGCCGGCTCTGGGATCTCACTCCGGAACAACACAAGGGCAGAGCTAGAAATTAACTGCAGGGTAGTGACCCCTGGTTGGTGTCTAGCTTTCAACTGATTTGACTGGGGGCGGGAGTTAGATTTATAGGCTCGGTTCTGGACCCTGTAGACAGTAGGGATCTCGAGTCTTATGGACTTAATTGAGCTCTCAATAGATATGGGGACTAGGTAAGATGGTATTTACTGTTGTGGCACAGGGCGATAGGAAGCCTTTATATTTTCATATAACTGAGCCTTAGTAAGAGGTACTATTTTGGCTATACTGGACGTATTTAGGGGAGAGAGACTGGATCTACTTTGCGAGGAGGATGGGGACAGCTGTGATAGGAGCGTCTCTCTAGATTGTTCAATCTTCATTCTATGGTATAGCTGAGGTGCTAATTTAGTGATCAGAGCATGCAAGAAAGGTAAATGGTTTATTGTGAGGTAATAGAGGTTAGTAAAGGTGTTAGTCATTCATGGTTAGTTCATTGATAGGAAGAATTCCTGTGCTACCTGGCAATGACTCGAAAGTCAAAACAGGGGCCAGGTATACCTCCGCGGGGGTGGGTCTCCCTCCTGGGGTGGGCAAAAAGGGGGAGCTGGGCGCCCTCTCTCTGATAGTCGTCCGGCGGCTGTGGCTAGGGGCTTGCCATATCACCAGTGTTTGTAATAACCCTCTGTGTATGAGACAGATGTGAGTGTCTTTAATACCAAAACCGAAGGTGCCTTAGCTAGCTGGTTTTACTCGGCTGGTTGTTAATTGTAGGGTTTGCTGGATATGGTGGAGACTGGGTTGCTAACTCTGCCACATTTATCTGGAAGTATGGCAATAGAAGTTAGTTACTGGCGGGGCGGCTAGCCTCGCACCGACGACCATTGGGTGCAGGGTTGTGAATGTGTTGTAAGAGAATAGATGGCATGCAAGGGGCTAGTAAAGTTCTAATGTTGTTCTGGCCTACTAAGTGAAGGTAGGCTGGATAGGAGTATATATATAAAAGGTTGGAGAGTGTTAGCAACGGACAATTCAAGGATCTTCAAGAGGTATGAGAGAGAGGCTAGGTCGGACAAGAGTCGAGAAGCGCGGGTGTCTTAATGAGAGGGGGGGGGAGAGTTCAAGGGCTACAGGGAAATTTTGCCCCTAAGGTCCCTGGGCGTGGGGGTGGCATTAGGCTACAATTGATATGGAAGTTTGAAAAGGCAGTAGAATACGTTAGCCAAATGCTACCGGGGAATGCAACTATGGGGTGGTATAGGAGTCTGGAAAAGATAGAGTTATGTGATCAGTCCGAGGGTTATGGATACTATTAGTTGGCCCTGGGAACTGCATTTTCTATTAAATATAAATATCAACAACAGCGGCAGTTCATAGGGGTACTTAGTTATTGTTTCGGGGTACTTATGACAGATACTGATAACCAGGTTATCTTATATAATCTCTGGTTGGGGTAAGAGGTGTAAGACACGAAGTAAATTGGCGTAGTGTGGACTGTGGATACGAAGGAGGCAAGGGGAAGACGTATGACAATTGTGGAAAGTAAATGGAAAAAGGTGAACACAATGGCGGATAAAATACTTAACCTAAAGGATTGCATACATCGATGAACGATGACATTATAGTCGTCGTCCTAATAAGGTGATGAAACCTGGTTGATCTGTACTTGGCACAATACGACACAAGGACACTGCCGCTATGTCGCATCAATGCTGGTGGCAGTTAATATTATAGACTTAGTTACTAGAGGAACAATGCAAGGGGCGACTGAGCACGGGTTACACATATCTATACTCGTCATGGAAAATGATAAGAGGTCTAGGGACAAGCGTGGGTGTTTGAACTTCTAAGATATATAACATCTACTTCTCGGATGCAAGAACATACATAGATATAATTATGGCTGTCTGATGTGTTGGCATTGGCTCAACGTCGGGACAGGCATGGGTGTTTTTAATATGGATGTATATTCCTGTTCATCATCTTTGTAGCAAGGACAGTGCCGCTATGTCGTATCAATGCTGGTGGCAGTTAATATTATAGACTTAGTTACTAGAGGAACAATGCAAGGGGCGACTGAGCACGGGTTACATATCTATACTCGTCATGGAAAATGATATACGAGGTCTAGGGACAGCGTGGGTGTTTTAACTTCTAAGATATATAACATCTACTTCTCGGATGCAAGAACATACATAGATATAATTATGGCTGTCTGATGTGTTGGCATTGGCTCAATGTCGGGACAGGCATGGGTGTTTTTAATATGAATGTATATTCCTGTTCATCATCTTTGTAGTTAGGAGTGTAGGACACGAGGGGGTTAGTGTACGTGAGGTGTGGAAAATGGTCAGTTTAGAAAAGGTAAATGGGTGTGTCCTGGAGCTGTTTAGCCCTGCGGGCTTGGGCCTGTCTGAAATGGCTGGCTCGGTCAGCTGGTCCTTTCGTTCTGTGGACCTTTCCTTTGGTGTTTCTGTGTGGTGTTCGTTCATGGCTTCTGTGGTGGGCTTCTCGTTCTGGGGCATTTTACTGTTTCCATCACTAAAATATTAATTTTACCATAACTAGCATTAATACTTATCCATACGCGCTTATTATGGGTTGATTATAAAGGTATTAACCTGAAACAATAATAAAACGAGTGAAAACAGCGTTTGGATGGTCAAAATCGGAGATACAGGCCGCAAGTTATATAATGTATGGGTGAGACAACCTGCTTTCCCGCCAATTTCCCCCAAGGCCACTGAGACACAGTCGATCGATACTCTCTCTCTCTCTCTTGCACTCGCTTGCTAACACTGATGACAATGCCCTGCTTGCAACTCGCTAATGTTAGCACGAAAATATACCTCAGAATAAGGGAATAACAGGGAAAATAGGTGATAACTGAAGGAGGGGAGGAAAGTGGGGAAGGAGGGGAGGTAGAGGAGTGATATTTTGCATGGCCCAGGGGCAAAAAAAAATAAAAAATAAAAAAATTGTTTTCGATGTTTAAAGTCGATTTTTTTTTTTCTGACTCTTAAGAGTCTTCCCGCAGTCCGCCGGGGGAACTCTTAAGAGTCTTCCGGCAGTTCCCGAGTTAATGCGCCAGGCCAGATTGTAGTGGAATACAATCCAAAGGTCCTTAAGGACTCAGAAAAGAACTTGCAATCCAAGCGACCACGATTATCTCTGAAAGGGGATCGTGCACGGGAGGATTCAGGGAAACCCAGAGCTCGAGTTGTTCCTCATGAAGATCCTTCGGGAATCTCTGATGAACAATTCTTACCGAAACAGGAACCCGTAAGACAAACAATATCATCTTCCCCTCGTCTACCTAAAGTAGGTTCATCAGCTAAAGAACAACACAAGGAAGATAATATTCAAGTCGCCTTACCCAACGTACCCAGTACCCCGGGCAAATCTATTGAGATTCCCAAGGTCAAAGAAAGGAATTCTGTTCCCGAGGCCAGTGTGCGTGTTTGCCGAGCAGACCAAAAGGAGAAGAGCCGAGTCCAGAGACGAGCGGAAGTGTACCTGGAGTTGTTTGGCCCTGAGTAGGAACTTTGTGCCATGTTGGAAGGAACATAATAATTGATATTGGTTCAGGGGTAATTTATCGAGAGGACTTCCCTAGTGCTTAAGGCCCCATTAATTGCTCTTTCCATTCACATATGCATAGCCTACGTGAGTTGCAGTTGGGATGTGTGTACATGCTTAGATTGATATGCAGGATTCGAAGTTGCATAATAAATCGTAGGCAGTGTCCACCATTCTTTAACTGTCTTCGTGGTGCGATGCATAAGGTGTTGATTTTCGATGTGAGCATCCTGGATTCGAATTCACGGACTGCCACATGTGTTTGTAAATTTCATTAATCGATTTTAGGAGTATAGTTGGTTGTTGGAAGGAACATAATAATTGACCTACATTGCCCCAATTCTTCAGCCAGTGTTCTTCCCCGTGACTCCAGAGCCTCCTTTAAGTAAACTTGGTAATGCGATTTGGTGAAGGGTTAAGGGGAGATCTCCACTTAAGGGATTTTTTTCTTGACCCCTTTCTCCCTCATGTTTAGCCCCATTGCTTTTGAGATTTTAAGACGTTTGCCCCATTAGTTTAGCGATTTTAAGAACTTTCACCCCATATTAAGACCTTTCGTGCCATTCAGGTGTCGATTTTATCCTGGCGAGCGATAGCGAGCCTGTAATTTAAGAGGAACTGGCCTTTGGCCAGGAAATTTTTCTACCGAAAAATGTACAAATTTATCTTGAAAGGGACTCAAGGGGGTGTAATATTAAGCTTGATGGAGGTCTAGGGAACAAACTAAGTACCTCCCCTTAACATCCTAGGTGTACTAAGTGTCTTTATAATATTAACGTAATTAGAGAAGCCTTTTCTTCTCTCTTTTGATTGATCTTGTGATCCCGTTTTAGGGAAACAGTATACACTACTTTATCTGGATATCGATATATATATACTTCCTCAAGTCTTCGGATTCCCGTGGCTCGCCAAAGAGAAAATATACATACCAGATACCCTAGTGAATTTATATACAACACCTTTACACGTAATTCAGACAACTCGCTTAGCACCTGAGGTTGCTTGTCTATGTCGCCAGGTTCATAATTAAAATCAGTGAGCGTTTGCCAAGCAGAATTGAGTGCTTCAATATCAGTGATTCTATGCTATGATTTGAATCTATGTTACGTTAACGTAATTTAACCTTTGTAGATATTTGATATCTATCTGTACATATTCTTTGTAGGTGAAATATTATCACCAATGTTCATCTTTGATGTTTAGATCGTTCTTGTGTTTTTACTGCATCCGTAAAGTCATTGTCAATATATACCGTGGACTTAAGCCTCTTTGGCCCGGACGGTATTTTAACCTTTTCTGCACCCTCTGCAGATCTATTTGAGAGAGCCTTTTTAGAACGATTTACCTGTACTTTAAGGATAATTACTTCTATGTGTTATACTGATTTATTTGTCTCTATTGACCTCATTATTGTATTGTCTAATATTGATTATTTATGGTTGTGAGACTTTGATCTCTATTCTTGTACTAATCATTAATTGTACTTATTCCATCATCCATCATTATTAATCTATTGAGACGTATGTATAATATGAACCTCTGCTACCATTGAATAAAATATTGTGTTTACTTGTCATGTGCCTTAATTGTTTATTACCTGTTGTTAGTGTATCGTATTGGAATTAAGTACCAACCCTCACCCAGTAGAGAAGCTAGAAGTTGTATCAGAATATCTCTCGTTTCTTCTGAAGGTGGCATAACAGTATATACATGTCAATTTGTAAGTTTTAAAGAAACTTGTACTCAATGTATAAATTGTAACTATCTAAAAATGTGTAGTCAATTGTAAATAATAGAATTAATTAAGGAAAATATTCTATGTAACCTAAATAACTTAAAAACAGTGAATCAATTCAAAACACATTAGGAAACTTTCTGTCTTAAATCTAGACAGGCTAAATATAGTCTCTCCAGGTGAATAGACAAATCGGTATAGAAAAGTATGTGGGGAAATCCATAAGTTTATGCTAGATTTAGAATGACATGGGATCAGGAACTCCGGTTCGATCTCAAAATAGAGAACTTTACAACAGAGGCATCCCTTGACAGGGTTGCCTGGAAAGCCGCCATTTAGGACGTGAGAGTGTAACCACATTCTCTGTGGACAAAATGGACTTTAAACTTGTATGTATGTACACTTATATTTACATGTCATTTACATGGTGTTTGGGAAGTGGGAGGGGGATGGGTGGGTGCAGGGGGAGGAGGAAGGTTGAAGGGTAGAGTACTTCTGGTATGAATATGGAAGGCGTGGGTGACCTAGTTTCAGCGCTACCGATTTTTTTCGACAAGCCCGTATTTATTAGTGGCCCCTCCATCATTGACGAACATGCCTATTACATAAGGCATCCTCTTCAAACACTAATCCGCCGTAGTTTGAATCTACCGCGCAGAGCATTTAAAGCCTTCATCATGAGCGCAACGCGACCTCACTCATGGCTTCAGTCATTATGAATTGGGTTCTCACTACGAAAAAACTTCGTAAAAAATAAAAAACAAAAACAAAATAAGAATAACTATCTAATAAGCTTTCCATCATATCGTGGATGTACTTGTGTGGATCTTTTACCAGACGCTGATTCAGGCGTCATTCTTCCTTCTCTGCTCTGCGATCAGCCGGCCCGGACGTGTCTCTCCACGCTCCGCTGGTTCCGCATTTGCTGCATCCCTAGTGAGTTTTTTCTCATTTGTTTACTCCGGGATGTATCGAGTAAGGTTAGGATATGCGTAGCAGGAGTGTCCTGGGCTGGTTGCCCGCAGTGCAGTGTATTTTGGGTCGTGTGTTTGGGGCATCTATTTCGGATGTACCCTCGTGGTCCGGTTTGTGGACAGGTGAAATTTTTCACAGTTAGCTAGCTTTGTGATGCAGGCGGCTTTCATTACGCGTTATTGCTTCCTTTTATCTTTCTGATGAGGTAGCGTATTTTTGCTGACGTTCCCAGCGTATTTTTCTTCACTTAGTGAAGTTTTTTCTGGGTCCCGAGTCAGTTCTTCCCTTTGCCGGAAGTATTTGCTACAGTGGTGTGTTGGCGGTGGTTCCTGTTGTGATATAATTTAGTGCTTTTTGTTTATATTCCGACATGTTAATGTTATCCGTCTGCCTAGGCCTAGCCAGCCTCTCGTAGCTTAAACCACATATACAAGTGTTATTGATTTATTTTCTAAATATGTACTACTGTGTCATCTGTGTCCTGGTTTAGTTGTGTATTGGCTAATTCCACAGACTATTTATGTGTCCTGGGTTAGTTGTGTATTGGCTAATTCCACGGACTATGTTGGGCCCGGCGTTAGTTGTGTTTTGGCTACGCCTCGGTCCGGTGGTGCGTTCAGATGGTATCTGGACGGGGTGGGTTTTTTCCGGCAGGTTTTTCTCGGTTTCACCTTGATAACCCCGGCTGGTTGCCGAGTTTTGGCCACACGTGGTTTAAAAACAGGCTTGTTTCCCCGGCGAGTGGGTGTCTGTGGCTCCCCAGGACTGCGTCTCTGGGGTGCCTGTTTCAGGCTCCTTATGATTCCCGGCGGGTTGGCTGTACCCATCTAACAGTGTTCATACGGACACGTGTTGTTTGTAGTTTTTTCGGTTTTGCAAAGCCAATATAAAACTATGCTGTTGTTGTATTTCCTCCCCGGCAATCTTTTACAAAGACGTGGGGTTAGGAACAATTGGGGTTAACTTTTAAACTTTAAATCACCCGGCGGGTGCAACCTGGAAGGGTGGGATGCCCGAATTTGCAAAATTCAGTTTAGTTGACCAGACAATTGAGGGATGCATTGTGTATCGCCTCCTTCAACATACGGCGCTTTAGGGCACAATTGGGGTTAACGTTTTTTAAACTAATATTCACACCCAGCGGGTGCTCCTTGGAGGGATGGGAATAATGAATTTACAATTCAGTTAGTTAACCAGACAATTGAGGGATACGTTTTGTATCGCCGCCTTCGACATACGGCGATCTAAAAGGATACTTCGGGAGAAGTTAGATCTCGTATATTTGTCAGGCTTCCCAGTTTTTGATCTACGAGATAATCCGGGGGCCGGCGTCTTTTTTAGTTTTTTTTTTCCAAAATTGAATCTTGAAACAAACACCACCGGAAAGACTTAATCAGTTATAAACGCCATGCTGGTCTTTATGTATTATGTCAGAGGGTATTCATCAATCTTCTGGACAAATTAAGATATTCTGAAATCTTTTACTTAGGAAACCCCACCGCGTAGCGAGCTGTAGTCGTTGAGTATTACGTCTCGTTACCCGGCGGGTTATTTAACACTTGTGTGCGAACATGTTTGGGTTAACCTGATGAGCATTAATTCCTGGAAATTTTCCTTTTTTCCAGAGCTGGGTCCCGGCGGGCCTATGCAGAACCTGGAGTAAGTATCCCACCAGTCTCTGTCATGGCTACCTTTGCCCCGGTTTTTGCTTTATGCATTACAAGTGCTAGATGGTGGGCAGCTGCGACGAGCGTCACATCTAGTGACGGAGCGCGGCTGAGAAACTCCACACCAAGTAACAAGTAACAAGTAAAATTACGCCCTCCTGTTCAGGTATCCCTCTTTTTGCGCACACCCTTTGTATAAAATGTGTTAAAATGTCTCGTTTGGTGTGGGTTACCTTTCCGGCGTTTTTTCTCGTTGCTCCAAGAACACCGTTTTTGTTTACCGAGTTTTAGTCAGGATGGCTCAAAATAGGTAAGTTACCCCGACGAGTTTGGTCGCTTGAGGGCTCATAAGAAACTGCGTTTTCTGTGGTCGAGCCTGGGATCAGGCTTCCTGTGTTATTCATTGCTTTATGCATTACGCCCTCCTGTAATGTATCGTTTAGTGTGGGTTACCTTTCCGGCGTTTTTTTCGTTGCTCCGAGAACACCGTTTTTGTTTACCAAGTTTTAGTCAGGATGGCTAAAATAGGTAAGTTACCCCGACGAGTTTGGTCGCTTGAGGGCTCATCAGAAACTGCGTTTTCTATGGTGGGGCCTGGGATCAGGCTTCCTGGGTTATTCCCGTCGAGGGGGGCTCCACACAGTTTTCTAGGTGATCAGGTTGACACCTGTTGGACTTGGTTTTCTCTGCTTTTCAAAGCCATTGAAACAATGCTGTCTGTTTGTTTGGTCTTTACCTCCCGGCGACCTTTTTACAAAGAGGTCTGGGGCAGGTATAATTGGTTTGACATTGCATATAAAACCCGGCGGTTGTACCTTCGGGTGGTACAATTGATTGATACAATAGGGTATCACGGCCTTCAAGACGGCGATCTATGAGGGCTTCTGGGAGAAGCCGGATTAGAGATTAAGATAGGCTTAGACTTTTTATGGGATAAAAAGATGCCTGAATCTTACTAGTGTTTCAAGTGTAAAGGGATACTTGAAAGACTTCATCTTTACTAAAGATATGCTTCATCTTTATGAGGATTAAGAAGTTATGCTTAATTCTTTTGGACAGTAAAAGATATGCTGAAATCTTTAATAAGCCATTGAAACAATGCCGTTTGTTTGTTTAGTCTTTCCCTCCCGGCGACCTTTTTACAAAGAGGTCTGGGGCAGGTACAATTGGTTTGACATTGCATATAAAACCCGGCGGTTGTGCCTTTGGGTGGTTATATTAACTGATTTGCAATTCGCGATAATTTGCCAAACAATTGATTGATACAATAGGGTATCACGGCCTTCAAGACGGCGATCTATGAGGGCTTCTGGGAGAAGCCAGATTAGAGATTAAGATAGGCTTAGACTTTTATGGGATAAAAAGATGCCGGAATCTTACTAGTGTTTCAAGTGTAAAGGGATACTTGAAAGACTTTATCTTTAATAAAGATATGCTTCATCTTTATGAGGATTCAGAAGATATGCTTAAATCTGCTGGACAGGTAAAGATATGCTGAAATCTTTAGTATGAAACTAAAGGACAACGAAAAGTAGTGGTGGAGTGCTACGGTTCGTTGACCGGCGGTTTTGAGGCACATATTTTGTACCATTTTTTGGGTGTAACCCTATGAGCATTAATCCCCGGAAATTTCTCTTTCCAGGGCGGAGTACCGGTGTTGCAGCAGGTGACCAGGTAGTTCCCGGGGGCGGGGTAGTTTTCCCCCAGTCTCTGTCGTGTCGGCACTTGAACCTCCCATTGCTGTATGTTCAACGCCGTTAAGCTCAGGTAGCCCTATCTTATTTTTATTTGTTAATGAAATAATTTAATAGCTGAATCATAATAAACATATATATTTTCTATGATTATATTATGATAATATTGTGTTTATTTATAGTAATTTATTTTAATCTATCTATCTATCTATATGCTCAGGCCCAATCCCCATTTTGGGGGTAGCCAACTCAAGACAGAGCAAGAACAGGGAAAACACAAAAACAACATAAAACAAAAAATAAACACAGATAAAAAACACAAACTCTCACACATCCAGGTCACCCAGGAGAAGACCCAGAGACCAGGGTTACCAAGGTCGCTCCAGCACTCCCCCGGCCCCTGACCACCCGGAGAGGTTCCGATCTTGGCAGGCAGACATGCAGCGGAGCCAAAGCCACAAGCCCTCCCACCACACTTCCAGGCACACCCTTCATATTAATCGTCTCCCCGGGCCAGGCGCCTGATGGACTATTATCTAGTCCAACTTGCGCCCGACCCCTTACTCCAAATGACCACGTGTTCACTCAACTATTCACAAGCATTCTCCATTCACTCCTGTCCACCACCACTTCCCCTGCCTGATCTATAGTCGTTCCTCTATCATCCAAAGCCTTTCTTACACAGTCTCTCCATCTCAATGGGGGTCTTCCTGCCCTTCTATCTCCCCTTGTACCTGACTCACATATTCTCTTTGTAAGCCTTTCATCTCCCATTCGTTCAACATGACCATACCAGCTCAGCACCCTTCTGTCCACTCTGGCTGACAAATGTTCTTGCTGCCCCACTCTCCTACGTATCTCTTCATTCCTCAATCTGTCTCTACGAGTAACTCCACACATACTCCTCAAGCAGCTCATCTCCATCACATCCAGCCCTCTTTTCTCCTTTTTCTTCAGAGCCCATGTCTCAGCCCCATACATCACTGTTGGCACAACAATTCCTTGATACAGTGCACTTTTTACTTTCACTCCGAGATTTCTCGTCTTCCACATACTTCCCATTGCTCCGAAAACCTTCCTGCCTTCACACACTCTCTGTTTTACCTCCACTTCCATACCTCCACTCCTGCTTATTGTTCCTCCTAGATATTTAAAACACTCTACTTGTTCCAATATTTCCCCATCCAGCCTCACATCTAGATTCACCCTATGCTCTCCCCTATTACACACCATTACTTTACTTTTATTGACGTTCACCTTCAGTATTTTAATACAATTAAATATAAATTAAATTAATTAGTATACTTTATGATTTTGCTCACCAGCTCTTCTTTCAATGTGTTAATGAGCTATGGGAGCTTTTAATTATCATAAACCTTTACGGGACTCGGACGAGGGCTCCCATTCAGGGAGTATACCGAGCTCACAAGCGAAGGACAGCCACAGCCAAGGTGTATGGCGATACTCACAGTCGTACCTCACCCGCCGGACAATAACGCCGGCGGGCGGACCTGACGCTCTGATGACGGACGAGAACAGGTTGATTTCCATTTATCTATTTTCCGCCGCCAGACGCGTCTCTAATGTGCCACGTAGTCAACAAACTACAGGATTAGCGAGGCGTAGTCTCGCTAATCGTGCCCCTGTGGCCGGCGCAGTGTGGTACCAGCATTTGAACACGTGGTGCCAGCACCCAGTGTCACTCCTGGTCGGGTTGTTCCACTTAGAACACAATTGGCAACCTAGAAACCTCGCAGACTTGTTCATTTTGGACATTCAGGAGGCCAAGTGGCTAGCACCATATGGTAGCGACGTGACCAAGATATTCACGAATCAATATACCCAGTCTACAAAGTGACAGTTTCCATCGCATTGGCAAGGTTTTACGTCTCGGATTCTTAGAACAAAACAAACTGTGCCCTCGGTGGCGTTGGTTGTTTATTATTTAATTTATCTGTTCATGCAGAAACATTTATCTGAAAGTGATTTATGTGGGCAGGTTTTAAACTCCGCCCACCTCCCCGTCGGCTCAGGCCTACATGGTCTCTGGACAAAGCATCGTCGTTATTCTCGTTCCCGTATGTACCAAAGACTGCAGATTTTACAAAAGGGCAGTATTCCTTATGGCTTTGGCTACCGGGAACAGAGTATCTGAGCTGGCGGCGATGAGCAACGCACCTAATTGCCTCAGGTTTGATAGGCTTCATGAGTGTATTCACATTGCACCTTCCCCAGGATTCATAGCCGAGATTGAGCACAGTGAACACATGTTTTCAGAGTTCACGGTGCCGGCGTTAAACAGGGGAAAGGTGCACCATCTTTTTTTGCCCAGTGCAAGCTCTAACCAAATATTTAAGAGTGGCACCTCTAAATCACCAGGGTGCTTTATGGGTCGCAAGTCCGGGTGAACGCTTGATGGAGCGTACACTGGCTTCTCTCTTGGTCGAGGACTTTAAAGAGAAGAATCCCGGCGTTGTGGGTAAGACCCACGATTTACGCAAGGGGACAGCCTCTTTACGTTTCCTTAATAATCTTTCGGTGGAAGTTATTACGTCCACACAGTTGTGGGCCTCTAATCAGGAGTTTTTGCCTCGATACCTTTCAGTAGCTCTGGACAAACCTTCCTTGCCATGTATAGCTTTACGGCAGAGGGTCTAGGTGGCCCTTTTAGTCACGTTTTGTTTAATTTCAAGAAAAAGGGGAGGGAGGGTGCAGTCAGTGTGACATAGGACACCCTAGACCCCTCCGGAGTATGTGTTCGTAACATACGAGCTGTGATACTGGTTGTAGGCATTGTATTATAAAATTTCTCTGTAGTATTCATTGCAGGAAATTGTGCTAAAGGCCAATAGTAGTGTTACAACAATTCTTGTTGTAAGTAGCTTTGGCTGTGAAGCAATAGATTTTTGAGAAATCTCGGTAGTTGCAACTACGACTTTTACTTTTGAAGTAATTACTTCTGCATAAGTACACGAGTTCAGTACTTCTACGAATGTACAAGAATTCATTTATGTTTGGTTATATTTTTAGGAATATATCCACTAGTTAATGGGGTTTATATGTGCACATGTAAACATATAAGTTTTTAGTTTTCACCACTTACTTTAAGTGGGGTGCCTTCTTAACTAGCAGATCTGTGCACAGAGTCTCAGAGTTAACCCTTTTTCAAGCAGGCTTCTTTGAAGCACGCTCCTGCTTGTACCCCTTTTTGAAGATTTAGGCTGTATAAAGTTTATGCACCCGAATATCTCTTTTTTACACAAGTAAGAATACTATGTGGTTGTTTGATTATCTGCTTTTCTAGAGTTATGATATGATTACGAATGTCCCCCTCCAGTCTTAGAAATCAGGCATGTTCGTCAATGATGGAGGGGCCACTAATAAATTATAGGTTTGACTCCTGTAAGGAGATAAAGAAAACCTAATATTTAGTAGTGGCCCCATAATCATTGACGACTGGGGCCCTCCCGACCATCCCCTTCCCATTCGTTGATGTATGAAGGATTTTGGTTTACTTGATATGTCAGTGAAGGAAGAATGACGCCTGAATCAGCGTCTGGTCAAAGATCCACACAAGTACATCCACGATATGATGGAAAGCTTATTGGATAGTTATTCTTATTTTCTTTTTCTTTTTTCTTTTTTACGAAGTTTTTTCGTAGTGACAACCCAATTCATAATGACTGAAGCCATGAGTGATGTCGCGTGCACTCATGATGAAGGCTCCTCAGATTTTAAATGCTCTGCGCGGTAGATTCAAACTACGGCGGATTAGTGTTTGAAGAGGATGCCTTATGTAATAGGCATGTTCGTCAATGATTACGGGGCCACTACTAAATATTAGGTTTTCTTTATCTCCTTACAGGAGTCAAACATATAATATATACGGACGTGGCACTGGGCGTGGCAACACATCAGTCCATATATAAACAGACCTTAACCCTTCCTGCCCGGGTGTCATTTTAAAATGACAGGAGCCCGGGTGTCCTTTTAAACTCAGTAAGCTTGAAAGCCTATTAAGCGTGGTTTGAAAGCCGCGCGGCGAAACGTTTGTAAACAAACAAGAAGAAATCGGATCTTTGTTGTTGTTTGTTTTGTTTGGTAGAACGAAAATTAGTGTTCATAAGTGTCCAATATTGCTAAGACTTCATCAAAACTCTCTCCACGGAAATTGTCATCACAACTGAACCAGTTGACCTATTTTAAATAGATTTCCCACACTGTGGCATAGCTAGGGGGGGGGGGGGGAGGCAAGGAGTTACATCTGTCCCCGGGTGCAGCATGCAGGGGGGCGCCAAAACTAGGTCGGAATTTAAATGTTTTTAATTATGGAATGTTGAGTGAGTAGACCTGTGTTATATACTATGATGGTCGTAAAAATAAATTACTGTAAGATGAAAATCAAGAATTATGAAATTAGGTATATTCTTAAGATAATCGATGACTTATGAATAAAATTACGAAATAGAATTACAACTGTTGTAAAACAATTGATTATGGCATGCCCATCAGTCACAACTTACTAGCAGAAAATAATAAACAGCATAGTTACTAAGATACCGAGAAAAAGAGAAGACACCCCTCAAAAGCAGAAGGAAGGAGAAAGGAGAACGTAAAGGAGAATGTGCAAAGCAACAACGGGAACACTCAACGTGAAATCAAGTCAGCTCCACTACCAAAGGAATCAACAGAAGAAGGAGCCAGAGTTGCAACCATTAGGTTGGAATGTCCTCCTACACCAGGAAAGAAGATTCCACATAGACATTAATACTAAATCAGCGGTCTGTAGAGTAGACCAAAACAAGTTAGAATAAATTATTGTTAGTTATTAAGATGTATAAATAAAATGTTAAGAATATACCATGTATCAAGACGATTGTCTTCAAGTACGCATGCATTACCTTATCAATGCTAATATATAATATGTCAATAATCTTATGTTATAACCCTAAATGATACAACCAATTATGCTATGAAATTTTATGTTTTTAACTATGCACAAATAATACGATATTACATAGATAAACTCTTTTAATTATTTTTCTCAATAACATATACTCACATGCCTTATTCTTACTAAGCAATTTCTCCTAATAAACAAACCACATTACCTTCCTTCATGTATTTAAACTTTCCTAAGTATACTTCTGTATTCTTGTTATCATGCGCATCACCCTTCAAGTTTAGCGTATGTCAACATACGCCGCCAGTAATACCAACCTATTCTCGCCAGGACTACCAACCTGTCGGAATCATTACTCGAGTATATATACAATTTAGGGTATAAATAAACATCTTTATTACCTCTGTCTAAGATATTAAGATAGCACTTATTAAAATGCTATCACACATAAAATAATAAGTCTAATAGATAAATCTTGTAGATTGAATACCCTGATGCGCATAGCCACCTTCACTTTATATTTTTCCCCTTTCGCTTGGGTTTTTTCCCACTTCAAGTTTAAAGCCAGAAACTCGAAACCTTGAACAAAATTTATGTTATCTCGAGAACCTCATGACCCTGCCTTTTGATATGACCCCCAAATAAGCCTTGATTAAAAACCTTGTGATATCAAGTATCAATTTTATGAAAGACTCCTTTATCATTGAGTTTTTGATTAAAGTAAATTCAGTTGACCTCACCCCAGAGCAAGAAGGACTCTAGCCTAACAGAGAGTGCACGCTAAGCACCCTTGTTCTCGTCAAAGGAGGAATGGGTACCCCTCAGTAATTGTCAACACTATGCCAAGGAATTCTGAGAGGAGTAAGCAATTTTGAGGCTTCTTATAACTGGCATACCACGTGAGAAACCTCAAGATTACCCTCCCACTCAGTTGAATAAACGGCATGCCGAACATATACTTGTTTGAGGAGTTAAAAATCCTATTAACCCTCTCCGACATATGAAGCGATTATGAGCCTATTGGGGATACTCTAAAGCCTTTGTTACCATCAGGGGTATTTAGAAACCTTTAGTTTAGTTACTTCAACCTCTGCAGTTGTCTTTGAGTTAGCTGCAGGCAGAAAACTAATTTTGGAGAGGTAATTATGAGAGTGAGAGAACTTTATTTCTTATTGCTAATCTGGCAACCTCTGCGCCATAAATGTGTGAAAGGGTTAAGGGATCATTGTTAATTGTGGCATACCATCAGTTAACATTGATGCCTTTAATGGGCTGTACCTTTAGTGGTAAAAGTTGAAGTTGTCAGGCATACCTACGCTTCAATACTTTATTACTGCAGATATGGTAACTGTATCCTATTAAAAGGATCTGTATTATTACTGGCATATCAGTGATTAATATAGAGACCTTTTCTAGGTTATGTGTCCTATTGGAAGGATCCTTGTTCTTACTGGCATACCAGTAACGAACATAGAGACCTTTAATAGGTTCGACTCTTAATGTTAGAGGGTTGAGGGACTCAGGCATACCTACCCCTCAAACTTCTAGTGTTAAAAGTTAACACACCCAAAGTATCCTCTTACTAGGATCTTTGTCATCACTGGCATACCAGTGACTGACATTGAGACCTTCTATAGGATATTAGTGTCCTACTGGAAGGATCCTTGTTATTACTGGCATACCAGTAACTAACATAGACACCTTTCAATAGGTTCTACTCTTAATAGTAGAGAGTTGAAGGACTCAGGCATACCTACCCTTCGATCTTCTATTATTAAAAGTTAACACTCTAACTCCTCGCAAGAGATCTGGCATACCACGATCTACTGTGAGGGTGAGGGCTTACGAGATACCCTCACAGGCACTCTGCACAAAAGTCCTAGGTGTACTGAGTCTACTGGCATACCATTAGACTAGTGCAACTGAAAGGTTTAACCACCACACTCCACCTTTTTACAAGGGACCTTGGCATACACGTACCACGGTCACTTGTAGAAAGAAGGGCTTGGCGAGATACCTTCACAGGCACTCTGCTTATACAAGTCCTAGGTGCATTTTGTCTGTGGCATACCAATAGACTTTGCAACTAAAAGGTTTGAACACCGCCCCGGATTCCTTGAACCTCTTAACCCGGCAGCTGCAGGGAAACTCTTAAGAGGTTTTACTGGGCGACTGCGGGGAGACTCTTAAGATCCTAGACCTAAAAAAAACGTTTAAAAGGCCCCAGTAGCACTTGAAACTTTTATTTTTTTTTTTTATTTTTTTTTTTTTGCCCTTTGGCCATTTCACATATCACTCCTCCACATCCCCCCCCCCCACCTTCAATCATCACCTATTTTTCTTATTAATGTAATTATCGGTTTATTTATGGCGCCAAAACTCGCCACCCAGTTACAAGGTGGTGAGGGAGGGTGGAGGTGGAGGAGGGAGAGAGACTCGTAGCCCACACTACCTCCAGTCTCTCACCAGAGTTGGTGGAGGGAGGATGTGGTCTCTCTCTCCTCCAACTTCATGACTGAACCACTCTACTTTATTTCACGTTTCTCACCCTCCAAACACTTTTCCCACTTGTTTTATTGTTGTAACATGTTACTATCTTCATATTAAACGTAAAATAGGCGCATATGGATAAGTATTAATGATATTTATGGTAAAATAAAAAATTTAGTGAGGAATTAGTGTAAATACCTACGCACAGCTGTATGGTGTATAGCCTACTACAGGGGCTGCATTGCGGAGAGGTTAATCACGAATGAGGTCCAGAGGAGGAGCACCGAGAGTGTGTGTGTGTGTGTGTGTGTGTGTGTGTGTGTTTGTGTGTGTGTGTATGTGCAGCTACCCTTTACCTATATTATTTGGAGAAGGAAAGGATTTTTTTATCTTGTCACTTAACCTATAAAGCGTGAGCAGTATATAGTGGACACCATATAACTGGGCGACAATATTAGGCCTCTTTCCCGCCTAAAATCGTCATTTTAGGATAAATATCGTTATTACTAATTCATATGCGCCTATTTTACGTCTAATATAAAGATAGTAACCTGTAACAACAATAAAACAATTGGGAATACCATTTTTCTGGTCAAAATCACGAATGGTAAGCGAGCGGTTCATTCATGAAGTGTGAGAGAGCTGGCAACACACCCTCCTCTCTCGAGGGTTGAGGCAGTACTGAGCTACTGAGTCACACCCTCACTGTCTCTACCTTACGTAACAGACACATGAACACACACTAAGGTCGGGTTGGAGATGTTTACGCGAAAATATACCAATGAATTAGGAAATAACAGGGAAAATAGGTGATAATTGAAGGGAAGGAGGGGATATGGAGGAGTGATATGAGGTATGGGGAAAAAAATTAAGTGCTACTGGGGACTTTTAAAATGTTTTTTTTAGGCCTTCCCTCTTAAGAGCTTTGCCGTCGTCGCCCAGTAAAACTTCTTAAGAGCTTTCTCGCCGTTCCTGGGTTAATGACGAATGAGGCCCCAAAGGAAGGGAAACAGCGATGATGGAGAAAAATTGTATTGTTCATTGTACATTAAGGCCTGTATGAACAGATTAAAAAATATGGTCCTGCACATGTCTCGGATAACGAGAGGGAGAGAGAGTGAGATTGCAATATATATGCTGGCGGTTGTTAGGAATATCATAACTTTAAAATGAACTGTTTACCAAGCGAGGGATAGCTGTCAGGCCGATCGATATAGAGATATAGATAGTCGATTAATTAATGACATTGGAAGTGGGTGACAGCTAGCCAGGATCTCGAGACGAACAACACAACTGTGTGTGATCGTGTGTCGGTGACCGGGTGTAATCACGGTGCAGCAGAAGTCCTCAGATTTTGTCAATATCTCTGGAAATACTGACATTACAGTGTAGTGATCTATGCCAATTAAGCATTAAGGATTCGCACCGTTTGTGATTGTATCTGGAAGAAAACTAAGCGAGTGGGTGATGAAATATTAACGAAAATACTATACTCTACCCAGCCTTCTCGCCCACAATTAGCGCCACCTGTTGTTCAACCATACAAACCACCCACACCAACACTTCTACCACTACCACTATCTTCCCCCATCGCCTTTCTCCATATTGGTGATATGAATCCATTGTGTGGAAGTTAAATTAAGGTACCGGTAATTTAGGAAGTGAAACCCTAAATAGAAAATAGAAAAGTGAATTACCCGGCTGTAAACAACCTCCCCCCCCCCCCCCCCCCCACCCTCCAACTCTTCCTCTCCCCATCCCCTCATCCAACCCTTCCCCCTCCCCTTCTCCCCCTTCTCCCTACCTAGAAACATGTCTCATAGAACAAGCCTACCCCCTCCGGGAAATTCATGCTCAAAGTGTACCAAGCCTTGCATAATTGAGTGTTTAAAGTGTGAAAACTGCAATTGTTTTATCCATGTTGCCTGTTCTGAACTTCCATCATACTACCTAGTAAATTACTTCAACTCTAGAATCCACTACAATTGTGAGAGTTGTGTACAATTAAAGTTTAAGGATAAATATGATGAACAGTATGCATGGGTACAACCAATCATCGAGCGTGATGTTACCAGTGCCAGCACAGTGACTGACCTTACACAAGATGAGGAAAAAACATTTCATGATTCTGAATCTGAAAAAGAGATGCAAACCAGTGTTAAAGAAACAAATGACTCTATACCACAATTGAAAGAAAAGGTGGACAAGATCTGTTTCTATTACAAACAAAATAGTTGTAAATTCGGCCGAGAAGGTCGTGATTGCAGATATAATCACCCTAAGATCTGTCCAGCCTACCAAGTTATAATAATAATAATAATAATAGTTCTTAAAACTAGCGCATGCTAAGCTAGCTAAGGATAGCTCAATAAGGCCGATTAGGCGTATTTCCATTGGGGTCCTGTACTACTACCCCATCCCTTTGCTCATGAGGGATGGTAACGACTCAGTGCTTGTGAAAAATCTTTAATGCGCCGAGCGTGGGTGCGAACCCGGGCCTTCTGGGTGGAAGTCCGAGACGCTAGTCACTACACCAAGCGAGCCGCTTGATTCATGGCCCTAACCCTGCACATGGATGTGTAAAGGGCCGTCAGTGTGAGAACTTTCACCCTATGGTCTGTAAAGGATCAGCAGAGGCATCCGAGTGTTTTAACCAAAGATGTAGGAAACTTCACCTTAAAGGCACTCGTCGTCGACCTCTGAACTCCAGGTACCACCTACTAATGTTTACAATCCAGGACCCAGAACTTTACCACCACCTGGTCCAGTGGTAGAGCCAAGACCATCTGCTGGACCAGGACCCACAGTTTATGTTGGGCCAGGACCAACTACTATCCCACCTACTTCTACAGTAACTACACCCACCGCTACTCCACCAGTTACTCCTGAGCCTATACATCCATTTATTGCAGCTCCCCCTGTACAGAACCAACCAAGACCAAGTGATGGAATAGAAAATGTTCTTATAAAACAAGTGCAAATCCTTCAAATGCAAATTAATCATATCCTCAAGATAAAAGCATGGCAACAAGACCAAAGCATCAATTGGCATCCATCCTGTGTGCCAATAGGCCATCCTCAAAGACTCCTCTCACCAGATCATATGTTTTCATATTGAACAAAGTAATTTCATGCAACATTGAGGGGCTAATCCCACGCAAGTTCAAAGCAAAGCTTGAAATCATTTCTGAATTAGCATCTGAAGAGAAAGCCCTTATTTTTGCACTTACCAAATCCCATCTCTCTGAAAATATTAAAGATGCCGAGGTTAAAATAAACAACTATACATCGTTCAGAACTGATAGAGCAAATAGAAGAAAGAAAGGAGGAATTATCACCTATCTGAAATACTCAAACTCAGTTTTTGAGGTACAAATACTCAACATTGAACACATAAATCTGGTGTTTATTGCCATCTATCGCCCTCCTGACTGTACCCAGAACAATTTTATCCCAATCCTGACACTGATTAAAGACAAAATAAATGAGATGTCAGCCCCCTTACCAAATATCATCCTAATGGGTGATTTCAACTTACCAATAAATGACTGGGAAACTGAAGTGGTACAAGGAGGATCTACAGATGCACAATTACAAGCAGCTGCCCTCCTTGACCTAGCAGAGAACTACTGCATGAACCAGTATATCCGAGTCCCTACACGTGGCAAAAATATCCTAGACCTATTCTTCACTAATAACGAAGAGTTTGTCCATGAGTACACTGTAGACCCAACTACTATATCAGACCACAATATAATTGTAATGACTACCAACATAAAATCTTTAGAACACAAAAAAACAATAATACCACCCCAAAGAAACTTAAGTTTAAATGAACTCAATTTTGTCAGTACTAATACATGCTCGGAGAATATTGATAGAGAATTTAGTCTAGTTGCCGCCCCTATACTTCCTATAGTAAACCCTGCAATGTTAATTACTGTAAACTTTTTTTGTGGAAATGTATTATATATGGTTAGGAGAGCAAAATTAGCTTGGTTGCTACTTGTGCAACCTTTAGCATTTCTCAGAATTCAAGATGGCGCCCTCCGACATCTTGAATTTTGGCCAATTTTCAACTTTTGATCTTGATGACATAGAGGGTCGTGTAATACCTCTTTTTAGGGGTTTTCCAGGACGGGGAGTCCATTTCTGGGGTTAATTTGTGGATATATATAATAGGGTGAGTATCAAGGTCAAACCAGAGGTCAAAGATCAAATTTTGCCTAAAATCTGGAAAAATCACATTTATGTGCTTTGAATATGAATTTATTTGTCAGCCACTACAATATGCAAATATATATATATATAAAAGAAGTGAATCATATGTTTGTTTATTCATTATCCACATCTAGCTCCCCTTCTTCGTCTTCTATATCCATGTGCTTCCTGGTGAAAGGACTACAGCAAATGTCTCCTCCCTCGCACTTACAGTAGTCCGTGCATGAAAGGCCTGCACTGCTGCAGCTGCATCGTGTGCCACTGCAAGCTTTGCCCTCTGCAGTGCAGCTACAGCTAACTACATCCAGGAATGCTTGGGGAGCATCTGGCGCTGTTGAGATGGCCGGTGTGATGGTGGAGCTTTCGATGTTCCAACCAAAGTTGGCAATATTTCTAGCTTCTACAGGTGGATCACGTTGGTCCGCTGCATTCCACAGTAGCATCTGAAGATGAGCTCGGAGCACGTGCAGCTGCAGGTTCGCATCAGTCGGTGGCAGTTTCTTCAGTGCTGGAGGCTTCTTACGGGCACGGTAGAAGTGAGCATGTGTGTCATTCATTGTTGTACAGCTCTTCTGTCCGTAGAGTGGTAAGAAGAAGGTGCATGCTGTCTCCTGCAACTGAGTGTGGGTCACGCTTGGCTGTCCGAGCACTTCATCGAGACCTGGTATATCTATCTCTAGGAGTTTGAGTGCTGACAGCTTTCCCTTTCCAAAGGGGTATGATACTGTATCGCAGCCTGACAGTGCATGGACACCAAGAAGTTGGCTGCACTTTCTCGGGCCTAACCGCCAAACAGTTTCGTTGATGTCCAAGACATCCCATTCCATTTTTCCATTTCAATCTTGGCGGAAACTCGCATCCTCGGTGTCCAGTATACCAAGAGAACAAAGACATCAGTGTCATCACTGAGGATGCGGATGGTCTCGGCACCTTCTTCCACTGCTTTCAGCATGTAGCTGCAGAGGGTTATGTCTGCCTCGTCATGGGTAATGACACATTCCAGCTTGTTGATGAGTTGAATATTGTGTGAAAGTTGATAGCCGCATAGAATGTTGTTGAGCAGATTCTTGTTCTTGGAATTGTGAAGAATAGCTTCTCGACATGGAAGGGGAGTATTTGCGGTTAGCCGAACTTCCTTGGCTCTTCCTCTTCTTGTTCGCTCGTGGTCCTTTGCACTGGGAGCTTCTTGGTCATATCTGTCAAACAGGACTATTTTCTTGGAGACAGGAGAGTAGTGGGCCAGTCTAGTGCCGAAACTTGCAGCCTGGTCTCCTGTAGTCCCGGAGACTGGCCATACAACGTGGTACAGAAGCTGACCGCCATCAACCAGCACCACATCTGGAGCAGATTGAGTCGTGACAAAGACGCCAAGAGATTTGACGAGCACTGCCTTGTCACCCTTCCTCAAGCAGCCGTACTCGTCGATAAGGGCTGGAGGGACCGGACTCAGTTCAAACTGGAAGACAGTGGCTATATCAATGCTGCGCTGCTGCCCCACGACTAACAGCCGACTGAACAGAGTTTCGCTGTCGTAGACGGCCTTCCCTTTGATAGTGACTGCCTTCTTGAGAGACTCCATTGTTTTGACCTTCTTCTTTATTGTCTTGTGGAATTCACTGCTCAGCGAAGCAGAGAAGTGCCTGCTCTGCTCACTCCCGATGGCCAATGCGTTCTGAACATTCACTGTGTCTGTTGCCACTTGTCCATTGCATATGTTATAAAGACCTGGTTCCTGGTCATTGAAAGGGTGACTGTACTTCTCCAGCTCCACCGCGATCTTCCTCCGATCGGCCTAGTCCAGTCTCCTTCTTCTCTCTCCTTCCTCCTTGTGCTTACTCTTCTCTTCCCCATCTACTCCACCGTGTGGCTTCTGTTCCTCCTCAGATTCATCGTACATATGTTCCATGGCAATGTCAAGGTGGGCGCACACACTGAAACTATTCACCCACACAGCCACTTGCTCAGCGCTCGTTGAAATGCCCTTCATACCTCCAGAACCCTTCCCTCGTTTGATGTATGTCTGCTCTCCGAACTGATCTGCAGGCACTGCGGTTCCGCCATCTGAGTGCCAACACACGTGCGCACCTGCCAGTAGGTCCTCTTTGGCATGCTGGGGAAGGTTCTCCATCTGTCGCACATACCAGCTCAGATAGCGGGCATAGTTCTGATGACCTGCTGCGAAGAAGTATGGCAGCATCTCCTTGAGACAGTGCTGTTGGAGTAGGAATTCACCGTTCCTCTCTCCGCGCAGGAACATAAGCGACAACAATGTCGGTTTGACAAGGCAGTCCACCCATAGCCTCCCGGTCGGGTGTTGTCTGACTGACTCCAGGTAGACACTCTGCTCCTCATAAGTCTTGGCGCCATTCGAGAAGAAATTCTGAAGCAACACGGCAATGATGAGACGGTATGCCCGTAGAGCATTGGTCCAGGCCTTTCCGTTGACAATGCTGGTGATGCCAGCAAACGCTGCACTGATGAGAATGTCTACACTAGATGCCTTCATCAGTTTCCTATACAGCCCAGGAAACTCATGAGAGTGTGCATCATACCTGGGTGAAGTATGACGCCGGTCCAGCGCAGAGGGTCGTTCCATTGAACTAGGCATGCAGTCTGATACAGTTGGAGGTCAACTGTGAGGTGAGTGTACTGCATCCCAAAACTATTGAGAGTCCTCTCAAGATACACAAGCGTAGTTATTACAGTGTCGGGGTGAGCAGGCGGTGAGTCGATCATCGGTCCGAACACGACCAGTGTCTTGGGCTTCTGGGCAGAACCTGCCACCAATCGGTCTTGCTGAGCATTGAAGCCTGCCCACTCAACTGGCTTATCGTTCCCGTGGACTTGTGACAACCATGCCGCATCTCGCTCCTGACTGAACATGACTGATGCAGACTGAACCTGCAACTCTTCAGCGGACAGAGCTTTCATCGGAAGCAGGGGTGGATTCACCTTGGAAGGCCCCTTATAGTGCTCCAGCTGTATACTCTGGTGGGTGAATCGCACAGAGCACATGTCATGTTTCTTGAGTCGAGGAATAGTCAGCTGCATCACGCCAATGTTTCCTGTGTTGATGATACCAGCAGGATGCTGGGTGAACTCCATGACCATGGCGTGGGTGCTCTTCATTCCATTTGGGCTCGCAATGTACAAATCGTAGTTGTCAGCCCAGCTGAAGATAGGGCCAATCTCTGTGCTTAAGCCAAGTTTCTTGTGGTAATCTGATTTGTTGTCCAACACGAACATGGCCACTGACTTGCGGAAGCACAGCACTTCATCATATGTGCTTGTGATACCATGCTCATTGAGAGTCTTGATGAGCTCTGAACTACCATGCTTGTAGTAGGGGAGCCCACTGGAGTTCATTTACACTTTTGGGAACGAAAGGTTTGATACTGTTGATCGGTTGCTACTAATATGGGAATTAAAAAAACTCATTTCTTAAGTTCAGCATTCCTGGGGTTTAGAGGGGGCAGGCCCCCAAGCCCCCCCAAAAATAGGCCTTTATTTACACTTTGGAGAACAAGGCTGAAATTAACATGGATCAGTACCATTATACAACTGAAGTGAAATATGCAACTTAAGAAAACAAACGTCAGGGGTTTCCATTTAACCCTCTCGCATTCGGTAACTTAAATATGTAATTTATGGTAAGGCCTTCTCTAATTTGCCATGAAATATCAGGCTGGGTGAGTTTTGGAAGCCTTGTGTTTTTCTGTATTTTCATCCACCAGAATGCTGTTTATTGTGATGTATCATATGTCAATGGAAAGAGGAATATTTATAGTACATGATAAAACAAACAAAAATGTAAATAAATCGAAATATGAAAGTGTAAATGAGTCCGGAATACAATTATTTCCCATGCAATTGTCTTCACACCGTCCTAGCTCTAAATTGTGAGTGATGACCATATATTTCTTTTTGCTCAAATAATAGTATTTTTTCTCCTCTTTCCAAATCTGAAAACAGAAATAGTTTATCTTCAATAGTTCTCAAGCAGTGACCGAAAAAGAAAAAAAAAATGATTTATATAGTTTATAACATTTTCGATTTATTTCGTTGCTACGAAGTGTATGGTTTTAAATTTAGGCTGTATGAATATGGAAAATATTGCTGATGAGTATAAAACAAACTAGAAGTTCCTAGGACAAATACTTTTTGCGCTATGAATATTTGAAATGAAGAGCCAAAATGCGAATATTTACGCTTCACCCATCTCTGTTCCAGCGATGCTAGCCGGGTTCCGAGCTGTTCCCCACCTCGTGGTTGCGTTATTTGCTAGGATACGTATATAATTGTTTATATCACCGTCATTGGAAAATTATTCTCTTTCTAATGATGAAAACTAAAATAATATAGCGTAATTGGTTCGCGAGCTATGCGCAATTGTTTCCATGCAGTGACCGAAAAAAATATATATGATTTTGATTGATATGGTTTATAACATTTTCAATTTATTTCGTTGCTACGAAGTGTATGGTTTTAAATTTAGGCTGTATGAATACGGCAACTAATGCTGATGAGTATAAAACAAACTAGAAGTTCCTACGACAAATACTTTTTGTGCTATGAATATTTGAAATGAAGAGCCAAAATGCGAATATTTACGGCTTCACCCGTCTCAGTTCCGCCCGTGCTAGCCGGGTTCCGAGCTGTTCCCCACCTCGGCGTTGGTTTATTTGCTCGGATACTTATATAACTGTTTATATCACTGTCATCGGAAAATTGTGATCCTTCTAATGGTGAAAACAAAAATAATATAGCGTAATTGGTTCGCGAGCTATGCGCAATTGTTTCCATGCATTGTTATTGTTATGTATATATATGAGAATGTTTATTCAGTTATATATCTTTGCCACAATGTACAACACTTGTATAAATATATAAATATATATATATATATATATATATATATATATATATATATATATATATATAAGGTGTCAAACAAAATATAATGATTGGTAATAAAAATATGTGTATGTGTGTGTGGGTATCTATATATACCCGGTATATATATGTATATAAATATATATACAGTATACATACAAGGTGTCATAAATATATATATATATATATATATATATATATATTTATGTGGTATATATATATATATATATATATATATATATATAAAATAAATAAAATAAAAATATAAATAAAATGAAATAAATAAAATAAAATAAATAACAACAGTAATAAATAAAATAAATAAATATATAAATAAAATAAAAATATAATAATAATATAAATACTCGATTATGGGCCTTGGGCTTGCTCGGGACCTTGGGGCTGATCCGCTAGATACCTTGGGCAACAGGAATAAGCAAAAATAAAATATATAAATATATATATACAGTATACTGTATATATAATTATATATATATATATATATATACAGTATATATACCGTATATATATATACAGTATATATATATATATATATATATATATATATATATATATATATATATATATATATATATATATATATATATATATATACCGGTATATATATATATATATATATATATATATATACAAATATATACCCGGTATATATATATATATATATACAGTATACATACAAGGTGTCATAAATATATATATATTTATGTGGTATATATATATAAAATAAATAAAATAAAAATATAAATAAAATGAAATAAATAAAATGAAATAAATAACAGTAATAAATAAAATAAATAAATATATATATAAAATATAAATATGTTAATAATATAAATACTCGATTATGGGCCTTGGGCTTGCTCGGGACCTTGGGGCTGATCCGCTAGACACCCTGGGGAACAGGAATAAAAAATAAAAATAAAAAATAAATATATATACCGGATATATATATATATATATATATATAACGAGGGGCGTCGCGCTCCTTGGTGCCGCTAGAGGAGCGGCGAACACATCCAAAGGTATCCAAAGGTAAGGTAAGGTATATATATATATATATATTATATATATATATAATATATAAATAAAATAAATAAAATACAAAATATAATAATAATATAAATACTCGATTATGGGCCTTGGGCTTGCTCGGGACCTTGGGGCTGATCCGCTAGACACCCTGGGGAACAGGAATAACAAAACAAATATATACGGTATATACTGTATATAAATATAAAATAAATAAAATAAACATAAATAAAATGAAACAAATAAAATAAAATAAATAAAAACAATAATAAATAAAATAAATAAATATTTAAATAAAATACAAAATATTATAATAATATAAATACTTGATTATGGGCCTTGGGCTTGCTCGGGACCTTGGGGCTGTTATATACTGTATATAGGCTATATATAATATATATATATAAAATAATATATATACTGTAATATAACTAAAATTCCATAGAGTACTTCCCATACTTCCTGTAAGCATTCCTGTGACATCTTCGTGATTATAATGTATTTATTTTGTAGGCAGTATTTATTGATAAATATATTTGTCCTTCAAGCAAAAAATAGTGTAAAGTCATCAATGATACCTAGACAAAACTGCATCAATACTCAACGGGTTAACCAAGATTCACTCCCCTCAGTCACCAAAAGTCACAAGTAACATCTTATATACATAATTATATAGTTCGAATTATTCACTAAACACTTTCACTGGGTAGATGAAATAATCCATAATTGCCTGCCTATAGCTAGGCATGGTGGGCCAGAGGGAGGGAGCCCAGAATTTAAAGGGCCGGGACCCTGCCTCACAGTCTGGGGGCCGAGAAACTACTGACTTTACAAAGGCCCGGGCTCCTCAGAGAGGGACGCTATGGGGTTGCTAGATACTTCCTTTTGTAACTTACTAATGCCTAACTTACCAGTCCAAATTGCGTCAAAATCGAGTCATAAACTTATTTTTGGCGAATATTTCTAACTTACAGGTGGCATTATGACGCGATTGCGTCATACGAGCACTCTTCGAGGGGTGGCGTTATGACGCGATCGAGTCCTAAAGATGCGGGAGGGTTAAGAAGGGTTCTTTTGGAAGGTTCAATAGGTTTTCAATTACACTTTCGAGAACAAGGTTGAAACTCATACTGGTGAATGACCTTACATTACTTATCCTAAATACATAACTTAAGAACATATATTCCCTGGCATTTTTGCTTAAGAAAGGTCAGTTAGGGTCAGGAAGGGTCAAACATAGGTTATAATTACATTTCGGAGAACAATGCTGAATTCCACATTGTTTATACTTTTTGCATCCCTAATTTGAAATAACCACCTTAAGAAACAATATTGTCAGGGGTTTCCATTTAAGAAGGGTTCTTTTGGAGGGTTCAATAGGTTTTCAATTACATTTTCGAGAACAAGGTTGAAACTCATACTGGTGAATGACCTTACATTACTTATCCTAAATGCATAACTTAAGAAAATATCTTCTCTGGCATTTTTGTTTAAGAAGGGTGAATTATGGTGCCAATAGGCCTAAAATAGATTATATTAGCAACTTGGAGATCAATGCTATATTTTACTTTACTTTTAGTCCCAGTCATCACCAGTCTCACTGCATACATCACTTTCACTGTCAACGAAGTCTGAGTCGAAGCAGGGCTCTGGAGTCTCAGCATCACTGTCGTCGTCATCGTAGGTTGGATAAACAGACTCAGGGAGAACAGAGTCTGGCATCTGGGAACCGGTGAACCACACAATTTGGTAGGTATTGTCCACGAGTTCCCATCCTTTTAACGGCTCTTTGGGGATCACCTTGTCACATGCTGCATGCAATGTCATTGCCACGAAGTTGCTGCGATGTATCTTCTGCTGAATGACATTTTCACATGGTGGAATACTGCTTGCATCTACACCCTTCAGACTTGCAAACGGCCCCTTGCCCTTCTTTGGTCCAAACGATTTCTCGAAACATAGGAACCTGTGCTTGTTCAGGGGCATTACCTTCTTTGCACCATATATCTTGGCAGTATACTCCTCAAGAAGTTTGCATGTTGGTTTATCTACTTCACCCATTGCCAGTGCAGAAAGAGCACCAAGGTAGATTTGATTGTCTTCAGCAATTTTGAGAGGGCGTTTCTTTCCTTTCCTAATGAAGGATGAGGTGTAATCGCATCCTGTATAAGCATGAAAACCTGGCAGGGCTTCACAGACTTTGGACCCAATCTTGCTGGCTATGGCCAAAATATTGATGTAGCGTCTGTTACCTTGACCTTTGGTGCCAATGTCCATCCACACATTGGTTTTCATACGATGGCAATGGTGTAAGAGAATAACAGCAACATCAGTATCTGAGGCCCTCACAACTATGTCACCTGGCTGCTGGAGAGAGATATCTGCATCAATTGCATGGAGACAAATCCTTGTGTCTGCCTCTGGGTGGTTACAATCCAAGCGAGTAACTGGTGTAACTTCAACAAACCCACTGACTCCCTTGAAAAGCACACAACTTGTGTCTACACCAACATAGAGCTCCCTACCATTCAGGTCTGCAAAATGCCGCTTGTCTGCCCAATCTTTCACAAAAAAACGGGGTAGTTGTTTTTTGAAGGATCGGGATTTTAGAGCTTTCGCAAGGTTGCGGGGGCGAATTTGTTCTGCTGTAGTGATGACATAAATGGTGTCCTCCACCCCACGGCGCTCACGTTCATTATCCTTGATGGAAGGTTCTTCATATGTATCAAAAACAATATCTACCCGTTTTGAAGGTTGATTCAGGACTAACTCCAGGAAAACTTGTGAAAGTCCACCATATGTTGGGGGTAGGTTTGGTGGAAGACAGTGAAGGAGGAAGTTACCATCAACTATGCTTGATTTTATATTCATTGGGGAACCATGAACTGTTACTCTGTCCTCAAGGACTCTGAAAAGGTCAGCCTTCTTCCCATGCGCAATGGACACCATTGTACCATCTGTCCGACACATAGTGAGAGGTACAGGAGTGAGAGGGTACTGCAGGAGGTATTCCAGGTCTACTTTCCTTTTTGCAGCGATGATGGCAATCCGTCCAAATAGGTCCCTAGTGCACCTGAGTTCCTTCACAACTGGATTGCTTGCCCGCTTGTTTCTTGCACCTTGGTCACCAAATGTCCTCAAGGAAATTTGGGATATGGACTTCTCGATTCTTTCAGCATCTTCCACACACTCTGAGATGAAATCATCATGCTTTTCTCTGCCTTTGCTCTCAATGTTAAGTAATGACTCAGAGATTTCAGCAGTAGCTGCTTTACCTGTCTGAATGTTAACAAGAAACTCTGATTTTACAGTGAATGGATTGGCAAAGTCTTGGTCGATTGTCCTTAGCAATTTTCTGAGGTCCTTGTTGTCGCGTGCGATACGGCTTGGAGTTAGCTCTGCCTGCATGTCACCAGCTTTACTCATTCCAGCCATTTCAAGCAATGCACTTATGAAAGCAGTTCTGGCACCTTTGGTAGCACTCCATCGGAGACGGGCAGTGAAGTTGTTGGTGGAATCTGTGTAGCCTGTCATCCTTGATGCAGCATCTGCATTAATGGTTTACTCAAGAGTCAAATCTACTGGAACTCTGCTGAACTGATTTTCTGTTCTTCGGATACTGAACAGTCCAGCGATTAGCATTTCTTTTAGGCCTGGATGTGTGGAAGGTAGATTCATCAGATCAAGTTGATGCTTTGATATCCACCTGGCATAATTTGGTCGATTGGTCCCGAAGAAGATGTCAACTGCCTGAGTAAGTGTCCATGTGTACAGGTTGACATCACACTCTCTGACTGCTCTGTCGATGATGTGGTACAGGTTGATTCTATTTATGTACTGCATGTAAACTCTGGCAGTTGGACCATGGGTTCCATCCAGTGTTGACTGAGAGTAACTAATATATTCATCAAATAGCATGTTGAATTCTAGTGTGGTACACAGCTGATTCCTGCTCTCCTTGTTGTCTGATGCTGAGGATTTTAGGATATCACTGAGAGAGTCCACTTCATCTTGGTGCTCCCTGCAGAATTCGCGGAAGTGTAGTATCTGAAAGGCAAGCGCTAGCATTGGGTGCAAGTGTTTGCATCGGTTGAAATTCTTGCACTCCAAGAAACCTTTTAGTGACCCTGATGCAAGGACTTCAGCTTCAACTAGCATTTCCGGCATTCCAGACTCCTTGATGATCTTTCCAATAGCTCTAAATAGGCACATCTGTACATGGAACACCCCAAACATGAACAACCAAACCTTGGTTGCTCAGTCATCTGTATCTTTATGGTCCTTTTGGTTAGGTTAGGTTAGGTTAGGTTAGGTTAGGTTAGGCAGAGAATAGAAACATGCCAGTGAATGTCATTGTTAACTTATGAACTTTGGACATGTTACGTAAAGTCATCTACCAACACAAGTTTCAACTTTGTTCTCCAAACTGTGACTGGTACGCTTTTGGGCCCTCAACAAGAACTTTCTTACATAAAAACGCCTGATAATATTGCTTCTTAAGTTGCTAATTTTTATTTAGTAATGCAAAAGATATGATCAAAGTAAAATATAGCATTGTTCTCCAAGTTGCTAATATAATCTATTTTAGGCCTATTGGCACCATAATTCACCCTTCTTAAACAAAAATGCCAGAGAAGATATTTTCTTAAGTTATGCATTTAGGATAAGTAATGTAAGGTCATTCACCAGTATGAGTTTCAACCTTGTTCTCGAAAATGTAATTGAAAACCTATTGAACCGGCTCGCTTGGTGTAGTGACTAGCGTCTCGGACTTCCACCCAGAAGGCCCGGGTTCGCGCCCACGCTTGGCGCATTAAAGATTTTTCACAAGCACTGAGTCGTTACCATCCCTCACGAGCAAAGGGATGGGATAGTAGTACAGGACCCCAATGGAAATACGCCTAATCGGCCTTATTGAGCTATCCTTAGCTAGCTTAGCATGCGCTAGCTTTAAGAACTATTATTATTATTTTATTATTATAACCCTCCAAAAGAACCCTTCTTAAATGGAAACCCCTGACAATATTGTTTCTTAACACCTTACGAGCGGCCTATGCGGTTTATTTATGTGTACCGCACAGCGGGGTGTTTTTAGCCAAAATAGGGCTGTTTACGTGATCATTTTCATGCCTAAATAAGACCCAGAACGTAAAACAAGTACCTATCCCTGAAAGGGCATAAACAGAGCTTTCGAATGACACCATAACGATCCTTGTATGATGGATAGTTTTCTTGCAATAACCGTGCAACGCGAGTGCAAAAAGCAGGTAATTCGGTACTTTCAGTACATAATTGAGTATGTAGCGAGTGAGAGAGGGAGGAGGGAGCTGAGATTTGTGTCAGTAGGTTCGCCGCGGTGGTCTGGAGCAGTCATACGCTCGCTAGTCTCCTGCCACCACTTGTCTCTCTCTCTCAGCCACATTACGTGCTGAAATTGCCACTCGAGTTATGTCGAGCGCCGCCACATAGTCCAGCTTTATTTAACTCGACTTATGTTGCTCGCCGCTAAATAAGGGTTAAGGTGGTTATTTCAAATTAGGGATGCAAAAAGTATAAACAATATGGAATTCAGCATTGTTCTCCGAAATGTAATTATAACCTATGTTTGACCCTTCCTGACCCTAACTGACCTTTCTTAAGCAAAAATGCCAGGGAATATATGTTCTTAAGTTATGTATTTAGGATAAGTAATGTAAGGTCATTCACCAGTATGAGTTTCAACCTTGTTCTCGAAAGTGTAATTGAAAACCTATTGAACCTTCCAAAAGAACCCTTCTTAAATGGAAACCCCTGACATTTTGTTTTCTTAAGTTGCATATTTCACTTCAGTTGTATAATGGTACTGATCCATGTTAATTTCAGCCTTGTTCTCCAAAGTGTAAATAAAGGCCTATTTTTTTTGTTTGGGGGGGGGGGGGGGGGGCTTGGGGGCCTGCCCCCTCTAAACCCCAGGAATGCTGAACTTAAGAAATGGGTTTTCTTCATTCCCATATTAGTAGCAACCGATCAACAGTATCAAACCTTTCGTTCCCAAAAGTGTAAATGAACTCCAGTGGGCTCCCTAACTATTGTGATGTAGTTTCACAACGAGCCCGAGTGTAGTCTGGTTTCTGCCGGCACCGCAAATGTGCTGTTGAATGCACTGAGCTAGGGTCAGGGATGGCTTTGTAATGTTGCCTCCAGATACAAGGCTAGATACTAGTTTAAGAAGAGTAACACTGGTGTTTTCAATGATCTTGTGACGGACATAGTCACTGAGGTTGTAGTCTCCAGGCCTATGTGTCGCCCTGACCTCGCCACGAATCTTCCTCACCCTCTTCTCCAGCTCGTCATCGTCGCTGCTGCTTTTCTTGGCAATTTTGATAAACTGTCCGAGGCTGGCTTTAAATCCAACTACGCTTTCACAACCCTCGATGTGGAGTACAAGCAGCTTGGTGCCGAAGTAATCTGTGATGTTGGACACAAACTGTCTTCTTGTCACAGTGCCCGAAGCAGCGATGTACATGGAGTACAGCTCCGCTGTCGTCCACGTCTCTGTCATATTTTCAGCCATCGTCATGACCACGGACCTCAGCGCCTCTTCCACAGGCGCCGTCATGGAGGGGCAGGACATTGGGACAACTCGAAATTTATCATAACAGCAGACATGGTATTGTGCGTCAGAAGCATGCAGATCAATGACCCCACTGAGTCGAACAACTACCTCATTAGCCCACTGGTCCTGTCTCTCATCACAGATGTCCTCCAAGTGTTGCTTGAACGTGATATCACCACTTCTATCTACAGTTTTACACTGTCTGACCTGCACCCAGCTGTGTGGGTTCTTGCTGTCTTTCGGCTTACACTCTTTCCCACACAGCAAACAGTCTCGCTTGAAAACAAAGTCACTACATTGAGACTTCAACAATCTTTTGGAAACACCATTGTCAATTAGTGTAGACTTTCTCTTCGGCTGTTCATTGTTTCTACTTCTCGAAGTATAACTACAGTAACATGACTTGTGAGCTAGAATATTACTTCCAGAGAGAGTTCTGTACAGTTCATCCTGCTTCACTTTGCTTGTAGCGATGATCTTCTGCACAGCGACGGTCTTGAATATTTGCAGCGCTCCACTGGCATTACATGGACTAAACAGGCACTTCTCCCCTCCAGCAGACATGATGAGTGTGACAGCCTGGGGGTATCAATGCTGATTACACTGGTTTGTCACAATCTGAAATGAGAAGAAAAGTTGTTAAACCACTGATCGCACAGCGTGGGGAGTACATGCATGGTGAATATTGGTGTTCAATGAACTCTGACCCATTGTTCAACCTGCTAAACAAAATTTAATACAAAATATATAATGATTCCCGGGATATACCTACATGTAGACATAGCAAACATATTATATCTACCTACCTACCCAACCTAGTAAAATGCTGGAATAGAAAGACAATGAACCACATACAATCGGTCAATATTGGTGATTTTCCAGATTTTAGGCAAAATTTGATCTCTGACCTCTGGTTTGACCTTGATACTCACCCTATATCCACATATTAACCCCGGAAATGGACTCCCCGTCCTGGAAAACCCCTAAAAAGAGGTATTACACGACCCTCTATGTCATCAAGATCCAAAGGTGAAAACTGGCCGAAATTCAAGATGGCAGAGGGCGCCATCTTGAATTCTGAGAAATGCTAAAGGTTGCACAAGTAGCAACCAAGCTAATTTTGCTCTCCTAACCATATATAATACATTTCCTCAAAAAAGGTTTACAGTAATTAACATTGCAGGGTCAACATTTTGGCAACTTGACTAATTGGGTGAATTATGTTGGGAGAAATTGTTGACAGAACAGACCCCAATAACCAATATGACTTACTGCTGAAACATTGCTTTGCGATTTGTGAAAAATACACCCCTATTAAAAAACAACCCTCAACCACTAAGAAAATTCCCCGTGATTGAAGGATAATAATGAGAAAACGAAGAAGACTACGAGTAAAAATTGCCCATTCTACCAACAACCACAACCGTACTTTGATGCAGTGGAAAATCTTGACGCTAGAAGAGGAGTTGAAAACCTCTATTGAAAAAGAAATGAAGCTGAGAGAAGAACAGGCAGTATCTGCAATCAAAGCAAACCCTAAATTCTTCTTCAAATATGCAAGTAACCGATCAACAATCAAGGCCGCTGTTGGCCCTTTAACACGGTAAAATGATTGAAGACCCAACAGAAGTTTGTAAAGCTCTTTGTAAACAGTACAAGGGTGTTTTCAGTACTCCTTTTAAAGATAAGATCATCACAGAACCCAACAACTTTTTCTCCAACAAGATCAAGGACCCATCAATAGAAGATATAGCTTTTACTGAGAATGATATAATAGAAGCAGTTAAAGAAATGTCCACCAATGCTGCAGCTGGCCCTGATGGTTTTCCGGCCATATTACTGAAGAAATGTGCAGAAAAGTTGTGTGTACCTCTCAAAATCTTATACAGATCTTCACTGGATTCCCGGATTGTTCCTGGATTACTGAAGAGAGCTAAGGTAACTCCCGTATTCAAAAGCGGGTCAAGAGGCAAAGCAGAAAACTACCGACCTATTGCCCTCATATCCCATATCATTAACACTTTTGAGAAAATTATTGTCAAGAATATTGCAAACTACCTTGAACAAAACAATAAAATTAATGATAGCCAACACGGATTTCGACAAGGTAGATCGTGCTTGTCCCAGCTCCTTGCCCATCATGAATTTTTGTTTAGTACACTAGTGACTAGAGAATGGCAGCAACATCGATGTAATCTACTTGTACTTCAGTAAGGCCTTCGACAAGGTGGACCACGGAATCCTATTACATAAAGTCCGCAATCTAGGAATAGTAGGTCGCCTTGGAGTATGGGATCCATAACTTCCTGAACGAGAGAAAGCAATGTGTCATTTCCCATGACTCAAATGTCTACAATGGTGTTCCTCAAGGTTCTGTACTGGGGCCACTGCTGTTCCTCATACACATATCTGACATTGACCAAGGTACACTCTACTCAAAAGTCTCATCTTTTGCCGATGATACCAGAGTAATGAAAGAAATTAAATTAATGGAAGATGTGGACAAATTAAAATCTGACCTTACCAAGCTATATACATGCAGGCCGAAACAAATAATATGTCTTTCAATAATAACAAATTTGAACTGGTAAGATATGGTACAAACAAAATAGATTAAGTCCCTATTTGGCACATGATGGCCAAAGAATAAAGTGCAACAACAAAGTGCTAGACCTAGGGGTAACAATCAGTGATGATGCCACCTTCATTACCCATATCCTAACAGTAGTACAAAAGACACGAGCCCAGGTTTTTTTTTTTTTTTTTTTTTTTTCTATATTCCAACTACTCCCTCTCGGGCATAGGCTGAGAGCCTGCACACTCTACCGCTGAACACGGTGAGGCCCGTGAGGTCTGTTCCAGTCTAGGGAGTGAGACATGCGAAGCACCTATTCACGGCTCGAACCCAACTCCATCTCTGATGCTGCTTCGCCTCTGCGCTTCACCGTCTCACTCCCCAGACTCGGACCCTCACTCTCAGAACGCCACCTATTGAGCAATTAACTTACTAGGCAATGCCCCCCTGTAGCATATTTTGAATATAGGAATATTCATACAGTGCTATTTAATCAGAGAACAATGAGGGTATTTTCTTTTGGCATTTCGGTGTGCTGTGGCAATGCACTGAAACTAGGTACAGCACAAATTCCATCCCAATAATATCTTCCCATTGACATATTGGGATTCGAACCCGGGTCCATTGGATTACCAGTCCAGTGGCAAGACCACTCTGCCACACTTCCCCTGGGTATTGCGTACTTTCAGAACTCGTGAAAGAGAACCTATGTTAACCCTGTATAAGGCGCCATGGTAATACCACTCTTGGAATACTATTGCCAGTTATGGAATCGCTGGAAGTCACGAGAGAAACAAGCATTGGAAGGCATCCAGCGCTCCTTCACTAGTAAAAGAGTGTCTGTGAAGGAGGAAGACTACTGACAAAGACTTAAGTCTCTAAATTTGTACTCTCTAGAACGACGCCGAGAAAGATACTTGATAATTTATACCTGGAAAATTCTCAATAACTTAGCCCCAAACCTGCTGGGAGAGGAAGAAAAGGAGTTGATAGAGATAAAAGAAAACCAACGAACACTGGGCCGTATGTGTATTATCAGGTCAATTAACTCAAGAGCACTGACAAGAGTTAAGACACTTAAAGAAAATGCCTTCGCTACACGAGGTCCGAAGCTCTACAATTCACTGCCAAAAGAAATAAGAAACCAAAACTACCCAACCATTGAAAAATTCAAAAAGGACTTGGATGATTTCCTGTCATCACTGCCAGACCAACCCATCCTACCCCACTACTACCTCCGTGCTGCCAGCAACAGCATTCTTGACCAGTTGGCACAGAGGAGGGTAGATGGGATGTACAGTGGCGGCGCCGCAACGGCGTGGACCACGGGGCGTTAACTGACAGCCCTCAACTACAACCACAGCAACCACAGGTGTCTGTGTGTGTGTGTATGTATGTATGTATGTGTGTGTGTGTGTGTGTGTATGTGTCTGGTTTGACATGTGGTCGTTTTGACAAGTGACCGATTTGACATTGGGCGAGTTGTTATTGACCCCACCTGTGTGTGTGTGTGTGTGTGTGTGTGTGTGTGCGCGTGTGTGCGTGTGTCCGGTTTGACATGTGGTTGTTTTGACAAGTGGCCGATTTGAAATGTGTGTGTGTGTGTGTGTCCGGTTTGACATGTGGTAGTTTTGACAAGTGGCCGATTTGACTGTAGGGAAGGATTGAAAATATTGCCCATAAACATTGCTAGAAATGGATTGGTACTGTCACACGTTTATTAGGTCAGGTTCCTCTCCTTGCGACACCTGGTATTCTACTGTTGATGTTGTTTTTTATTGTTCTGCAGCATCTCTATTGTTTACCCATCTCCGTAGTAAGCGATATTACACCATGTTGGAGAAAAGTTGTATTGTTCATTGGTGTATACATTAAGGCCTGTATGAACAGATTAAAAAATATGGTCCTGCAAACCAAATTAATAAAAATATAAGGGGCAAAACGGCACCTCTACTTTATTATTAAATACGAACAGCGACCTAGTTTTCAGACACAGTATAAACTAAAACATGAATATTCCAATGAATGCATGGGGTTTAAACTTAGGCGATGTCAAGATATATTATGCTTGGTATCTTTAAATCTGAACTCTACGAATAGGAATATGGTGTCGGAGGTAAATGCTTCCACCCAAGAGTGAAACGCTATTCTCAGACTTTCTGCTATTCAACTGCTGAGCTCTGGAACTCTCTCCCAAAATCAGTCTCCCTCTTCCTATGACTTAAATTGCTTCAAACTCCATGTGTCCAGGCATTTTGGCTCGAACGTCCCTTGATTTCGGCCCTGTCACTCTTTAAAATCTGGGGGAGGCACTCGCTGCAGGCAGTTATGCCTTTTGTCTTCCTCATTCACATAGAAAACAAAAATCATGTTGGTTTCTATTTAACATTGGCATTGGGCGAGTTGTTATTGGCCTCCCCTGTGTGTGATACATAATCCTATACCCCGGCGGGGACAACCTAAGACTTATTCGATATTGGAAAAACTGACAGTGGGCGAATTGACATGGGAACGATTTGACAATTGCTCCGGCGATTAATTAAGGGACCCCAACACTACCGGACAACTGCCGCCATTTTGGGGAACATTGGCTGTTTTGACATTGGCTGTTTTGTCATTGGACGTTTTGGCAATGGACGTTATGGCAATGGACGTTTTGGCAATGGACGAATTGGCAATTGGACGTTTTGGCATGGACGTTTTGGCTTTGGACATTTTGGCATTTTTCTCTTCTACTAATGTATGAGTTCTGATATTCCAGTCTCGAATGAACTCACCTCATCCAATAGCTATACCTGACGAAAATTAGGGCATAACAGTTACCCTACATATTGGCCGAAAATATAAGTTTTCTTTCATAACAACATATTTTGTTGGTGAAATATTTCCTCTCTCTTCACGTTTTATTAATTATTATCATTCAGGCCTATATTATTGTTATGCCCTGTTTTTCTACAGGTTTAACTTGGGTAATGTGAGTTCTGAATGACTGGGTATAGAAGGCTGCATGCACAATACAAGGTATGAGGAATAGAGAACACAAAATAAACACACGGTAACACGACACAAGTTCACGTTTATTGAAATAAAGAAATAAAGAGCATAGAAAGATAGTTATATTCGCACAAAACAAATGATAGAATGGAACTGCTAGCATTAGCGGATCTGGATGGAGCCTAGTCTCCCACTTCCAACGTTCAGGTATATTCTTCTGATCACGGGTTTAATTAGCAAGTTTATATTTTACTGGAAGACCTCAATATATTCGTATAATTCAATGTCACTGATTTTACCTCTTGCTGGCTGGTCGCGTGCCCACGTAGCAACTCACAGTTAGGATTAGACACGCGTATATTATAGAACACGGAAATCTCTAGTAACCTCATGGGTGATATTCTTAAGGCAGAAATATGTAGAACACAAATCAGTGGGCGAACGTTAGATATCACTAGAGTTTTAATATCTGAATAAGGTAATTACGAGAGTCAAGGTCGCCTGTTAATTAAAAAGCACTGATCGCTTAGTACGTCCCAAATGGAATGGTTAAATAAGAATTACACTGGGCAAGGTCTTAGCCACTTTATAGAAAGTTAATAAGTGAGTATCAAGCTAGTACTATAACACTTAGTACTAGTAACATGAATCTTGAATCGTATGGGTAGATCTGGTCCTGGTTATCTTGCTTCCGGTGATGTTGGGGGCTAACGACTGGTTCCTCGGCCGTCCAGATGGTCCAAAATGTAGGAAGTTCTCAAGTCGGATCTCTTGATGATCGTTGCTGGCTACACACTTATATACCCACGAATTTGTGTGAAGGTTATAAGGTGCACGTTAGGACTTGTACATGGACAGATGCTTCTATCAGTCTTCTCTGCCACGGAGTCTGCCGGATCTGGAATCTCTCAACTCCGGAACAACACAAGGGCAGAGCTAGAGGTAAACTGCAGGGTAGTGACCACTGGTTGGTGTCTAGCTTTCAACTGATTTGACTGGGGGCGGGAGTTAGATTTATAGGCTCGGTTCTGGACCCTGTAGACAGTAGGGATCTCGAGTCTTATGGACTTAATTGAGCTCTCAATAGATATGGGGACTAGGTAAGATGGTATTTACTGTTGTGGCACAGGGCGATAGGAAGCCTTTATATTTTCATATAACTGAGCCTTAGTAAGAGGTACTATTTTGGCTATACTGGACGTATTTAGGGGAGAGAGACTGGATCTACTTTGCGAGGAGGATGGGGACAGCTGTGATAGGAGCGTCTCTCTAGATTGTTCAATCTTCATTCTATGGTATAGCTGAGGTGCTAATTTAGTGATCAGAGCATGCAAGAAAGGTAAATGGTTTATTGTGAGTTAATAGAGGTTAGTAAAGGTGTTAGTCATTCATGGTTAGTTCATCGATAGGAAGAATTCCTGTGCTACCTGGCAATGACTCGAAAGTCAAAACAGGGGCCAGGTATACCTCCGCGGGGGTGGGGGTCTCCCTCCTCGGGTGGGCAAAAAGGGGGAGCTGGGCGCCCTCTCTCTGATATAGTCGTCCGGCGGCTGTGGCTAGGGGCTTGCCATATCACCAGTGTTTGTAATAACCCTCTGTGTATGAGACAGATGTGAGTGTCTTTAATACCAAAACCGAAGGTGTCTTAGCTAGCTGGTTTTACTCGGCTGGTTGTTAATTGTAGGGTTTGCTGGATATGGTGGAGACTGGGTTGCTAACTCTGCCACATTTATCTGGAAGTATGGCAATAGAAGTTAGTTACTGGCGGGGCGGCTAGCCTCGCACCGACGACCATTGGGTGCAGGGTTGTGAATGTGTTGGAAGAGAATAGATGGCATGCAAGGGGCTAGTAAAGTTCTAATGTTGTTCTGGCCTACTAAGTGAAGGTAGGCTGGATAGGAGTATATATATAAAAGGTTGGAGAGCGTTAGTAACGGACAATTCAAGGATCTTCAAGAGGTATGAGAGAGAGGCTAGGTCGGACAAGAGTCGAGAAGCGCGGGTGTCTTAATGAGAGGGGGGGGGAGAGTTCAAGGGCTACAGGGAAATTTTGCCCCTAAGGTCCCTGGGCGTGGGGGTGGCATTAGGCTACAATTGATATGGAAGTTTGAAAAGGCAGTAGAATACGTTAGCCAAATGCTACCGGGGAATGCAACTATGGGGTGGTATAGGAGTCTGGAAAAGATAGAGTTATGTGATCAGTCCGAGGGTTATGGATACTATTAGTTGGCCCTGGGAACTGCGTTTTCTATTAAATATAAATATCAGCAACAGCGGCAGTTCGTAGGGGTACTTAGTTATTGTTTCGGGGTACTTATGACAGATACTGATAACCAGGTTATCTTATATAATCTCTGGTTGGGGTAAGAGGTGTAAGACACGAAGTAAATTGGCGTAGTGTGGACTGTGGATACGAAGGAGGCAAGGGGAAGACGTATGACAATTGTGGAAAGTAAATGGAAAAAGGTGAACACAATGGCGGATAAAATACTTAACCTAAGGATTGCATACATCGATGAACGATGACATTATAGTCGTCGTCCTAATAAGGTGATGAAACCTGGTTGATCTGTACTTGGCACAATACGACACAAGGACACTGCCGCTATGTCGCATCAATGCTGGTGGCAGTTAATATTATAGACTTAGTTACTAGAGGAACAATGCAAGGGGCGACTGAGCACGGGTTACACATATCTATACTCGTCATGGAAAATGATATACGGGGTCTAGGGACAGCGTGGGTGTTTTAACTTCTAAGATATATAACATCTACTTCTCGGATGCAAGAACATACATAGATATAATTATGGCTGTCTGATGTGTTGGCATTGGCTCAACGTCGGGACAGGCATGGGTGTTTTTAATATGAATGTATATTCCTGTTCATCATCTTTGTAGTTAATAAGTGTAGGCCACGAGGGGGTTAGTGTATGTGAGGTGTGGAAAATGGTTAGTTTAGAAAAGGTAAATGGGTGTGTCCTGGAGCTGTTTAGCCCTACGGGCTTGGGCCTGTCTGGAATGGCGGGCTCGGTCAGCTGGTCCTTTCGTCCTGTGGACCTTTCTTCCGGGTGTTTCTGTGTGGTGTTCGCTCGTGGCTTCTGTGGTGGGCTTCTTGTTCTGGGGCATTTTACTTCCCTCTCCTTCATTATAGGCTCGTCCTCGAGCCTCAAGGGTGAAGTTAAAAGAAGCATAGTGATGGTGGGTCATTTTCAGGGTATTTAGAAAGTTCCACCAAACACGAGAGCGACGGTCAGGTTTCTTTTGCAGGTCAATGTATACCTGTAAGAATGTGTCCTCTGTGTTGTGGCGGGCGGCTGCCCGGGCTTGGTGTGGGTGTGGTACACGGGCCAAGTGTCCAGTGGGGGTCTTTACTTTAACCTTTCGTATGAATGGTTTGTAGCTTTCCCCCGTGGGGGTCGGAGTGAGGTGTGTGGGATTGACAGGAAGTCTGTTTAGTGTGGTGAATGGGTTACTAACCGAAAGGGGATTCGCGCGTGACAACAGGGCTGGGGATGAAGGGGGAATGTGAGTCTGGGTTTTATTTGGTTTTCTTAGGCGGTGTTGTAGGTTGGGAATATATAGTGAGGCAATGCGCAAAATCGGTGTAGGTAAGGTGGGTGAAGGAGGTGTGTGGGAAGGAGGGGGTGTGTGTGTTGTGTGGCTTGGGTCCTTAGTGTCAGAACGGGGTGTTATTTTTGTATCGCTGTCTTTAAATCTGATGGGTCTGTTGATTATTCTACCTCTGGCGGTCCTGGTGGGAAGGTAGATGTTTGTCGTGGGACTTGAGTCGCTCGACGATGTTTTATAGTGAGGGGAAGCATGTTTTATAGGTAAATGACATGTGAGAGTTTTCTCGGGGCTGACTTTGTGGGTGGGGTTTCTTAGGGGGGGGTTGGTTGGGGGTTCGGTGAGATGAGGAGGTTGGTCGGTGTGTGGGTGGGGTGGTGGGGATCGTGGAGGGGAAAGGGGCGGATGCAGGGGGGGCTAGACAGGTGGGTAAGGAGTGTAGATTTAAGTTGGAGGGTTGGGGCTAGGGGCGTGTGTTGTTTGATGAGGTTGGTGATTTGCTGGTGATTATTCGTCTTCTTTCCCTTTGTGGGGGAGAATTCGACGAAGAAGAAGAAGAGGAGGAGGAGGAGGGTAGTGGTCTGGCAGCCCTACGGAACTTGGTTAGTAGGGTGTGTTTTCTGGAGGTTTTAAACGATGTTTGTCGTGGGCGTAAGTTGTAGCGTGAGGTTACTGAGGTAGATTGTGTGGTGCGGTTGGGTGTGTACTTGGTTTGGGGTGGCGGTGGTGGTTTTCTCACTGTGGTGCCTGGTGGAGGTATGTCAGGGCTAGACGGGAGGGTTTCTGTTGTGGTCGGGGTTGTGGGTGGAGGTTTTTGTACTTGGATAAGTTGGGGAGGAACTTGACTATCAGAAGTGAAAGAAGGTGTCATGGTGGAAGAGGGTGTGATATTGGGGGCTTGGGGTTTGTGGAGGTTAGTTGGGGGGGTATGGTGAGAAAAGATTTGTCGGTTCGGTGCTGGAGGGCTTAGGTCCTTAGGGGTTTGTATGGGAATATTCGTAGCCTGAGTGAGGGGGTGAGTAGGGGTGTTTAATTTAGGGTCGGACGTGTGGGGTGGGGTAATGTCTTGTGGCTTTAGAGGTTTAAACGCTCGGACGAATCTAGTTCGGAGCGTGCGAGTTATGCCGTGATAGTCGATGGTGACTTGAAAGGCATTTGGGACTTGTATTACGGTGTAGGGTCCGACATAGCGAGGGCCTAACTTGTTGGTGATAGGGAGGTTGGCTACCATTACGGTGTCATGGATGGCGAAAGGGTTTTTTTCATCGATGTTATCAGTTTTGGTGTCTTGACAGATCTGGGCGGTATGGAGGGTGTTTTGCAGATGTTGCAATGGGTCAATTGTGGAGGTGGTGGAGGGAAGGTGAGCGTGGTGGTGGAATGGCAGTAACAGTAAACACGTTCATGAGGGGAAATACCGTCTTCCCGAGGACAGGTGTTCATACCCCACTGTATCATCTTTAGTTGTGATGGCCAGTCTGAGGTATTAAGAGCAATCATTCTTGTACGTAACTGGTTGTTGATGGTGCGATGGCTGCGTTCGCAGATAGCATTTCCTTGAGGCCAGTACGGGGATGAGTGTTTAATCTTGATACCGCATTGTTGGGTGAATTGTTGCCAAACGTGTCCACTAAACTCGGGGGCATTGTCCGATAGAAGAGCAAGGGGAAGGCCGAATATAGGGAACACTTCGGTGGCAAGCAGTGTGGCGACTGTGGTGGCTGTGTGGTCTTTAACTGGGCAGGCTATTAGAAATTTTGAATATACGTCTACAAATGTGACGATATAGCGGTTGCCAGCGTAAGAAGGGAACGGGCCCATGATGTCGAGGGATAGGACTTGGAACGGTTTGTTGGCAGAAATGGTACCAGCTGGGCCTGGGGTGCGTGATCTATCCTTTCCCAATAAACACGGTTTGCAGGATTCTGTCACTCGTTGTGCAATTTTGGAGGGGTTGGGGGTCCAGTATTGGTCTGTGAAGATCTTTAACATTTTCTTTTGTCCAAGGTGTATGCCGTTTCCCTCGTGGATGGCAATCATGTAGTCGTGGGCTATGGTGGGGTCCAAGATTATGTGACCAGTGTCTGTGGCAAGTTGATCTCCCCAGCGAGTCAGCCTCATGAAGACGTTTAACGGTATCCAGGGGGGTCTGATTCGTGCTTCCCAAGATTGAATTAGGGAGGGGGCTGGGGGGGCATTCTGTCGGGAGGTGGGGGTAGATACCAATTGAGTGTTTTGTAAGGCGGCTAGGTTGGTGGGGGGGTCTTTTGGTACTGGTAAACGTGACAGGGCGTCTGCATTAGTATGGAGTTTGCCGGGACGATATTGTATTGTAAAGTCGTAGTCCTCTAGTGTCTCTCTCCAACGTACCAAAATGGCTGAGTTGGTTTCGCACCTACGCAGCCATTGTAAAGATTGATGGTCGGTAATTATTTCGAGTTTTGCGCCTAACACAAATGACCGGAAGTGGCTGAGTGCCCAAATGATCCCTAAGCACTCTCTCTTGGTGGCTGCGTAATTCTGTTGGGGTGGGGTGAGTGTGTAGCTGGCATACGCTATCACATGTTCCTTTCCATCTCTGAATTGAGCTAATACTGCACCTATGGCGTACAGAGATATGTCGGTATAAAGACGGAAAGGTTTCTGGTAGTCAGGGAAAACGACAATAGGGGCTTGGATTAGCTTTTGCTTCAAAGTGTTAAACGCGAGGTCTCTTTCAGGTGTCCAGGCGAACGGGGTGTCTTTGTGGGTAAGTTGGTGGAGGAGTCTGGCTATGGTGGCAAAGTGGGGGACGAAACGTCTGTAGTACGTGGCTAAACCTAGAAACGAACGTATTCCTTTAACCGTGGTGGGTGGGGTTTGGTTTTGTATGGCTTGAAGTTTCTTTGGGTCTGGCGCAATACCATGTTCAGATATCACGTGTCCGAGAAAATCTACCTTATTCCGGGCAATCACGCACTTTGAGGGTTTTAATTTCAACCCGGCGGCTCGGATTCTTTGCAGGACTTGTCTCAACCTGAGGAGGTGTTCTTCCCAGGTTGGAGAGTACACAATAATATCGTCCAGATAGGCTAGGCAGGTTTCCCAGGTTAGGCCATGCAATACAGTTTCCATCAAACGGGAGAAAGTGGCGGGTCCGTTACAGAGGCCAAAAGGTAGGACGTTAAATTCATAGTGATGGCCACCACTAGTGGAAAATGCTGTTTTCTTTTGGTCCTCGGCCTTGATAGGCACTTGCCAATACCCTGCTTGCAAGTCGAGGGTAGTGAACCATTTGGATCCGTATAGGGAGTCAAGGGAATCGTCTATTCGGGGTAAGGGCGTAGTGTCTTTAATGGTTATGTCATTTAACCTCCTGTAATCGACGCAAAAACGGGTTGTCCCATCTTTCTTTTTGACTAAGACAACAGGGGAAGACCAGGGGCTAATGGACGGGGTGGCAATCCCGGCCTCTAACATTTCCTGGACTTGGCGTTCCTCTTCCTGACGTTGTATGGGGTTCTTTCTACGGGACGGTTGTCGTATGGGGGGGCCTGTGGTGTTAATGATGTGTTGTTCTACATCCGTCTGTCCGATTTCGGTGGGTTGTTGGGCAAAGACGTCACTGAATTCCATCAGTAGGTCGTACATGCCGTTCTTTTGGTGGTCAGATAGTGTCTCAGGAAGAGGGGGCAATTGGAGGCTGGTAGGGGTGTCGTTACAATGTATGGGGAGGACATCGAAAGTTTCGAGGTCTCCTATAATGAGACCTTTCGGTAATGTCAGGGGTTCCTCTGAGATATTAGCCACGAGAATGTGGTTGATACGAGCGGAAATGATGGCGGGTTGTAAGAGGCAGCGATGGGGGTTGGGGGATGTGTTAGTGGGGGAAAATACCATGTGAGTTTGGGGTATGGGCCGCAGGTTCACCCATTTTTGATGGTGAGGGGGAATTTGGCATTTATCCTGAACTACCGCTGGGCTAATGATGGTGGGGGATTGACTGGCGAGCAGGTGCTTGGTACTTATAAGGGGGGCAAGGTCACTTTGGTCGGCACGCGTGAGGGGGGGATTAACGGCGCGTGCGGGCGGTTCAGAAGGGTGCGAGGTGAGCGAGTTAGAAAACGGGATTTGCTGGGGGGACTGCGGAGGGTTGGTGGGGAAAAAAGTTAGGTGTAGAACATGGGTTATTGGTGTAGGACTGGTGTATTGATTTGGGGTTGTTAATTTCTGGGGGTATGGGGGAAACATTGTTGGTACATTGGTCGGCATTTCTCTGGAAACATGTTGTACTAAACATTGGATAGAATTAGGGTTTCAGAGTCTGTCCTGAAAATGGAGGATTTATTCTGGACAGAGTTACGAGAATTGAGGGGATTACCGAGGGGGAGTTGCTTGGACTTGTCTTCTTTCGTTGTTGAGGTTTTTTTACTGAATTGAGTGAGGTTTTGAGAGATCTCGGGGCAAGGGGAGGTTTTAGGAGTAACCTTAGTGCTAGCTGCAACTTGGTAACCTGAATCAGGTTTTGTTGAGGGGGAGGTTGTTTTTTCTTTTTGGGAATGGGTTTCTGCGTGATTGGTTTGTCAGAGGCTTTGGTCTGGAATTTGTTTTTGAATGAGATCAGCCTTTGGCCGCAGTCAATCTGGGCCTCTAGTTTTTGAAGGAGGTCAAGTCCAAGGAAACCATCATAATGTTTACAGTTGGAGGAAAATACTGTAAATGTGTGATAACAACGAGCATGAGGGCCAGGAGTGGTTACTGATAGGGGTAAAGTGTCTCCTAGGAGATTTAAGTAAGTATCAGCAGCTGAGATGAGTTCTGTTTTGGTGTTTAACAAAGGGCCAAATCGTCGGGGATGTTTTTCATAGTAAGATTTGAACAAACATGATTTGGCAGCTCCCGTGTCGATTAGCAAGCGGACAGGAATGTCCTTGATTTTGGCCATGTAATAAATGGGGGCAGTGCGACTAGTTATGGCGTCCCCCGCCGAGCCCATCGTGGGCGGGGGATACTTTAAAAATCCTGGGGGTCGGTATCTACCTCTTCCAGGGTTTCCTCGGTATCGTCTGAGGTCATGGTATGGGGGGCAATTTCTTCCTCTTGTCCCCACTCCTCTTCATTTACAGAAATGCGAGGAGTAGAGGGGCGAGGTTTGGCAGAGTCACGAATTTGGTGGAGGGCACACTGAGCATTACAGGCAGGGAAATCATAGGGGTTGATAATGACTAAGGTAGGGTTTTTACTTTGGTAGGTGTTGTAGTTGCTGTTCCGGTTGAAGATTCTGCGTGGCTGGGACGGTTGGAACCGGGGTCTACTGGGTTGGGGCTTGCCGGAAGGGTAGGTGGGTCTGTTGTTGAAAGATGAGGCTGGGTAGGCATTCTTGGGGTTTTGGTGGTTGGTTTGCTGCGGGTGCGTGGGAAACCTCTTGATTGCAGCGATTTGGGTGGGTGCTTCTGTGCGCACGGCCAAAATACGTCGGATCGTGATGAGGTCTTTTTTGTATCCGACGAAATCGTGCACCCGGAAATGGTCTTTTACTGCTGAGGGCAATATCGACACAAGGTTGACCAGAATTTGCTGTTCTTGTTGGATTTTGGTCAACGTGGGGAAAGAATTTTTTATGTGTTGGGCAAGCTTACTGACTGTGGCATCTAGATCGCCTTCGAATTTCGTGTCTAGGATACGGGTGTGGGCCACGAAAACGCCCAACGAAGGTTTAATGGCTTCTATCACTATTGTGCGAAATTCGTTCCAGGTGAGATCAGGGCGCACTTGATAGGCTACCAGGGAAACGGCTTTTCCCAGGTGTGGTAATGTTACGGCTATTTTATGTGCGTCCGTGGTATAAGTAATGTCAAGTAAGGGTTTCACTATGTCCATGAATACTTCGATCCCATAATTTGTTTCATCAAAATTTGGGATGAAAACGTGGTTAGGTTGCGCCATGATGTTCTCGTGTTCTAGCTGTTCCAAACTTGCAATGTAATGCAACCTTTTATCCGAATCAAGAACCACCGCTGCCGCCAATGTTATGCCCTGTTTTTCTACAGGTTTAACTTGGGTAATGTGAGTTCTGAATGACTGGGTATAGAAGGCTGCATGCACAATACAAGGTATGAGGAATAGAGAACACAAAATAAACACACGGTAACACGACACAAGTTCACGTTTATTGAAATCAAGAAATAAAGAGCATAGAAAGATAGTTATATTCGCACAAAACAAATGATAGAAGGGAACTGCTAGTATTAGCGGATCTGGATGGAGCCTAGTCTCCCACTTCCAACGTTCAGGTATATTCTTCTGATCACGGGTTTAATTAGCAAGTTTATATTTTACTGGAAGACCTCAATATATTCGTATAATTCAATGTCACTGATTTTACCTCTTGCTGGCTGGTCGCGTGCCCACGTAGCAACTCACAGTTAGGATTAGACACGCGTATATTATGGAACACGGAAATCTCTAGTAACCTCATGGGGGTACTGAACTAAGTTTGATATTCTTAAGGCAGAAATATGTAGAACACAAATCAGTGGGCGAACGTTAGATATCACTAGAGTTTTAATATCTGAATAAGGTAATTACGAGAGTCAAGGTCGCCTGTTAATTAAAAGCACTGATGGCTTAGTACGTCCCAAATGGAATGGTTAAATAAGAATTACACTGGGCAAGGTCTTAGCCACTTTATAGAAAGTTAATAAGTGAGTATCAAGCTAGTACTATAACACTTAGTACTAGTAACATGAATCTTGAATCGTATGGGTAGATCTGGTCCTGGTTATCTTGCTTCCGGTGATGTTGGGGGCTAACGACTGGTTCCTCGGCCGTCCAGATGGTCCAAAATGTAGGAAGTTCTCAAGTCGGATCTCTTGATGATCGCTGCTGGCTACACACTTATATACCCACGAATTTGTGTGAAGGTTATAAGGTGCACGTTAGGACTTGTACATGGACAGATGCTTCTATCAGTCTTCTCTGCCACGGAGTCTGCCGGATCGGGAATCTCTCAACTCCGGAACAACACAAGGGCAGAGCTAGAGGTAAACTGCAGGGTAGTGACCACTGGTTGGTGTCTAGCTTTCAACTGATTTGACTGGGGGCGGGAGTTAGATTTATAGGCTCTGTTCTGGACCCTGTAGACAGTAGGGATCTCGAGTCTTATGGACTTAATTGAGCTCTCAATAGATATGGGGAATAGGTAAGATGGTATTTACTGTTGTGGCACAGGGCGATAGGAAGCCTTTATATTTTCATATAACTGAGCCTTAGTAAGAGGTACTATTTTGGCTATACTGGACGTATTTAGGGGAGAGAGACTGGATCTACTTTGCGAGGAGGATGGGGACAGCTGTGATAGGAGCGTCTCTCTAGATTGTTCAATCTTCATTCTATGGTATAGCTGAGGTGTTAATTTAGTGATCAGAGCATGCAAGAAAGGTAAATGGTTTATTGTGAGTTAATAGAGGTTAGTAAAGGTGTTAGTCATTCATGGTTAGTTCATCGATAGGAAGAATTCCTGTGCTACCTGGCAATGACTCGAAAGTCAAAACAGGGGCCAGGTATACCTCCGCGGGGGTGGGGGTCTCCCTCCTCGGGTGGGCAAAAAGGGGGAGCTGGGCGCCCTCTCTCTGATATAGTCGTCCGGCGGCTGTGGCTAGGGGCTTGCCATATCACCAGTGTTTGTAATAACCCTCTGTGTATGAGACAGATGTGAGTGTCTTTAATACCAAAACCGAAGGTGCCTTAGCTAGCTGGTTTTACTCGGCTGGTTGTTAATTGTAGGGTTTGCTGGATATGGTGGAGACTGGGTTGCTAACTCTGCCACATTTATCTGGAAGTATGGCAATAGAAGTTAGTTACTGGCGGGGCGGCTAGCCTCGCACCGACGACCATTGGGTGCAGGGTTGTGAATGTGTTGGAAGAGAATAGATGGCATGCAAGGGGCTAGTAAAGTTCTAATGTTGTTCTGGCCTACTAAGTGAAGGTAGGCTGGATAGGAGTATATATATAAAAAGTTGGAGAGCGTTAGTAACGGACAATTCAAGGATCTTCAAGAGGTATGAGAGAGAGGCTAGGTCGGACAAGAGTCGAGAAGCGCGGGTGTCTTAATGAGAGGGGGGGGGGAGAGTTCAAGGGCTACAGGGAAATTTTGCCCCTAAGGTCCCTGGGCGTGGGGGTGGCATTAGGCTACAATTGATATGGAAGTTTGAAAAGGCAGTAGAATACGTTAGCCAAATGCTTTTTTAGCCAAATGTCTTTTAGACTGCCGTGGTGGAGTTGGTTAAAGCGTCGGCTATCGTCCTGACAGTCGGCGGTTCGAACCCCACTGAGAGATTAGAAACATTTAGTGGCTCACGTGTATTTGTGATTTATACTTAATATTTATGACTCTCATGCTTGGTGGGTTAGAATGAAATTAAATCAATTTTGGCCCGAGTTGCGTCGGGACACTTAGAAATCCTTGTATGGTATTCTGGAATGTGGATCCTACGACTAGGTATGAATTGAAATTATATTCGCCTAGTGGGTTTCCCTTCTCCTTAACATAAATAGGATAGAAGGTTGAGTGTCTTTTAAACTGCCGTGGTGGAGTTGGTTAAAGCGTCGGCAATCGTCCTGACGGTTGGCGGTTCGAACCCCACTGAGAGATTAAAAACATTTAGTGGCTCACATGTATTTGTGATTTATACTTAATATATATAACATATATATATACATGTTCATTTACATTTAGGTCCTTATTTGGGGTATGAGTGCAATTAATGGGTAGCCTAGTATTCGTTTACAGTTTATTTAATCTAGATTTCACCTTAGTGGACATATGGAACCCCCTGGGGGTTCCATAAGCTAAGGCGGCATCCGGTCATCCTTTCCTAGATGGCCACCCACATGAAAAGCTTTGAGTATGGGCTCAGATGGGCACATGGGGGTGCTAAGATAAAATTTGGGAGATATGGCACCATAGGAGCTCCATGAGATTCTTTGAGTATCTCGCCCCAGACTGAGGCTAATCTGCATTCATGCTTGAAATTGACATTAACCTCTGGGCTGCGCAGCCCCTGTAGTATATACCATACCCCTGTGCGAAGGTTATGACTCTTTCCTCACTAAAATCGTTAATTTACCATAAATATAATTAATACTTATCCATATGCGCCTATTTTACGTTTAATATGAAGATAGTAACATGTGACAACAATAAAACAAGTGGGAATAATGTTTATATGGTCAAAATCGCGAATATACATGGAGTGGCCCATTCATGAAATGTGGAGTACAGTGAGGCAACCCCTCCTCTCGCGAGCTCTGGAGTATGACTGACAGTCTCACCCCACCGTCTACCACTGCCAACACATTCGCTAGGCATATAACCACACCCTGCAACCGGCTTGCTAATGTTAGCACGAAAATATAGCAAAGAATAAGGGAATAGCAGGGAAAATAGGTGATAATTGAAGGGGGGGAAGGAGGGGACTTTGGCAGATGTGGAGAAGTGATATGAGGTATGGAGGGAAAAAAAAATGTTTTAAGTGCTACTGGGGCCTTTTAAAAGTTTTTTTTTAGGCCTAGGATCTTAAAGAGTCTCCCCGCAGTCGCCCAGTAAAACCACTTAAGAGTCTCCCCGTAGCTGCCGGGTTAATATATGATCTGCTATATTATTTGTATTAACCTCTCGGCTGCTTAGCCCCTGTAATATACACCATACCCCTCTGCTTATGTATTTTGATTCATTCCTCACTAAAATCGTTAATTTACCATAACTATAATTAACCCTCTCACGTTCTTGACACACTTTTGAGCCTATTAGGGATACTTTAGAGCCTTTGTTACCATCAGGGTGTTTAGAAACCTTTAGTTTAGTTACTTTAACCTCTGCAGTTGTCTTTGAGTTAGCTGTGGGCAGAAAACTAATTCTGGAGAGGTAATTATAAGAGTGAGAGAACTCTATTTCTTATTGCTAATCTGGCAACCTCTGCGTCATATGGTCGTGAGAGGGTTAATACTTATATCCATATGCGCCTATTTTACGTTTAATATGCAGATAGTAACATGTGACAACGATAAAACAAGTGGGAATAGTGTTTAGATGGTCAAAATCGCGAATAAATACCGAGCGGTCCATTCATGAAATGTGGAGCAGAGCGAGGCAACCCCACCTCTCGCGAGGTCTGAAACATGACTGAGTCTCTCACCCCACCCTCTACCTTACCCAACACACTCGCTAGTCACAATAACCACACCCTGCAACCGGCTTGCAGATGTTAGCACGAAAATATACCAATGAATAAGGGAATAACAGGGGAAATATGTGATAATTGAAGGGGGGGAAGGAGGGAAGGAGGGGACTTTGACAGATGTGTAGGAGTGATATGTGGTATGGAGGAAACAAACAAAATTGTTTCAACTGCTACTGGGGCCTTATAAAAGTTTTTTTTTAGGCCTAGGATCTTAAGAATCTCCCTGCAGTCGCCCAGTAAAACCTCTTAAGAGTCTCCCTTCAGCTGCCGGGTTAAGTAATTTAAAAACTCTCATAAACATATATTATATTATTATAATTAAAATGCCCCAGAACAAGAAGCCCACCACAGAAGCCACGAGCGAACACCACACAGAAACACCCGGAAGAAAGGTCCACAGGACGAAAGGACCAGCTGACCGAGCCCGCCATTCCAGACAGGCCCAAGCCCGCAGGGCTAAACAGCTCCAGGACACACCCATTTACCTTTTCTAAACTAACCATTTTCCACACCTCACGTACACTAACCCCCTCGTGGCCTACACTTATTAACTACAAAGATGATGAACAGGAATATACATTCATATTAAAAACACCCATGCCTGTCCCGACGTTGAGCCAATGCCAACACATCAGACAGCCATAATTATATCTATGTATGTTCTTGCATCCGAAAAGTAGATGTTATATATCTTAGAAGTTAAAACACCCACGCTGTCCCTAGACCCCGTATATCATTTTCCATGACGAGTATAGATATGTGTAACCCGTGCTCAGTCGCCCCTTGCATTGTGCCTCTAGTAACTAAGTCTATAATATTAACTGCCACCAGCATTGATGCGACATAGCGGCAGTGTCCTAGTGTCGTATTGTGCCAAGTACAGATCAACCAGGTTTCATCACCTTATTAGGACGACGACTATAATGTCATCGTTCATCGATGTATGCAATCCTTAGGTTAAGTATTTTATCCGCCATTGTGTTCACCTTTTTCCATTTACTTTCCACAATTGTCATACGTCTTCCCCTTGCCTCCTTCGTATCCACAGTCCACACTACGCCAATTTACTTCGTGTCTTACACCTCTTACCCCAACCAGAGATTATATAAGATAACCTGGTTATCAGTATCTGTCATAAGTACCCCGAAACAATAACTAAGTACCCCTACGAACTGCCGCTGTTGCTGATATTTATATTTAATAGAAAACGCAGTTCCCAGGGCCAACTAATAGTATCCATAACCCTCGGACTGATCACATAACTCTATCTTTTCCAGACTCCTATACCACCCCATAGTTGCATTCCCCGGTAGCATTTGGCTAACGTATTCTACTGCCTTTTCAAACTTCCATATCAATTGTAGCCTAATGCCACCCCCACGCCCAGGGACCTTAGGGGCAAAATTTCCCTGTAGCCCTTGAACTCTCCCCCCCCCCCTCTCATTAAGACACCCGCGCTTCTCGACTCTTGTCCGACCTAGCCTCTCTCTCATACCTCTTGAAGATCCTTGAATTGTCCGTTACTAACGCTCTCCAACTTTTTATATATATACTCCTATCCAGCCTACCTTCACTTAGTAGGCCAGAACAACATTAGAACTTTACTAGCCCCTTGCATGCCATCTATTCTCTTCCAACACATTCACAACCCTGCACCCAATGGTCGTCGGTGCGAGGCTAGCCGCCCCGCCAGTAACTAACTTCTATTGCCATACTTCCAGATAAATGTGGCAGAGTTAGCAACCCAGTCTCCACCATATCCAGCAAACCCTACAATTAACAACCAGCCGAGTAAAACCAGCTAGCTAAGGCACCTTCGGTTTTGGTATTAAAGACACTCACATCTGTCTCATACACAGAGGGTTATTACAAACACTGGTGATATGGCAAGCCCCTAGCCACAGCCGCCGGACGACTATATCAGAGAGAGGGCGCCCAGCTCCCCCTTTTTGCCCACCCGAGGAGGGAGACCCCCACCCCCGCGGAGGTATACCTGGCCCCTGTTTTGACTTTCGAGTCATTGCCAGGTAGCACAGGAATTCTTCCTATCGATGAACTAACCATGAATGACTAACACCTTTACTAACCTCTATTAACTCACAATAAACCATTTACCTTTCTTGCATGCTCTGATCACTAAATTAACACCTCAGCTATACCATAGAATGAAGATTGAACAATCTAGAGAGACGCTCCTATCACAGCTGTCCCCATCCTCCTCGCAAAGTAGATCCAGTCTCTCTCCCCTAAATACGTCCAGTATAGCCAAAATAGTACCTCTTACTAAGGCTCAGTTATATGAAAATATAAAGGCTTCCTATCGCCCTGTGCCACAACAGTAAATACCATCTTACCTAGTCCCCATATCTATTGAGAGCTCAATTAAGTCCATAAGACTCGAGATCCCTACTGTCTACAGGGTCCAGAACAGAGCCTATAAATCTAACTCCCGCCCCCAGTCAAATCAGTTGAAAGCTAGACACCAACCAGTGGTCACTACCCTGCAGTTTACCTCTAGCACTGCCCTTGTGTTGTACCGGAGTTGAGAGATACCAGATCCGGCAGACTCCGTGGCAGAGAAGACTGATAGAAGCATCTGTCCATGTACAAGTCCTAACGTGCACCTTATAACCTTCACACAAATTCGTGGGTATATAAGTGTGTAGCCAGCAACGATCATCAAGAGATCCGACTTGAGAACTTCCTACATTTTGGACCATCTGGACGGCCGAGGAACCAGTCGTTAGCCCCCAACATCACCGGAAGCAAGATAACCAGGACCAGATCTACCCATACGATTCAAGATTCATGTTACTAGTACTAAGTGTTATAGTACTAGCTTGATACTCACTTATTAACTTTCTATAAAGTGGCTAAGACCTTGCCCAGTGTAATTCTTATTTAACCATTCCATTTGGGACGTACTAAGCGATCAGTGCTTTTTAATTAACAGGCGACCTTGACTCTCGTAATTACCTTATTCAGATATTAAAACTCTAGTGATATCTAACGTTCGCCCACTGATTTGTGTTCTACATATTTCTGCCTTAAGAATATCAAACTTAGTTCAGTACCCCCATGAGGTTACTAGAGATTTCCGTGTTCCATAATATACGCGTGTCTAATCCTAACTGTGAGTTGCTACGTGGGCACGCGACCAGCCAGCAAGAGGTCAAATCAGTGACATTGAATTATACGAATATATTGAGGTCTTCCAGTAAAATATAAACTTGCTAATTAAACCCGTGATCAGAAGAATATACCTGAACGTTGGAAGTGGGAGACTAGGCTCCATCCAGATCCGCTAATACTAGCAGTTCCCTTCTATCATTTGTTTTGTGCGAATATAACTATCTTTCTATGCTCTTTATTTCTTGATTTCAATAAACGTGAACTTGTGTCGTGTTACCGTGTGTTTATTTTGTGTTCTCTATTCCTCATACCTTGTATTGTGCATGCAGCCTTCTATACCCAGTCATTCAGAACTCACATTACCCAAGTTAAACCTGTAGAAAAAACAGGGCATAACATTGGCGGCAGCGGTGGTTCTTGATTCGGATAAAAGGTTGCATTACATTGCAAGTTTGGAACAGCTAGAACACGAGAACATCATGGCGCAACCTAACCACGTTTTCATCCCAAATTTTGATGAAACAAATTATGGGATCGAAGTATTCATGGACATAGTGAAACCCTTACTTGACATTACTTATACCACGGACGCACATAAAATAGCCGTAACATTACCACACCTGGGAAAAGCCGTTTCCCTGGTAGCCTATCAAGTGCGCCCTGATCTCACCTGGAACGAATTTCGCACAATAGTGATAGAAGCCATTAAACCTTCGTTGGGCGTTTTCGTGGCCCACACCCGTATCCTAGACACGAAATTCGAAGGCGATCTAGATGCCACAGTCAGTAAGCTTGCCCAACACATAAAAAATTCTTTCCCCACGTTGACCAAAATCCAACAAGAACAGCAAATTCTGGTCAACCTTGTGTCGATATTGCCCTCAGCAGTAAAAGACCATTTCCGGGTGCACGATTTCGTCGGATACAAAAAAGACCTCATCACGATCCGACGTATTTTGGCCGTGCGCACAGAAGCACCCACCCAAATCGCTGCAATCAAGAGGTTTCCCACGCACCCGCAGCAAACCAACCACCAAAACCCCAAGAATGCCTACCCAGCCTCATCTTTCAACAACAGACCCACCTACCCTTCCGGCAAGCCCCAACCCAGTAGACCCCGGTTCCAACCGTCCCAGCCACGCAGAATCTTCAACCGGAACAGCAACTACAACACCTACCAAAGTAAAAACCCTACCTTAGTCATTATCAACCCCTATGATTTCCCTGCCTGTAATGCTCAGTGTGCCCTCCACCAAATTCGTGACTCTGCCAAACCTCGCCCCTCTACTCCTCGCATTTCTGTAAATGAAGAGGAGTGGGGACAAGAGGAAGAAATTGCCCCCCATACCATGACCTCAGACGATACCGAGGAAACCCTGGAAGAGGTAGATACCGACCCCCAGGATTTTTAAAGTATCCCCCGCCCACGATGGGCTCGGCGGGGGACGCCATAACTAGTCGCACTGCCCCCATTTATTACATGGCCAAAATCAAGGACATTCCTGTCCGCTTGCTAATCGACACGGGAGCTGCCAAGCCATGTTTGTTCAAATCTTACTATGAAAAACATCCCCGACGATTTGGCCCTTTGTTAAACACCAAAACAGAACTCATCTCAGCTGCTGATACTTACTTAAATCTCCTAGGAGACACTTTACCCCTATCAGTAACCACTCCTGGCCCTCATGCTCGTTGTTATCACACATTTACAGTATTTTCCTCCAACTGTAAACATTATGATGGTTTCCTTGGACTTGACCTCCTTCAAAAACTAGAGGCCCAGATTGACTGCGGCCAAAGGCTGATCTCATTCAAAAACAAATTCCAGACCAAAGCCTCTGACAAACCAATCATGCAGAAACCCATTCCCAAAAAGAAAAAACAACCTCCCCCTCAACAAAACCTGATTCAGGGTTACCAAGTTGCAGCTAGCACTAAGGTTACTCCTAAAACCTCCCCTTGCCCCGAGATCTCTCAAAACCTCACTCAATTCAGTAAAAAAATGCCTCAACAAACGAAAGAAGACAAGTCCAAGCAACTCCCCCTCGGTAATCCCCTCAATTCTCGTAACTCTGTCCAGAATAAATCCTCCCATGTTTTCAGGACAGACTCTGATATATGTAACCCTAATTCTATCCAATGTTTATGTACACATGTTTCCAGAGAAAATGCCGACCAATGTACCCAACAATGTTTCCCCCATGCCCCCAGAAATGTTAACAACCCCAAATCAATACACCAGTCCTACACCAATAACCCATGTTCTACACCTAACTTTTTCCCCACCAACCCTCCGCAGTCCCCCCAGCAAATCCCGTTTTCTAACTCGCTCACCTCGCACCCTTCTGAACCGCCCGCACGCGCCGTTAATCCCCCCCTCACGCGTGACCCCCACCAAAGTGACCTTGCCCCCCTTATAAGTACCAAGCACCTGCTCGCCAGTCAATCCCCCACCATCATTAGCCCAGCGGTAGTTCAGGATAAATGCCAAATTCCCCCTCACCATCAAAAATGGGTGAACCTGCGGCCCATACCCCAAACTCACATGGTATTTTCCCCCACTAACACATCCCCCAACCCCCATCGCTGCCTCTTACAACCCGCCATCATTTCCGCCAGATGACCAGGAGGCTAAGAGGTCCCGCTCGAACTTTGACTCCGCATTAGCCGCCGGGGACAAATCAAAGTCGAGCCGGCATAAGACGTCCTCCTCATCAAGAAGGAAGACAGCTGAGGATCCGTCAAAATCAAGACGGGAATCCTCAGCGAAAAGAGAGATATCAAGAGACACATCTAGTGTGGTCTCAGGCTATTCCCCCAAATTTACTATTCCCCATAACCCTACACCTGTCGTTTTACCTGTGTTAGGGAAAGAAAGAAGTGGCAGTGTAGTTTCTTACCGGCGGAGACATGATAGCTCCCTAGACCGGCATTCACCTGTTCAGGAATCCCCCATGTCTGAGATCCCAGATTTAAATTTGATTAATCTGCCTGGTCCCGAGGGTTCCTATCAATCACAAACAGATACATATGACACCGATGCCCAGGTTGATGAGTCTCGGTGGGAAACTCAACCAGCCCCATCAACCCGGTCAATGGGATCACTAACGAAGGGGCCACTTATAGATATATACCAACAAGAGAGATATACTGAGGAACTGGGGTCTAGCCAACGACCAGTGTCTCAACCATCTGGGACGCAGGGCTCAGAGATGTCACAGTCCGCGCCCCAGTCTGATTAAGATGGTGAGGTTGTTGTAGCAAAGGATCAGTTGCAAGAGCTGTTTGATTTCATGAGGCAGATTAAGAGTGAGCGACAGGCTGCTACCACAACACCTATAACCCCGGTGGTGCGACCTCTTGGGCAAGTGGTGGTGCATCCTCAAGTTACCGTAACTTCTCCTCCGCCTACCCCCACTGTCAACCCCGTGGTTCCGATTCCAGGTACCTCTGCCCTCTTGCAACCTAACATGAAATTATTTTCGGAATTGTTAGCTCCCCCACTAGACAAGTCCATCCCCAGCAAAAAAGGCCCTATGCCACTCTTGTATGGACCGGATACTTCTTGGTCAGTACTTACCCCACTACGCCCCGAGCTCGCACACGCCCTGGTTACAGGTGAGTTACCTGTCCCAGAGCACTGGGTTATAGAGGGAAGTGAAAAGAAGAAATTAAGGGCCAAGAACCATTTGGGAGAGGTACTTGATGTTGTTATTAAGGCCATCCCACAATTTTTCAATCCTGAATATTTTGTGTACTCATCATCCCCCGCCTTGTCTCCTACTTCCGTCGGAAAACTGTTTTCGGACTGGACTAAAACTGATGGGTTGAATGATTTAAAAGTGTTGCAGGGTTTGACCCCAGAACTAAAATCTATTCCTTTCAGGGACTCTCAGGGGACCTCATTAGTTCATGTTACGGGAGGGGAGTATGGGCATTGGGTTGCTTGGGGACATGAGGCCCAGCTGTTTGCCAGCACCATCACCAACAAAAGTAGTCATCAAATTCCAGCAGAAGACAATCATTGGTTTTCTATGCCAGTAGTCAAGGTGGACGAGATTCCCCAACATATGTTTGATTTTATTGGGGCCCCAAAATTATCTTTGTGCGAGTTACCTGAACCTTTTTGTTCCCCCACACAGGCTCAGATTGACAAAGATTATAAAATAAGACAGAAAGCCTGGAGGCTGGCGTCTCAACACCTACTCAGCCAACAACTTGCAGCCTCTCTGGCTAGGACGACTGAGTCGGTTATGGACGCCGGAACTCCGAAGACCCATTCTCTGAGCAGACGTCTCCTCCTCCAAAACTCAATTCAATTTCTCGGCGATGTCCGGACAGCTATCTTTGAGGCTGTACGGGTGCGCCAAGATATAAGAGTGTATTTGGTGAAGAGACTTCCGGCGGAGATCGGTAGAAGGTTGCTCCTATCCAATATTTTTACAGCTACCTTAGTCTCTGCTGAAGCATGGAGGACAGTAACTTTTCTCCTAGACCAACAACCTGCCACCACTTCTAAACCCAAGGGTGAGCAGGCAGCTAAACAAAATTTCAGAACTAAAAGTTCCTTTCGTGGTCAGTCACAGTTCAAGCAGTCAGCCAAGACTTTCACAACCCCTGCTCATAACGAGGAGTCTAAAGGGCGCGGTAACTTCAGAGGTAGAGGGAGGGGGTTTCGAGGCCAATACAGGGGTAAACCCAGTAGCGATGGTAGCAAGACCTCTCATCCCCCCATGCCAAAGTCAGAGTCACATTCATCCTCCAAAAACTGAGACACACCACAGGGCTCTCTCACTCCCAGTGCCAAGGCAAGGCGAGAAGGATCCGAGAGTAGCATTGCCGGACAAGACCAGTCATGTGACTGGCAACTTCCGAGATCATTTCCGGGCATGGCCCCAGTGAACATGGGCAAGGACAGTGGTCCGCAAAGGTCTCTCGTGGTGGTGGTCCCGGCGACCCTGTTTACGTTTCCCCACAGAATTCAATCAAGTTTCATTAGAGGTGGGATCCATTATCAAAGAGATGGCACAAAAGCAGATCATAATCCCAGTCCTACGTCAATGCCAGTGTTCGTATCCCGGTTGTTTTTGGTGCCAAAGAGGGACAGTGTTCAGATGAGGCCGGTGATCGACCTCTCATATCTCAACACCCACATTCACAATCAGTCATTCAGGATGCTGACAGTGAATCAGATCAGGTTGTCACTCCCGCCGCAGGGCTGGATGTGCTCAATTGATCTAAAAGACGCCTATTGGCATGTCCCCATCAACAAACGTTTGCAGAGGTTTCTAGCCTTACGCAACGGGGATCAAACGTTTGTCTTTCAAAGAATGCCCTTTGGATTAAATCTAGCACCCAGAGTTTTCACAAAATTAGTTCGACAGGCATTGCTCAAACAGGGAATCATGATTTTATGGTACCTAGACTAGTGGCTAGTGGCTAGTGGCTAGTGGGCTAGTGGTAGCCCAATCCAAGATAATGTGCCTTCACCATGTTCAACTAGTATTAGACCATGTAGAGACCTTAGGGTTCAGAGTAAACTTAGCAAAGTCATCTCTCATTCCCACCAAACAAATCCAATGGGTGGGCCTTATCTGGGATACCGAGCTACTAACTCTGAGTCAGAATGTAGACAATCGTCAGAGATTTCGCAGGAAACTCTTCCGATTTCTGCACTCCCGGACGACAACGAGGAATCTCAGGGAATCTCTGGTAGGCTCACTCAATTGGATACAACTAACGGTACTGTTAGGTCGTCTGAAGGTCAAAAGAATTATCTTGGAAGGAAACAGGTGTTTTCCACTTTCACCGGCGGAAACACTGAGGACAATTCCAACTTTAATCCACAACCTCCTGGCGGCTTGGGCGAAGCCAGAAGTTATTCACTCCTCCTTGACTTGGACAGCTCCACCCCCGACGGTTTGGGTAGATACAGACGCGTCAGGAACCCTGGGATGGGGTTACCATTCAAACTTAGGCCATCAGAGTCAGGGTCGATGGTCAACATCAAATCATCTTCATACCAATGCCAAGGAGTTGCTAGTCCCACTATTCTTTATACAGGAGCACGGCATGAGCCAGGCGGGAAAGTCCCTAGCCTTCAGAATGGACAATTTGACTGCAGTGACATGCATTCAAAAGCAAGGGTCAGTGAGATCACGAGTGTTATAAGGGTTGTCGGAAAAGATATTTCGACTAGCCGCGAGGCTCGGGATTTATCTTCCCGCAACGTATCTGCCCGGCGTGGCGAATGTATGGGTGGATGCTCTGTCTCACTCAAGTAGAATGGGCTCTCAGACAAAACATCTTTCAAAAGTTGATTGCGGAGCCCTACCATCCACAAGTGGACTTGTTCGCGTCAGAGGCAAGCCACAGGCTGCGTCAGAGGCAAGCCACAGGCTGCCTCAGTACCTCACACGCCGGAGTCTCACTCTGGCGGGGGGTCCGGATACATTTCTGGTAGAGTGGAACAAATGGAGCTCCATTTATCTGTTTCCACCTCCAGACGCATCCTTAATGTGCAAAGTAGTTAAAAAACTACGGGATTATCGGGGCATGGTCTCGAATATCGCGCCCTTGTGGCTGGCTCAAGTGTGGTAAAACCAATTGAAGATGTGGTGCGAGAACCCGGTGTCGCTCCCGATCTCGTACTTCCACTTAGAGGCAATTGGAAACCTCAAGACCTCGCTGACTTTTGCCTTGTGGATATTCAGAAGGCCAAGTGGCTAGGCCAGTTTGGGGAAACCGTGACTCATAAGTTGATTAATCAGTATGCTCCATCAACTCGACGACAGTACCAATCACACTGGAAGTCATTTACTACATGGATTGTAGAAACTGGTCAACAACAGTCCTCAGTGGCTCTAGTGTTTAATTATTTAAATTACCTATTCGATGTTCAAAAGTTGTCAGTTGTCACATTAAGGAATCACCTCACGGCAATTAGGACACCATTTTTAGATTTAACTGGTCTGTCTGTACCGGAGGCGGAGGAAAAGGGTTTCATGAGGTCTTGCTTCAAGCTTCACCCTCCTTCTCGTCAACTCACACCCACCTGGTCTCTTGATCTGGCCCTTGAGATGCTTCAGTCCCGTAAATATTGCAAGGATCCTCCCTTTGACCTAATACTTAAAAAGGCCATTTTTCTAATGGCACTGGCTACGGGTGACAGGGTGTCTGAGTTGGCGGCGATGAGTTCGGAGCCAAACTGTCTAAGATTTTCAAGGCGCAACATGGGTGTACATATTGCTCCTGCTCCTAACTTCATTGCTAAGAATGAACATTCTAATCATGTATTTACAGAGTTCGAAATTCCGGCTCTGAAACAGGGTGACAGGCACCATTTACTGTGTCCAGTGCAGTCACTTAGGTTATTTATGCGGGCTTCCTGGCCATCACAGGCGGGAGCCCTCTGGGTTTCACGGACAGGTGTTCGATTACAAAAACGCCGGCTAGCTGCGTTATTAGTGGAAGTCATTCGAGAGAGTAATCCGGGCGTGTTGGCAAGATCACACGATATCCGTAAATGGGCGGCATCACTTCGATTCCTCCATTAATACTCCCTAGAAGATATTCAGCAGACCCAATTGTGGTCATCAAATCATACCTTTCTCACACGTTACCTGTCCGTCAATCTCATGAAACCTTCCCATACATGTGTAGCATTAAGGCAGAAAGTCTAGTTTTAAGCTGATTTTGTGTTGTAAAAAAGGGGGGGGGGGTATCCTGGCTAAGGACTCTACCTGCCTCTGAAGTGAGACAAAATGTAACGAGTATTAAGGTCATGTGATAATCCGTTCCTTAGACTAAAGTAAGCCTACTCAGGAACATTTCTTAATTTTTAGGTGAAACACTATGGATGCAATAGGGTGTCCAATATACTCAATAATCTCAGGGATTAGAATTAGAGTAAGAGTACAAATATTTTGGTAATACAGTACCTGAGGCCATGAATATGTAGGCCTACATATTAACAAATTTGGGTGATAATGAATGTTTCATTTAACCTGGAATATATAAGCTAAATGAATAGGTTATTCTTGTCTTACACCAACTGTTCTATCAAACTTAAAGGTGCTAACACCACAGGCTTCCTTTAATAAACGCCGCCTGTAACCCTCTTTTATATTTTCTTTGATATTAAACTGATCTGATTAGTACATGTTTACTTGGACCTTACCTGGTTTATTAGTGGTATGCGATGTTTATGATGAATGTCCCCCCTCCAGTCTTGAGAATTCAGGCGCATCGTCAATGATGAAGGGGCCACTAATAAATTATAGGTTTGAGTCCCGAAGGGAAGAAGGAAAACCTAATATTTAGTAGTGGCCCCGGAATCATTGACGATTTTGGCCCTCCCTTCCGTCCCCTTCCCATTCATCTGCTACATTTTTGAGAGTCTCGATATGTCAGATTAAGAGTGAACACTCGCTGTAAACAAGATGGCGAGCTGTACCCAAGAGCAGACGCATGGAAAGTGCAAAGCTAGTTCAAGTTTAAGTTTTATTTTTATTCTTTATTTATTTTACTAGTTTTTCTAGTAGTGGTACCTACATCATAAGGACGAGTCCGTGAGTGGTTATTAAGAGTGTTTCGCTCACAATGTAAGGCAATCGTATTTTGAGTTCTCCCCGGGCGGGAAGTTTGAACAGCAAGCTAGAGTTCAAAGATTGGCCATTAGGGGAGGTGTGGTGGAGTGGTCTTGCCACTGGCCTGGTAATCCAAAGGTCCCGGGTTCAAATCCCGATGTATCAATGGGAAGATATTATTGGGATGGAATTTGTGCTATACCTAGTATCAGTGCATTACCACAAGCCCACCGAAACGTCAATAAAATACCCTCATTGTTCCCTGATTAAATAGCACTGTATGAATATTCCCATATTCAAAATATGCTATAGGGGTGCAATGCCTGGTGAGTTATCTGCTCAACAGGTGGCGTTGTGTGTGTGTAAGTGTGAGAGTTCGAGTGTAAGGGGTGAGACAGTGAAGCACGGGAACGAGGTGGCTTCAGAGATGGGGTCGTTTCGGGCCATGAGTGAGCACCGTGCCTCATGTGAAGGCAAGATGGCAGGTGCTCGTTGTACTCTACGTGCTTCACATGTCTCACTCCCTAGACTGGAACAAGACCTCATGGGCTTCACTGTTCATTGTAAAGCGGTGAATGTTAAGGCTCTCAGCCTATGCCCGAGAGGAAGTAAGTTGGAATATAGAAAAAAAAAAAAAAAAAAAAAAAACAGGTAAGGCGCATCGTCAATGATTCCGGGGCCACTACTAAATATTAGGTTTTCCTTCTTCCCTTCGGGACTCAAACCTATAATATGGTGCAAGGAGGGAACTACTTTGTGTGGCGCGATACAGGCCAAAGCTGGGTGATGTTGTCAGCGTTAAACACAAGTCTTATTTCTCTCTTTTAACTGACAAGCTATTTTGAGTATAGAAGGGAGTTTAGATATGGATTTTGGGCATTGCTAATAGTCAGGAAGTATAGCAGACTTGGATAAAAATGGGGGTTGGTTCATAATCAGATTATAGCTCACCTGATGTTTGGCAAGAATGGTGGTGGGTTGCCTGTGGGTCAAGGTCATTACTACGCGTGGCTGGCATGCTTGGGGCTTTATGGGTCCCTTGTGGCATGGTGGGGGCCGCACCTGTATGATATGGGGCATCTATTTTTCTAGGTTAATTTAGTCTGCTCAAGGGTTCTACTTTTGATCTCTGGGTACCCTTGGCTGATGTTGATAGGTTTTTATACTCAGTTCTGCTGAAGTTGATTGGGGTTGATCGTGGGGGTTGATTTTCTTCAGTGTCAAGGTCAAGGGGGTAGTAGGGTGGTTTAGGGATTAAGAGGCTGTTGTTCTAGCCTCGCATGGCCCACCATTCGTGGGTCGGGGTTAGAGGATAGAGGGGTTGTTATTCTTAATTGAGTAGTATGTGAGGAATAACATAAATGGTCAGAAAATATACTGGACGGTGGGGGTCTAAATAAATCATTTATAATAAGCATGTTCAAGGGAATAAGGGGGTCGGGGGTTGAACTGAGGGGGGCCTCGAGCGAGGCTACTGTGAGCCGGCCACAGGTGCATGTCTGGTCTGATTTTTTGGGGAAAGGGCAATACAGGGTGATCAAAATGGAGGACCTGCACAGGGTTGCTGTTGTAGGTGTAGAGATGGTGGTAGCGAGAGTCCTAAGATATCAGATATGTATCTAGGTACTGGGGTTCTTATTCTCGTATTCTGGCTACCTACCTATACATCTAGACTATAAGTAAATCATGACATAGGGAAATAGTTATACATACATAATGATTATAGAAGGGAGTAATGAACATTATAAAATGGAGTTCTTACTTCTTACATACCTATAGGACTGAACTTTTTAACAGAGGCATAGGGGTGAGATTTTTATATTGCGAAACAGGGATAGGTATGTGGTTTGTCTGATTTTTATGGGAAAGGGCGATACAGGGTGATCAAAAGTAAGGCATGTATAGGGGTGGTGTTGTAGGTGTAAAGATGGTGGTAGCGAGAGTCCTAAGTTACACATATAAGTCTTGGGGATTTTCATTTCTCGCGTCAGGCTGCATACCTATTATCGTGGAAATCACGATAGTTAGGCTATAACGGTTATTCCTAGGTGTTTAAGTTAGGAATGTCATGTCGTCTGGCACAGTAGACCAGATGGTGGAAAAATATCATACCGTGATTATCGTAAGTTAGGGTATATTATATTAAAGACCTATTATGTTATATCATAATATTTATGGGGTCATTGTAGGATATATGTGGATTACCATATATATATTAGTACCTTAGACAATCGTATCATATCATATCGGTACGATATTTTTCCTGGAGCCGGCAGCGTTCTGCTGGTGGCCGTGCTGGGAGACAGCCGGCAGAGCTCACTTAGATTTCATCCGAATCAGTACACTTTCGTTAGCTGTGCTTTAGTGCCTACAATAGTCAACAACAACTCTTCATATCTTCATCGACGCTCTCACCCGACTTACGACTGACAGCTAAGCCTTTTTTTCCTTCATGTACATGATTAATTAATACCATCTATCCTTAAATAAGGATGTGCTATGGTGCCTTCCTCCTATTCCTTGAGTTAGCCTAACCGTCACCTTGTCCACCATTTTTACCGGCTTCGTACCTCATTACTGTGCTGTGTGATTGATTGGTAAGTTAAATCCAAACATTATTTGATTCCCTTTTTATGTGATTGACCTTTAGCTTTGATTTAGTCCAGTAATTCGATAACTTTTACCTGGCATTCATCACATTGGTGCCCAGACCTGGGAATTTACTTCTAAGCAAGACCACAAACTAAGTAATGAGTAAGGGAAACGAGCCAGCATGCAAGTCCAGGGATCCAGGTGAAGTGGGGGTTGATTTTCGTCCTACCGCCGTGGCACCGGTACCTGACCGTATTACGGTCTTTGGACATTCTTATGTCAATCGCCTACGGGCAGCAGAAAAAGGACCTGTCGAGTACCGGGCGTCGGGGGGGGATCGGACTTTAATTTTTTCATTCTTCGGGGTCCCTGGGGCCAACATTGATTGGCTACGTGCATCGGACGAGTGGGGACGACTGATGTTATTCCGACCCCAACTCGCATATCTATTCATAGGCGGAAATGACATCTGCCCCGGCGTTCAACCTAGGGAATTAGCCGACCAAATTAGGCGGGTGGCACTGGACCTAGAGCAGGCAACGGGGGCGACACTAAGATAGTGTCATTAAAAAGCCGGACACAAGTACCGATGAGTATCAGGCAATATGCAATTCAGTCAACCGCATTCTAAGGTGCCGGCTCGTAGATACTCGCCACCGTTTTTTGTCCGTGACACTAAACATCAGAGACCTAGACAGGGACGGTGTCCATCTCGACCTATACGCGAACCAGCAACTATATAAAAAGCTAGCAGGATTGACTAAGCGTTGGCTGGAGCGTGTCGCCGGGGTAGTGTCTCTCCGCTTGCCACAATCGTGCATCCCTCCTATCACCTTTCCTCAATAATGTTTTCTTTCAGACATCAGACCACTGACTGACTTATTTTATTTTATATTTTTTGTTTTCTCTCATTTGTTTGATTGTTGACCTATTGACCCTCTCACGTTCTTGGTGCAGATTTGAGCCTATTAGGGATGCTTTGGAGCCTTTGTTAACATCGGGGGTATTTGGAGGCCTTTAGTTTGGTTGCTTCAGCCTCTGCAATTGTCTTTGAGTTGGCTGTGGACAGGAGACTGATTTTGGAGAGGTAATTGTAAGAGTGAGAGAGCTCTATTTATTATTGCTAATCTGGCGACCTCTGCATCATAGGAGCGTGAAAGGGTTAAGTATTGAGTGTTGCCGGATGAATTTGTGAGTACTGTAATGTATCCTTAACTTTAGTCATATAAGTTTGCTATTCAGTGTTTCCCATCCTAGGCTAGTCTGTATCATAATAACTTGACGGTTATTCATTATTTCGTTGAGTATTTAGCCAATATTATAGGACCATAATAACCGTTAGGGAAAATGGCAGATAAGGCTTTCAAGAACCAGAGAGCTGGACTAAGGGGGGTTATGAATAGGCTCATATCTGACATGGAAACCTTCACCACTACCGCGGCCCTTGAGGACCTGAGAGCTAGATAGGACATCCAAAATACCTATGATCGTATAAGTGCTCTTAGCGAAACAATATTGGCAAGTTTGAGTGGGGAAGAGGAGATAACAACCGAATGTGAAAACCGCTCTGTGTATGACGAAACTGTGTTTCGGGCGCGGCGTATGATACAGCGAGCTCTCGCGGGTAAACAGGAGGGTGAGCATAACGCTGCCAGACGCACGGACCCACGGCGCTCAGTGAATCTCCCCAAGCTGAACTTGCCGAAGTTTGGGGGGGGCACTTGACAGAATTGGTTGGCGTTCTGGGACGTGTTTAAGTCTACCGTACATGATTCAGATTTGGATAATGTAAGGAAGTTTCATTATCTTAAGGGTCAATTAGAAGGGGAGGCTTTTCACTTAATAGAAGGTTTTGCGGTAGTGGGGGAGAGTTATGTAGAGGCAGTGCAGTTACTAGAATCCACATATGGTGATCGAGAACAACTAAAGGTGGCCCATGCGTTGCCTTAATGAAATTGGCAGAGCCTAGATATAAGGTAGAAGAGTTAGCCAAATTTAGGGCCGAAATGGAGTGTCACACTCGATCTTTGGAGACCTTAGGGCTGACCTCAAATGAGATGATAGTGATTATTCTTAGACAGAAGCTTCCACTGGCAATACTGGATAAGGTTAGGTCATTTGACCTGGGTGAGTTTAAAACCTCATTCAGTAAAGAAATTAGCATTTTGCAATTGAACAGTGGGAGATCCTTAAGTCAGTCAGGAGGGGGTGAATCATTAGATCTGAGGGGGACAGTTAGCATGACAGTGGGCACCAAGGGTAAAAAGGAAGGTTCACACAAGAAACCACAAGCTGTATGTAAACTATGTAACAGCGATAAGCATAAGTGGAGTTTTTGTGGGAAATACCAGACAAATGAAGCTAAAATTGCACAAGCTAAAAGGTTAAAGCTATGTGTAGGTTGTCTGGGTAAAGATCATGGCAAACAAGGACAATGCACTGTCAGCTATTTAAGACCTTGCCGTCACTGTAAAGGACATCACTTTGACAAGTTGTGTCCTGCAGTTGACAAGGGTAAGGATAATAAGTCAGAGGGTACTACAACATTGACACTGGGTAGTGTGAAGGACACCACTACTTTACCCACTATAAAGATGCCCATGGAGAATAGTGACAGTGATACTGTTTGTCGGGTACTTCTAGACCAAGGTTCCCAACGGTCTTTTATTAAGAGGTCCGTTTTAAAGGGATTAAAGCATAGTATCATGGGGGCTGAGACTCTACGATTGCAGGGCTTTACGAGAGTTACCGACAAACAGGAATATGAGGTAGCAGAGGTTTCTTATATCTACCGTAGGCAAAGATACTTCATGAAATGTATCGTAGTAGACACTCTACCGGAATATAAGTCTGTGGGGGTGATGAAGGTAGAACAAATCCTGCGCCACAAAGGTATTCATCTGTCCGACCCCGTGGGAGATCTATCAGAGGTGCATATTCTGCTCGGTGTTGATTATTATTATGATATAGTATACCCAGGGTTTAAGAAGATGTGTGGAGTAATACTAATCCCCACTAAATTTGGTTACTGTATGAGTGGAAAGGTACATACAACCCAATCAAATGTCCTGGTCGACACGGTTTCTATACTGCGGGTGAATGTAACCGCGGCAGAAGAGTTGGTGGATAATGAAACCAAACCTAGTGACCCTAAAGTAACTGCCGAGTTCGACCTGGAACGGTTGTGGAAATTGGATCACATAGGTATAAATCCTATGGAGACTGACTATGACTCGGAAATTGCGATAAGAAAGTTTGAGGACTCTGTGAGCTATTGTGCCGCAGAAAAGCAATATGAAGTTAGTTTACCTTGGAGGTCGGAAGAGATGAGCCTGCCCACCAACTACGATTTGGCGTTGGGTCGCCTGCGCGCACTACAGCGGAATTGGCTAGTGAGCCGAGCATTTGCAAGGCGTACGACGACGTATTTCGCAGTTACCTGGACTGAGGGTTTATTGAGCTTGTTGATGTCCAGGAGCCGGTGAGAAGGGGAGAGTCCACTATTTGGCCCATCATGGGGTACGAAAGGACAGTGTCACCACGCCAATAAGGGTGGTGTACGACTGCTCGGCCCGACAAGGTAACAATCCCAGCCTAAATTATTGCCTTTTGACAGGACCATCACTAGTGTCCGATTTGGCACAACTGCTAAGGTTTAGGCTGGGACAGTTCGCTTTTACAAGCGACATAGAGAAAGCTTTTTTAGTGGTAAAGCTCAATAAGGCTGATAAGGACGTTACTCGGTTTCTCTGGTTCCAGGACATCAACAACCCCGAAGGCCCGGTAGTCACCTATCGATTTAGGGTTGTGCTCTTTGGTGCTACATGCTCCCAATTTTTGCTTAACGCCACCATCAAGAAGCATCTGTCTGACACTGTATAGGACACAGAAAAGCTCTCTCGCGGTCTGTATATAGATCATTTGCAGGGGTCTAGCGACGATCAGGATGATCTGCTACAAACCTACTGGCAAGCCCGTAGGTTATTTACAGAGGCACACCTGCACCTCAGCGAGTGGGTTACTAATAGTGAATCTCTGCAGTGTCTTATTCAGATGGACGGGACGGCGTCTCATGATCAGAAAGAGACCAGAAATTTGGGGATGAACTGGCAACCAAACCAAGACACACTAACCTTTCAAACAAAATATTTTACTCAGCAGGTGCAGACGCATACAAAAAGGAGCCTGTTGAGCAAAGTTTCGCGATTTTTTTATCCCTTGGGTTTAGCATTACCCGTTACAATAAGAGCTCGGATTCTGATGCAGGAAGTTTGGAGACGTAACATAGGATGGGATGATAACTTACCCGAAGATCTAAACAATCAAGGTGTATCGTTGTTAAAAGAGTATGACATCCTGTGTACTATAAAGTTACCTCGTAAGGTGGCAGCATTCGGCGATATTACTTTGCACGCATTCTGTGATGCCAGTGCCACTGCATACGGGGTTGCTATCTATGTCGTTACTTCATTTGGGGCATATTTGGCTACCGCCCAGGCTAAAGTAGCACCGGTAAAAAGGTTTACTATCCCCAAAATGGAATTGACTGCCATGCTGCTTCTAGGACGTCTGGTGTCTTATGTACGCACAGCATACGAGAAGGAACCAAGCATAATTGCCGTTCACGTATGGTGTGATAGTCAAATAGCACTGAACTGGGTTCATAGCAAAAAGTCTCTGCCCTTGTATGTGCGAAATAGGGTTGATGAAATTCGGTCCCTACTACCAGATGTCACTTACCACTATGTTAATACAAAGGATAACCCCAGTGATCTTATAACTAGGGGAGTTACAGCAACCCAGATAGTAAAATCCGAATTATGGTGGCATGGTCCATCGTGGCTGCTCCATGAAAAAGAATGGACGGAATGGGAAGCTGACAGGGGGGGACTTCTGCCATTGGAAACAGTGACAGTCGCAACCCAACCGAAAGACACACCGAGTACGATAGTTGAGTGGGAAAGGGTCGGTGACTACAATAAATTAGTCAGGGTGGTAGCCTGGGTGCTGCGATTTATATCCAACACCAAAAGTAAAGTAGAAGGCACACACTGCAATATGGGTCACATCATCAACGTTGATGAATTTAAAGCAGCTGAAGTAACAATGATGAAATTGGTTCAAGCAGAAACCTTTTTCCAAGAATTAGAATCTTTAAGAAGCTCTGACAAGATGAAAATGCCTAACTTAATGCGTCAACTGAAGTTACACCTGGATAGTGACCTCATCAGGTGTGAGGGACGCCTGAAGTGGTCGGGTGTAAAGGAATACACGAACAATCCCATCCTTATGCCATCACAACATCATGTCACATATTTGTTGGTAAAACGCACACATGAAGAAGTTAAACACTATGGTGTCCATCATATTATATCGAATTTGCGTCTCCGATGGTGGATCCCAAGGATTCGACAAGTAGCTCGACATATAGTGAAGAAATGTGTGATATGCCAAAGACTGAAAGGTAAACCTTATGTGACTGGACCAGTTCTGCCTTTACCAGAATGCTGCGTGAAGCATGTAGAACCCTTTCAATCAGTGGGGTTGGACTACACTGGAGCGTTAAAGACGAGAGAACATGAAAAGGTCTATATCTTATTGTTTACTTGTGCAACGTCTCGAGCGGTGCACCTCGAATTATGTGACAATATGTCTTGTGAAGAATTCATGCTGACGTTTAGGAGGTTTTGTGCCCGTAGATCGTTCCCTCAACTGGTGCTGAGTGACAATGCTCCCACGTTTACTAAAGCATCTAGATACCTCAAGGATTTGAGCGATGATCCAACGGTCATTGCTTTTATGGGAGAAAGAAAGTGCGAATGGAGGTTCATCCCAGTGAAGGCACCTTGGTTTGGTGGAATGTGAGAACGGTGTGTAGGTATAGTCAAATCACGACTTAGAGCCGTAGTAGGACGTGCTTTATTGAAGAAAAGTGAGTTGATGACAGTCCTCACTGAGATAGAAGTAGTTGTTAATGACCGCCCACTTACTTATGTTTACACCGACCTACAAGAACCACTGCCACTGACGCCAGCACACTTACTCTACGGTCGACCATTGACTGGATTTCCATCCGATTTTCAGTCACTTGTGGAGCTAGAGGATCCTTCTAGGTTGTTGTTGTTGTTGTTCCCTAAGCTGCCTGGCCGAACAGCCCCGAGTCCTTAAGGAAGGTCATGGCCACGGTCGGGCTTTCCCACAGAGCTTTCAAAGAGTGTAAATTGTGTTGTTGGCGTAAGTGGTTGTGTGAAATGCAGTCTTCTATGATGTGTTTAATGGTATGGGGTGCTGTACGTGTTACAACCCGGGCAGGTGTCGACGACGGAGTCATCCAGTCTCTTCTGATAGCTCAGAAGAGCTGGATGGTGTCTGCATCTCAGCCTGGCCAGGTGGACTCTGTCCTCGCGAGGAAGGGAGGATTCAGAAGGATGGATTTCGGGAGGTCGTGCTTGCAGCTGCGTGTTGTCTATGAGTGAGTGGATGGAATGGCGAGTGATATGAGTATGGATGTGCTTCCGGAAGTTGGTTTGGGGTGGGCAGGGAGGGAGAGAAGACAGTATTTGTGTGTGATAGCGTGAGCTGGGTGTTGTTTTGATATTTCTTGGTGTCTGTGGGTGTGTTGCCATGTAGTGTAGTGGGTGGTGTTGATTCGTGGAGGCTGCTGCCAGGAATTGAGTGCCTCTCATGTCTAGATGATCTTTGACTTTGAGGACTTTGGTTTCTTGATGTAGGTGATCTGTGGGTGTAGTAGCTGTTCATCCTGTGATGATTTTCAGGGCTTTATTTTGAATAGTCTGTAAGGTCTTATGATGTGTTTCAGCTAGGTTAGAAGCCCAGGCCGGGCTTGCGTATTCCATAACTGATCTTATGTATTGTTTGTAGACTGTGGTGGTGGTTTCTTTGTTGTGTCCAAATTTCGTGTGGGCAAGTGATCTGAGGGCGTTAAGTCTGGGTGTCAGTTTCTTTTTCGTGTTTGTGGTGTGCTGTTTAAATGTAATTTGGGTGTCGTATGTTACTCCTAGGAGTTTGGGTGTGTGTGTGTGTGTTAGGGGTGTGTTGTTTATGTTGAGTCCCGGGACGTAATCGTGCTCTCCTGTCCAGCTTGTGAGGAGGGTTGCAGTGGATTTAGCTGGGGCTAAATTGAGTCTGTTTGTAGTGCACCATTCATGTAATGTGTCGAGATAGTCTTGAAGAAGTCTTGTTGCTGTGTCTGGGTTTTGGTGCATGCTTGTGAGTGTTATGTCGTCTGCATAGGAGGCTATGGTTATTTGGGGTGAATTTGGTGTATCTATATCATACTAAAGCGGCTGTATCCCGGCGGTACCAGTACATCTTTAAGATTATCGAGGATTTTAGAAAGAGGTGGGTTCACGAGTATCTACTAGCTCTGAGAGAAAGGAATTATCGACCCACAGATAAACCTTTAAAGACCTATTATGTTATATCATAATATTTATGGGGTCATTGTAGGATATATGTAGATTACCATATATATATTAGTACCTTAGACAATAATAATAATAATAATAATAATAATAATAATAATATTTTTTCAGTTAGCAATTTACAGAGTTGGTACCACATAGTATGTTACAAATATGACATGTACCAGCTTTGCATAATTCCAACTAAGGATAGCCCAATAAGGCCGTTAGGCGTATTTCCATTGGGGTCCTTGTGGGATTAGGTTAGCTGGGGAAAAGGGGAGGATAAAAGAAATAGATACTTTAGAGAAAGTATTTCTAGGGGGTTATTTTAAGATACCTTTTTTTTTTTTTTTAACCCTTAAAAAGCGGCTCACCACATAAGTCGTTTTTAATAAAGCTGGACTATGTGGCGGCGCTCGACATAGGTCGAGTGGCAATTTCAGCACGTAATGTTGCTGAGAGAGAGAGACAAGTGGTGGCAGGAGACTAGCGAGCGTATGACTGCTCCAGACCACCGCGGCGAACCTACTGACACGAATCTCAGCTCCCTCCTCCCTCTCTCACTCGCTACATACTGAATTATATGGGGAAAGTACCGAATTACATGCTTTTTGCACTCGCGTTGCACGGTTATTGCAAGAAAACTATCCATCATACAAGGATCGTTATGGTGTCATTCGAAAGCTCTGTTTATGCCCTTTCAGGGATAGATACTTGTTTTACGTTCTGGGTCTTATTTAGGCATGAAAATTATCACGTAAACAGCCCTATTTTGGCTAAAAACACCCCGCTGGGCGGTACATATAAATAAACCGCATAGGCCGCTAAAGAAGGGTTAAGAGACAATGAACGGAGGAAGGAAAAACACAGATAAAACAAAAAGGTCCATGTGCCTAAAGGCATCCTCCATTCATAAAATGTTTGTAACAACTGGATTTAAACATTTGTAGATTGTAAGTTTGTGGAAAGCAATTCGAGGGAAGTGAATTCCATAGAGTAGTAGCTCTGGGGATAAATGAATTCTGATAAGCAGAAGTTCTGCATTGTGGAGGAGAAAGTGTAAATTCATGGGCGCTCTCAGCTGCCCTAGTTCTACGGGGAAAAATGTGGAGAGGCGGCACAATTGAAGCAAGTTCCTCGGAAGAATTGCTATGAAAATATCTGTAGAATAATGCAAGGGATGCAACGTTTCTTCGTATGGATAATGTAGGAAGGTCCTGTGTGATTGCAGGGTTATTGATTAATCTAATAGCTTTATTTTGAATTTTGTCCAACTGCCTCAATGCAACCACTCCACTTCCACCCCACAGAGGTGAACAGTAATCGATCTGAGAACGCACATGACTTTTATATATTACGGCCAACTGCTCGCCAGTGAAGAATTCTCAAACTCTGTACAGAAGTCCCAGTTTTTTAGAGGCATTCTTAGCAATGCCTCTAGCATAATGTGTCCAGCTCAAGTTAGTAGTTAATGTTACACCGAGAATGTCAATACTAGGGGAAGTGGGAATATTTACATCATTAAAAAATATATGGGAGTCAGTGAGATTCTGTCGGTTAGAAAATTGAATGTACTTGGTTTTCTGTGCATTAAAGGAAACTAGATTCTTTTGTCCCCATTCATTAATTCTAGAAAGGTCCTGGTTCAGAGAAATTGCAGTGTTTATTTTTGAATTTATAAGATCGGGTTGGGTGAAAGAATTGGTAAATGTGAAGGAACTGTGGAGTGTTGAGTCATCTGCGTAGGAATGTATTGGATTATGAGTGGTAGATATGAGATCATTGATATGAATGAGGAACAGAGTTGGGGCCAAAACTGATCCCTGGGGAACACCAGCATTTATTGAGTGAAATTGAGAATAAAGGCCATCTACCATTACACATATTTTTCTGTTATGAAGATAAGAAGAAATTAGTGGAACTAATGATGCAAGGCCGTAGTGTGACATCTTCGACAATAAGGATTGATGCCAGACTCTATCAAATGCCTTTGATATATCCAGTGCTATTGTATGTGTTTCACCATGTTGGTCTGTAGCTTGGTTGATTTGATGCGTAAGAAGGCAAAGAATGTCTGTAGTTGATCGACATCGTCTAAAACCATATTGCCTATCACTGATTAATTTATTATTCTCAAGATGCTTAATTATGTGATTATTTAATATAATTGCAAAGACTTTACCAAGAGTGGAAGTTATAGCTATTGGTCTGTAGTTTGATGGATCTGAAGAGGCACCTTTTTTAGGAACTGGATGGATGTTTGCTTCTTTCCAGGGTACTGGGAAGCATGAGGTATGAGTACACAGACGGAAAAAAATTGCCAATACAGGAGCGAGCACCAAGGAGCAATTCTTAAGTACTATTGGAGGAATTTCATCTGGACCAGGAGCCTTATCTACTGAGAGATTCTGCAAAATAGTTTTGACATGTCTGGTGTGGATCTTAAGTGATGGAATTTCAGGCGAATTAAAATTAAGTACAGGGACATCTTGATTTATTTCATCTAAGGTTGAGTTGGTGGAGAAATATCCGCAAGAAGGTTAGCTTTACCTTGTGGGTCACTTACAAGATTGCCAGTCGGAGATTTTAATGGTGGAATGGATGAAGCAGTAGTGAAGTTGGATTTGAATGAGTTAAGAGTAGACCAAAATGTTTTGTTATCATTTGGATTATTTAGAAGTTTATTTGCCTGCTTGTGGAGAAAGTTTGATTTAGTTAGGTTTAATACAGTTTTGGCATGATTTCTGATGTTTCTAAAGTAATTAAAGGCTTCATGTGTTTTTGATCTTGTGTATGCATTGTAGGCTATTGCTTTTTGTTCAGTTACTCTAGCACAATAATTATGGTCAAACCATTTAGGTGAATTAGATCTTTTAATGTACTTTTAATGAGGAATAAAAGTTTCCATTCCAATGTTTACAAAATCTTGTATGTGGCTCAAGGTGGAGTGTGCATCATTAGAAAAGAAAGAGGTCCAGGGAATATCAATAAAGAAACCTTGAAGACCCTCCCAGTCTGCCCTATCGTAATGCCATTTAGTCACCAAAACAGGTTCAGAGTGGGAAGGTGTGGTAGGTGATAGACAGGTGGCCTGTATCAGACAGTGATCAGAAGATCCAAGCGGGGACCTCACTGTAACATCATAATTTTCTGAATTGGTTGTTAAAAATAAGTCCAGTAGGTGGGAATTATGATTAGGATTATCTGGTACACGGGTGGGTTGGTTGACTAGTTGAGTGAGATTAAATGAGTCTGCAAATAGCTCACATTCAAGACCAGCATCATCAGTCCTGGCTGAATGAGTGAGCCATTCAACATTATGGACATTAAAATCACCCAACACAGTGATTTCAGAAGAAGCATTTAAGTTGAGGACACTGAGTTGTGAGGACAGAGAATCAAAACGACTTTGCTCTGGAGGAGTATTTGGGGAACGGTAGATGCAACATATGTATTTAAATTTACCAGCAGAAATTAATTTGTATATAGAATAATCAAAATAGGGACAATTGAAACTAGTAACCACCTCCAGGGCAATTTCAGATTTTGCGAAGCAACACACTCCTCCTTTAGGTCTGAAATTTTGGAGCAGTTGATAACCTGGAAAATTAAATCTAGACGTGTCAGATGTGGATGTTACTTGAGTCTCTGTCAAAAAAAGGAGAGTACCTTACATCCTATAGTAAATATCAGTAATCCGTAATCAGTAATCATTTCAGTTTGGTTTGCCTATCTCTTATGTCGTATTTAGTAGTAGACATAAGCTTGGTGCTCCCTTCTCGCAGCTGTCCGGTTCAGGTATTCCTTCAGGCTACGTCTGAAGGAATACAGTGTTCTCTTTTCACGGACTGACTGGGGTAGGTCATTCCAGTCTTTGATGGCAGTGAAGAAGAAAGTTTGCTTACCCTGTCCTTGGATTCTCGGAACCTTAAAATTAAACATCCTGTTTCTTGTATTATGTCCACTGCTCTCATTTGCTTTAACAAAATCACTCTTTAGATACTCTGGAGCTCGGTCATAGAAAATTTTGAAGGCATTAGTGAGCCTGATTTGTTTGGCCCTGTCAGAGACATTGAGCATACCTAGTGACTGAAGTTGTTCCTGGCCAACATGTGATCTGGGTCCTAGGTTCAGCATGAACCTAACCATTTTATTTTGAGTGACCTGAAGTTTGTGCTGTGCTGATTTAGATGATGCAGAGTACCAGGATGACACAGAATAGTCAAAATGACATTGAACAAGCGCTTGGCAAAGGGTCTTTTTGGTCGCCGCTGGCAAGTATCCCACCTGTCTATACAGGTATTTTATACGTGCTCTACACTTACTCAGGATAGATTCCAAAATTGTTTCACCTGACAAACTCGAGTCCAGTTTAGTCCGAGATATTTAACTTGTGACACTGTTGTTATAGGAATATCATTACAGTTGACCGAGAAGCCCACAATGTCTTTCAGTTGGCGTTTTGTTCCACATAAGATGGCTTCCGTCTTGCCCAGGTGAAGAGATAGTCTGTTGTCCACTAGCCATTCACTACATAATTCTAGTTCTTTGGAAAGTGAAGCGGCAATACTTATTGGGTCTTTTCCTGAAACCAGAAGCACGCTGTCGTCAGCATACAGTAATAATTTACACGAGACGCTCAGTTCCATGTCGTTCACATAACAGAGAAAGAGTAAGGGACCAAGGATGCTTTCCTGCGGGACCCCACAGTTAATTGGCATAGGATCAGATATATTATCATCAATTTTGACTCTTTGTGTTCTACCACTAAGATAAGATTTAAACCAGTTCACTGACCCAATGCCCATTGCTTGTAGTTTATTACATAGGATATCATGATCTACTGTGTCAAACACTTTTTGTAGATCAAGAAGAGCCATACCGGTGTAGTTACCTTTAGACATTTCTTTACGAATGTGATCTGTTAAGTGGATGAGACAGGAGTCTGTCGAGTACATGCATCTGAAACCTGATTGAAACTTATAGAATAGATCATTTTCTTTGAGGTAGTGTTCAATTTGGGTGTATACCGCCCTTTCAAGGATTTTAGATACAATACATAATATGCTAACTGGTCTGTAGTTGCCAACTTCTAGTTTATTTCCTTTCTTGAATAGAGGGGTTACAATAGCTTCCTTCAGTTCAGCAGGTACAGTGTTGGTGTTAATTGACAGGTTGATGATATGGGTTAGGGGACCTGCTATACCAATGGCTCCATCTCATAGAAATTTGGCAGGAATTTTATCTGGTCCTGTGCTTTTATGTACATTTAGGTTAGAGAGCTCGTCAAAAGTGTATTTTGGTGTAACATTTTGCAATCCAAATGTGTTCGGGTGTATGCCTTTATCTCTGTAGAAATTTCGAAAGGTGGCCATTGTTGTCGTGTATTTATTGAGGTTCTGTAGGTTCTGTGCAAGTGTGTTTGCTATGCAGGTGAAGAAGGAGTTGAAGTAGGTTGAAATTTGTCATTTATCGTGGCAAACCTTATCATTAATGTTGAGAGCAATATTAGTGTTAGACGAATCCCTTGCCTTGTTGCTGTAGCCTGTCGTTTTTAGGTGCCTCCATAGTTTCTTTGGGTTATTCTGATATTCCTCTGCCTTATTGTGGAAATAATTAGTTTTTGCTGATTTTATTTTTCTACTTAGTTTATTCCTGGCCCTGTTGAACTCATGTTTCAGACCTTGATCCTGTCTATGTTTCACTAGCCTTTTTAACAGATTGTCTCTGTGTTCCAGATGGTGTAGTATGTCATTGTTGATCCATGGGTCTGACCTTGCTTTAATTCGTATATCTTTCAGAGGAGCTATTTCGTCTAGGATGTTTGTGATGATGGTTTTGAAGCCAACCCATGCGTCATTAACGTTTGTACTTCCAAACACTGAAGACCAGTCTGTATTCCATAAAATGTCCAGAAATGTTTCTTTGTTGTAGTTTCTGAGTGACCTGGTTTTGATAACCTTGTGATTCTCTAGGGTAATTTTTGTGGTTTTCCGTGTGCAATATGTGACGAAGTGATCACTTATCCCAGTCTGTATAACCCCTGATTGGGATATTTTGTCCTCTCTGTTACAGTTTATGTGGTCTAATATTGTGGCAGTGTTCTCAGAGATACGTGTGGGGGTTGTGATGAGTTGTTTGTGATTGTGCATTGTCAGTATGTGCCTATATTCTCGTACAAGCCTATTATTTCGTTGTTTGTAGCACAGGTTAAAATCCCCTAGTATAATGGATTCATTCCGAGGGTCTAGCGATGACAAAGTTCGTTCAAATTTGGTCAAGAATTGTGTGTCGTCTGGTGGCCTATAGCACACCCCAATTGTGATGGGTCTTGTCCTCGGCAGGTGTAGGTCGATCCACAGAGCTTCGTGATTTTCTACATGGAGGTCGGTCCTAGTTGTGTGTGTGAGGTTGTTTTTTTACATACAGACATACTCCCCCCCCCCCCACCCCTTGCCTATTGCGATCATTCCTAACCATGTTGAAACCTTGAATGTTTATTTCACCATCGTTTATACTTGAATCCAGCCAGGTTTCTGTGATTGCAATTATTGAAGCTTTGGCCTTATTAGCTAACAAGTTTATTTCTGACAATTTATGGTACATTGATCTGGCGTTAATGTGGATAAGATGGAGCCCTTTGTTGGTGAACACTCTGTATTCATCTTTGATTTTGAATGTGTCCTGGCTGGATTCTGAGTTATTAATACTTGGTTCATTTACATTAACATTCGGTAATAAATGCAAGGCACACTTATTGCATAAGAATTCCCGTTCTTCACTGTTGGTCTTCTTAGAGATGCACTTCATGTGAGCTACATTTTTACACTTTACACAGTTTTGGATCTTCTGACGTCATATTCACAAATAAAACAAATGGGTGTGCGATGTTGTACAGGTGAGTTCCTACATTTAACACATTCAACTTCGTTTCTATTGTTAACGTAAGTACATCGGTTATGAGCAATTTCATTACAACTGTTGCATTGTAAAAGTGAACTCCTATTGTTGAAACCAATATTACAGACCATACATAGTTTGTTCTTACTGTTTATCGTACGTCTGGAGGTGTGGTTTGGTCCGCGTCGATCAGCTGGTTGTGCGGGAGAGGGCGGGGGATACTCGCGGTCGGGCTGTGGTTGTTTGCTGTTGTTGTTGTTTTCGTTGTCCGTTGTTGCTGCTTCCCTGTTGATGTGTTTGCGAGTGCTGCCTGTTTTTATTGTTGTTCTTTTTGCATGTTGTGCTACTTGGGTCGCCGATATCTGTGGTATTGATGGTAATGCTGCGGGTAGTGTAGGCCTAGTGTTGGTGGAGTGGGTAGTAGCTACTTCCCTACATTTATCGCATTTCACTTCTTTTCTGCTGGTAACATAAGTACATCGATCGTGTACTGTTTCATTACAAATACTACATTGTGAAGTTGTACTCCTTTTGTTGAATCCAATATCGCACACTGTACATAGCTTCCTTATTTATTAGTGGCCCCTCCATCATTGACGAACATGCCTATTACATAAGGCATCCTCTTCAAACACTAATCCGCCGTAGTTTGAATCTACCGCGCAGAGCATTTAAAATCTGAGGAGCCTTCATCATGAGCGCACGCGACCTCATTCATGGCTTCAGTCATTATGAATTGGGTTCTCACTACGAAAAAACTTCGTAAAAAATAAAAAACAAAAAGAAAATAAGTATAACTATCCAATAAGCTTTCCATCATATCGTGGATGTACTTGTGTGGATCTTTGACCAGACGCTGATTCAGGCGTCATTCTTCCTTCTCTGCTCTGCGGTCAGCCGGCCTGGACGTGTCTCTCCACGCTCCGCTGGTTCCACATTTGCTGCGTCCCTAGTGAGTTTTTTCTCATTTGTTTACTCCGGGATGTATCGAGTAAGGTTAGGATATGCGTAGCAGGAGTGTCCTGGGCTGGTTGCCCGCAGTGCAGTGTATTTTGGGTCGTGTGTTTGGGGCATCTATTTCGGATGTACCCTCGTGGTTCGGTTGTGGACAGGTGAACTTTGTCACAGTTAGCTAGCTTTGTGTTGCAGGCGGCTTTCATTACGCGTTATTGCTTCCTTTTATCTTTCTGATGAGGTAGCGTATTTTTGATGACGTTCCCAGCGTATTTTTCTTCACTTAGTGAAGTTTTTTCTGGGTCCCGAGTCAGTTCTTCCCTTTGCCGGAAGTATTTGCTACAGTGGTGTGTTGGCGGTGGTTCCTGTTGTGATATAATTCAGTGCTTTTTGTTTATATTCCGACATGTTAATATTATCCGTTTGCCTAGGCCTAGCCAGCCTCTCGTAGCTTTACCACATATACAAGTGTTATTGATTTATTTTCTAAATATGTACTACTGTGTGATGTGTGTCCTGGTTTAGTTGTGTATTGGCTAATTCCACGGACTATTTATGTGTCCTGGGCTAGTTGTGTATTGGCTAATTCCACGGACTATGTTGGGCCCGGCGTTAGTTGTGTTTTGGCTACGCCTCAGTCCTGTGTTGCGTTCAGATGGTATCTGGACGGGGTGGGTTATTTCCGGCAGGTTTTTCTCGGTTACACCATGAAAAAACCTGGCTGGTTAACGAGTTTTGGCCACGCGTGGTTTAAAAACAGGCTTGTTTCCCCGGCGAGTGGGTGTCTGTGGCTCCCCAGGACTGTGTCTCTGGGGTGCCTGTTTCAGGCTCCTTCTGATTCCCGGCGGGTTGGCTGTACCCATCTAACAGTGTTCATACGGACACATGTTGTTTGTAGTTTTTTCGGTTTTGCAAAGCCAATATAAAACTATGCTGTTGTTGTATTTCCTCCCCAGCGATCTTTTACAAAGATGTGGGGTTAGGAACAATTGGGGTTAACTTTTAAACTTTAAATCACCCGGCGGGTGCAACCTGGTAGGGTGGGATGACCGAATTTACAAAATTCGGTTTAGTTGACCAGACAATTGAGGGATGCATTGTGTATCGCCTCCTTCAACATACGGGCATTTACGGCACAATTGGGGTTAACGTTTTTTAAACTAATATTCACACCCGGCGGGTGCTCCCTGGAAGGGTGGGAATAACGAATTTACAATTCAGTTAATTAACCAGACAATTAAGGGATACGTTTTGTATCGCCGCCTTCAACATACGGCGATCTAAAAGATACTTCGGGAGAAGTTAGATCTCGTATATTTGTCAGGCTTCCCAGTTTTTTATCTACGAGATTATTCGGGGGCCAGCGTCCTTTTTTTTTTTTTTTCCAAAATTGAATCTTGAAACAAACACCACCGGAAAGACTTAGTCAGTTATAAACGCCATGCTGGTCTTTATATATTATGTCAGAGGGTATTCATAAATCTTTTGGACAAATTAAGATATTCTGAAATCTTTTACTTAGGAAACCCCACCGCGTAGCGAGCTGTAGTCGTTGAGTATTACGTCTCGTTACCCGGCGGGTTATTTAACACTTGTGTGCGAACATGTTGGGGTTAACCTTATGAGCATTAATTCCTGGAAATTTTCTTTTTTTCCAGAGCTGGGTCCCGGCGGGTCTATGCAGAACCTGGAGTATTCCCACCAGTCTCTGTCATGGCTACCTTTGCCCCGGTTTTTGCTTTATGCATTACGCCCTCCTGTTCAGGTATCCCTAATTTTGCGCACACCCTTTGTATAAAATGTGTTAAAATGTCTCGTTTGGTGTGGGTTACCTTTCCGGCGTTTTTTTTTTTTTTTTTTGTTTTCCCCTCGTTGCTCCGAGAACACCGGTTTTGTTTACCGAGTTTTATTCAGGATGGCTCAAAATAGGTAAGTTACCCCGACGAGTTTGGTCGCTTGAGGGCTCATAAGAAACTGCGTTTTCTGTGGTCGAGCCTGGGATCAGGCTTCCTGTGTTATTCATTGCTTTATGCATTACGCTCTCCGGTAATGTATAGTTTAGTGTGGGTTACCTTTCCGGCGTTTTTCTCGTTGCTCCGAGGACACCGTTTTTGTTTACCGAGTTTTAGTCAGGATGGCTAAAATAGGTAAGTTACCCCGACGAGTTTGGTCGCTTGAGGGCTCATCAGAAACTGCGTTTTCTATGGTCGAGCCTGGGATCAGGCTTCCTGGTTTATTCCCGTCGAGGGGGGCTCCATACAGTTTTCTAGGTGATCAGGCTGACACCTGTTGGACTTGGTTTTCTCTGCTTTTCAAAGCCATTGAAACAATGCTGTCTGTTTGTTTGGTCTTTACCTCCCGGCGACCTTTTTACAAAGAGGTCTGGGGCAGGTATAATTGGTTTGACATTGCATATAAAACCCGCGGTTGAACCTTCGGGTGGTTATATTAACGGATTTGCGATTCGAGATAATTTGCCAAACAATTGATTGATACAATAGGGTATCACGGCCTTCAAGACGGCGATCTATGAGGGCTTCTGGGAGAAGCCGGATTAGAGATTAAGATAGGCTTAGACTTTTTATGGGATAAAAAGATGCCTGAATCTTACTAGTGTCTCCAGTGTAAAGGGATACTTGAAAGACTTCATCTTTAATAAAGATATGCTTCATCTTTATGAGGATTAAGAAGTTATTCTTAATTCTTTTGGACAGGTGAAAGATATGCTGAAATCTTTAATAAGCCATTGAAACAATGCCGTTTGTTTGTTTAGTCTTTCCCTCCCGGCGACCTTTTTACAAAGAGGTCTGGGGCAGGTACAATTGGTTTGACATTGCATATAAAACCCGGCAGTTGTACCTTTGGGTGGTTATATTGACTGATTTGCAATTCGCGATCTTTGTATTTCCTCCCGGCGATCTTTTACAAAGAAGTGGGGTTAGGAACATTTGGGGTTAACTTTTAAACTTTAAATCACCCGGCGGGTGCAACCTGGAAGGGTGGGATGCCCAAATTTGCAAAATTCAGTTTAGTTGACCAGACAATTGAGGGATGCATTGTGTATCGCCTCCTTCAACATACGGCGCTTTAGGGCACAATTGGGGTTAACGTTTTTTAAAACTAATATTCACACCCGGCGGGTGCTCCTTGGAGGGATGGGAATAATGAATTTACGATTCAGTTAGTTAACCAGACAATTGAGGGATACGTTTTGTATCGCCGCCTTCAACATACGGCGATCTAAAAAGAAACTTCGGGAGAAGTTAGATCTCGTATATTTGTCAGGCTTCCCAGTTTTTGATCTACGAGATAATTCGGGGGCCGGCGTCTTTTTAGTTTTTTTTTTCCAAAATTGAATCTTGAAACAAAACACCACCGGAAAGACTTCAGTTATAAACGCCATGCTGGTCTTTATTTAACACTTGTGTGCGAACATGATTGGGTTAACCTTATGAGCATTAATTCCTGGAAATTTTCTTTTTTTCCAGAGCTGGGTCCCGGCGGGTCTATGCAGAACCTGGAGTACGTATCCCACCAGTCTCTGTCATGGCTACCTTTGCCCCGGTTTTTGCTTTATGCATTACGCCCTCCTGTTCAGGTATCCCTATTTTTGTGCACACCCTTTGTATAAAATGTGTTAAAATGTCTCGTTTGGTGTACGTTACCTTTCCGGCGTTTTTTCTCGTTGCTCCGAGAACGCCGTTTTTGTTTACCAAGTTTTAGTCAGGATGGCTCAAAATAGGTAAGTTACCCGACGAGTTTGGTCGCTTGAGGGCTCATAAGAAACTGCGTTTTCTGTGGTCGAGCCTGGGATCAGGCTTCCTGTGTTATTCATTGCTTTATGCATTACGCCCTCCTGTAATGAATAGTTTAGTGTGGGTTACCTTTCCGGCGTTTTTCTCGTTGCTCCGAGAACACCGTTTTTGTTTACCGAGTTTTAGTCAGGGTGGCTAAAATAGGTAAGTTACCCCGACGAGTTTGGTCGCTTGAGGGCTCATCAGAAACTGCGTTTTCTATGGTCGAGCCTGGGATCAGGCTTCCTGAGTCATTCCCGTCGAGGGGGGCTCCACTCAGTATTCTAGGTGATCAGGCTGACACCTGTTGGCCTTGGTTTTCTCTGCTTTTCAAAGCCATTGAAACAATGCTGTCTGTTTGTTTGGTCTTTTCCTCCCGGCGACCTTTTTACAAAGAGGTCTGGGGCAGGTATAATTGGTTTGACATTAATAATAATAATAATATAATATAATAATAATATTTATTCAGTTAGCAATTTACAGAGTTGGTACCACATAGTATGTTATAAATATGACATGTACCAGCCTTGCATAATTCCAACTAAGGATAGCCCAATAAGGCCGTTAGGCGTATTTCCATTGGGGTCCTTGTATATAAAACCCGGCGGTTGTACCTTCGGGTGGTTATATTAACGGATTTGCGATTCGAGATAATTTGCCGAACAATTGATTGATACAACAGAGTATCACGGCCTTCAAGACGGCGATCTATGAGGGCTTCTGGGAGAAGCCGGATTAGAGATTAAGATAGGCTTAGACTTTTTATGGGATAAAAAGATGCCTGAATCTTACTAGTGTTTCAAGTGTAAAGGGATACTTGAAAGACTTCATCTTTAATAAAGATATGCTTCATCTTTATGAGGATTAAGAAGTTATGCTTAATTCTTTGGACAGATAAAAGATATGCTGAAATCTTTAATAAGCCATTGTCAACAATGCCGTTTGTTTGTTTAGTCTTTCCCTCCCGGCGACCTTTTTACAAAGAGGTCTGGGGCAGGTACAATTGGTTTGACATTGCATATAAAACCCGGCGGTTGTACCTTTGGGTGGTTATATTAACTGATTTGCAATTCGCGATAATTTGCCAAACAATTGATTGATACAATAGGGTATCACGGCCTTCAAGACGGCGATCTATGAGGGCTTCTGGGAGAAGCCAGATTAGAGATTAAGATAGGCTTAGACTTTTTATGGGATAAAAAGATGCCGGAATCTTACTAGTGTTTCAAGTGTAAAGGGATACTTGCAAGACTTCATCTTTAATAAAGATATGCTTCATCTTTATGAGGATTCAGAAGATATGCTTAAATCTTCTGGACAGGTAAAGATATGCTGAAATCTTTAATATGAAACTAAAGGACAACGAAATGTAGTGGTGGAGTGCTACGGTTCGTTGACCGGCGGTTTTGAGGCACATATTTTGTACCATTTTTTGGGTGTAACCCTATGAGCATTAATCCCCGGAAATTTCTCTTTCCAGGGCGGAGTACCGGTGTTGCACCAGGTGACCAGGTAGTTCCTGGGGGCGGGGTAGTTTTCCCCCAGTCTCTGTCGTGTCGGCACTTGAACCTCTCATTGCTGTATGTTCAACGCCGTTAAGCTCAGGTAGCCCTATCTTATTTTTATTTGTTAATGAAATAATTTAATAGCTGAATCATAATAAACATATTTTTTCTATGATTATATTATGATAATATTGTGTTTATTTATAGTGATTTATTTTAATACAATTAAAATATAAATTAAATTAATTAGTATACGTTATGATTTTGCTCACCAGCTCTGCTTTCAATGTGTTAATGAGCTATGGGAGCTTTTAATTATCATAAACCTTTACGGTACTCGGACGAGGGCTCCCATTCAGGGAGTATACCGAGCTCGCAAGCGAGGGACAGCCACAGCCGAGGTGTATGGCGATACTCACAGTCGTACCTCACCCGCCGGACGATAACGCCGGCGGGCGGACCTGACGCTCTGATGACAGACGAGAACAGGTTGAGTTCCATTTATCTATTTTCCGCCGCAAGACGCGTCTCTAATGTGCCACGTAGTCAACAAACTACAGGATTAGCGAGGCGTAGTCTCGCTAATCGCGCCCCTGTGGCCGGCGCAGTGTGGTACCAGCATTTGAACACATGGTGCCCGCACCCAGTGTCACTCCTGGTCGGGTTGTTCCACTTAGAACACAATTGGCAACCTAGATACCTCGCGGACTTGTTCATTTTGGACATTCAGGAGGCCAAGTGGCTAGCACCATATGGTAGCGACGTGACCAAGATATTCGCGAATCAATATACCCAGTCTACAAAGCGACAGTTTCAATCGCATTGGCAAGCTTTTACGTCTCGGATTCTTAGAACAAAACAAACTGTGCCCTCGGTGGCGTTGGTTGTTTATTGTTTAATTTATCTGTTCATGCAGAAACATTTATCTGAAAGTGATTTATGTGGGCAGGTTTTAAACTCCGCCCACCTCCCCGTCGGCTCAGGCCTACATGGTCTCTGGACAAAGCATCGTCGTTATTCTCGCTCCCGTATGTACCAAAGACTGCAGATTTTACAAAAGGGCAGTATTCCTTATGGCTTTGGCTACCGGGAACAGAGTATTTGAGCTGGCGGCGATGAGCAACGCACCTAATTGCCTCAGGTTTGATAGGCTTCATGCGTGTATTCACATTGCACCTTCCCTAGGATTCATAGCCGAGATTGAGCACAGTGAACACGTGTTTTCAGAGTTCACGGTGCCGGCGTTAAACAGAGGAAAGGTGCACCATCTTTTTTGCCCAGTGCAAGCTCTAACCAAATATTTAAGAGTGGCACCTCTAAATCACCAGGGTGCTTTATGGGTCGCAAGTCCGGTTGAACGCTTGATGGAGCGTACACTGGCTTCTCTCTTGGTCGGAGACTTTAAAGAGAAGAATCCCGGCGTTGTGGGTAAGACCCACGATTTATGCAAGGGGACAGCCCCTTTACGTTTCCTTAATAATCTTTCGGTGGAAGTAATTACGTCCACACAGTTGTGGGCCTCTAATCAGGAGTTTCTTGCCTCGATACCTTTCAGTAGCTCTGGACAAACCTTCCTTGCCATGTACAGCTTTACGGCAGAGGGTCTAGGTGGCCCTTTTAGTCACGTTTTGTTTAATTTCAAGAAAAAGGGGGGGGGGGGGGGGGGGTGCAGTCAGTGTGACATAGGACACCCTAGACCCCTCCGGAGTATGTGTTCGGAACATACGAGCTGTGATATTGGTTGTAGGCATTGTATTATAAAATGTCTCTGTAGTATTCATTGCAGGAAATTGTGCTAAAGGCCAATAGTAGTGTTACAACAATTCTTGTTGTACGTAGCCTTGGCTGTGAAGCAATAGATTTTTGAGAAATCTCGGTAGTTGCAACTACGACTTTTACTTTTGAAGTACCTACTTCTGCATAAATACACGAGTTCAGTGCTTCTACGAATGTACAAGAATTAATTTATGTTTGGTTATATTTTTAGGAATATATCCACTAGTTAATGGGGTTTATATGTGCACATGTAAACTTATAAGTTTTTAGTTTTCACCACTTACTTTAAGTGGGGTGCCTTCTTAACTAGCAGATCTGTGCACAGAGTCTCAGAGTTAACCCTTTTTCAAGCAGGCTTCTTTGAAGCACGCTCCTGCTTGTACCCCTTTTTGAAGATTTAGGCTATATAAAGTTTATGCACCCGAATATCTCTTTTTTACAAAAGTAAGAATACTATGTGGTTGTTTGATTATCTGCTTTTCTAGAGTTATGATATGATTACGAATGTCCCCCTCCAGTCTTAGAAATCAGGCATGTTCGTCAATGATGGAGGGGCCACTAATAAATTATAGGTTTGACTCCTGTAAGGAGATAAAGAAAACCTAATATTTAGTAGTGGCCCCGTAATCATTGACGACTGGGGCCCTCCCGACCATCCCCTTCCCATTCGTTGATGTATTAAGGATTTTGGTTTACTTGATATGTCAGTGAAGGAAGAATGACGCCTGAATCAGCGTCTGGTCAAAGATCCACACAAGTACATCCACGATATGATGGAAAGCTTATTGGATAGTTATTCTTATTTTCTTTTTGTTTTTTATTTTTTACGAAGTTTTTTCGTAGTGAGAACCCAATTCATAATGACTGAAGCCATGAGTGAGGTCGCGTGCGCTCATGATGAAGGCTCCTCAGATTTTAAATGCTCTGCGCGGTAGATTCAAACTACGGCGGATTAGTGTTTGAAGAGGATGCCTTATGTAATAGGCATGTTCGTCAATGATTACGGGGCCACTACTAAATATTAGGTTTCCTTTATCTCCTTACAGGAGTCAAACCTATATTATTGTTCGTCGTACGTCTGGCGGTGTGGTGATCAGCGGAGAGGTTAGGGTGTGAGCGCGAGGGTTGGGGACTGTCTGTAGCTATGTCTCCCCCTATGACCACTCCCACACCCACCTGTATTTGTTGTTTGATGATGTTGTCCTTGTTCCTGGCTGCTGATGCTGCTCCATTGTTGATGTTGTTGCGACTGATACCTTCCTTCCTAGCTGCTCCGGTTACATGTTGAGCCATGGATAGTGTTGGGTTGTGTTGTGGGTTGAATTGGAGCGTGACGGGAGACTGGGTCGCCGACAGTGTTGGGTTGTGTTGTGGGTTGAATTGGAGCGTGACGGGAGACTGGAGTACCTGCTGGCCCAGTTTGTTATAACAAATTTTTCTGCTAGGGACTGTTGAAATGTCGGTGTCTGTCTTACTTGATTGGTGGTGAGGTTTCTTCAATGTTGAACTCGGGCTGGGGTTGGTCTCTACATCTCCGCAGCTAATTAGAGTGTAGCACAATAGGTGTTGTAGCGAGGTTGTGCCAGAGTACTTGCCAAGCCGCGGCGTCTTCCCGATATATGAAATTGACCAGGCAGGGATTGTGACAGGAAGTTCACTTATGTGTGATTTCTGTGTGACGAGGTCCCTCAATACTTGTTTAGTGTTGACCTGTTACACTACCGGTCCCCTCTGCACCTGTATATCGGCACAGCCCCTCTGGATGTTGAGGAGGATGATACACAGGGAGAGAGCTACGCACGCCCCCTTCATTCCTGCCGCCATCTTCTCCCGTATCATATCATATCGGTACGATAGTTTTCCTGGAGCCGGCAGCGTTCTGCTGGTGGCCGTGCTGGGAGACAGCCGGCAGAGCTCACTTAGATTTCATCCGAATCAGTACACTTTCGTTAGCTGTGCTTTAGTGCCTACAATAGTCAACAACAACTCTTCATATCTTCATCGACGCTCTCACCCGACTTACGACTGACAGCTAAGCCTTTTTTTCCTTCATGTACATGATTAATTAATACCATCTATCCTTAAATAAGGATGTGCTATGGTGCCTTCCTCCTATTCCTTGAGTTAGCCTAACCGTCTCCTTGTTCACCATTTTTACCGGCTTCGTACCTCATTACTGTGCTGTGTGATTAATTGGTAAGTTAAATCCCAACATTATTTGATTCCCTTTTTATGTGATTGACCTTTAGCTTTGATTTAGTCCAGTAATTCGATAACTTTTACCTGTCATTCATCACACCTATATACTTAGCATATAATTATATCATGGAATAGGGAAAAGTTATACATACATAATGATAATAAAAGGAGTAATGAACATTGTAACGCAGGGTTCTTCCTGCTCACATACATATACCTGTAGAGCTTAACCTTAAAGAGCATAGCTCGTCCAATATTTTGACTCGGGTATCACCAGAATCGTCATGGTCAATGTACACCATACCCCTATGTAAAATATTAGGTGGCTGGGTTCTATATATATATAGATATATGCAATTTTGTGTGTTTTTTTTTTGGGGGGGGGGGTGAATTTCGTGACGTCACAGGCGTTATAGTGACGTCAGCGTAGTACCGTGAGTACCTACAGTATATTTTCACAATACCACCCTCAGTCAAACTAATTTTCCTTGTCTAGTTGTGGAGGTTACTTACCAGGTAGGGCCACGCACTGTCCACGGAGCAGCTGTATTCAGTGGGGGCCCAAGACATGAATACGGGCACTCTAACTAGATGCACGATTAGTAGCAGTTACTGGGAGTCCGGCAGAGATAGTTAGTTTATATTGTACCCTCGTTGGAGACTAGCTTTTTAGTTGTGTTAGTTTGTTTGAGATGTATGTTAGGTGTTTTAGATGTGTTTTTTTAGTGTTTTAGTGAAATTCGTGGAGGGAGTCGTGTATTTATGCTTGGAGGCGTTGCTTGAAGAGTCTGAGATTTGGTGCAGTAACGGTGTCCTCTGAAAGTGAGTTCCACCTCTTGACGACTCTGTGGGAGAAAAATCTTCTTCTGGCTTCAGAGGAGCAGTGCTGTACTTGGATTTTGTAACTGTGGCCTCTGGTGCCAGTCCTAGGGGCCATGGTGAAGAGGTCGGTGGGGTTGATGGGTGAGAGGCCATGGAAGATCTTGTAGCAGTAGATTTGGTCGTACCTGATCAGTCTGCCCCTGACTGAGTGGAGTTTGAGTCTTTGTAGGCGCTCGTCGTATGGGTAGTCGCTAAGGCCGGAGATCTGCTTCGTCCATCTTCTCTGGACAGACTCTGTGAGTCTGCTGTCGGTCAGGTAGTCTTGGTTCCAGAGTGGGGACGCAAAGTCGAGGATGGGTCTTAGGTCTACCTTTAGGAGGGATAACATGAATTGGGGGGATCGGTTTACAGTACTCTTGAGCAGGTTTTGGGCGACTCCTCCCGCTTTGTTTACCGCCTGGCGGATATGGTGGTGAAATTTGAGGGTTGTTGGGACGAATACCCCAAGGTCCTTCTGCAGGTTTGATGGCTGGATGGGCAGGTTTTGGAGGAAGTAGATGGGTTGTGTAGGCTGGTTCGTTTTGTGGCGGGAGAAGCGCATGTGAGCACATTTTTCCGTGGCAAACCTTAGACCCCACGAAGAGGCAATTTCATGCAGCCGGTCGATGTTTTCTTGGAGGGTTGCCATACCACCGTGGGCTTGGTATGAGGATGATGGGCAGCTGAGGTATATTTTCAGGTCATCTGCAAATATGAAGTATTTGCAGCTTAGTAGTGATCCTACGTGGTTTATGAAGATGAGGAACAGCAGTGGGCCTAGGACGGAGCCTTGGGGGACCCCGCTGAGTACTGGTCTTGCTGAGCTTGTTTTTCCGTTGATGCGCACCTTCATTTTTCGGTCGAGCAGGAAGCTCTTAATCCAGCTAAGGAGGTTCCCCGATATTCCTATGTCTCTCAGTTTGTTTAGCAGGGTTTGGTGGTGGACTTTATCAAACGCTTTTTGGAAATCGAACAGGATGAGGTCTACTGTTTCACCTTTGTCATATTGTGTGGTGATGTAGTTGTATGTCAGTAGTAGTTGGTCGACCACGGATCTGGAAGGCCTGAAGCCAAACTGGTTGTTGTCGAACAGGAGATGGTCATCCAGAAAGCTGTAGAGAGATTTAGTGATCAGTCGTTCCATGGTCTTGCATACAACTGAGGTTAGGCTTATGGGGCGGTAGTTTAGCGGGTTTGATTTGCTTCCTTTCTTGAAGATAGGCGAGACGTGGGACTCCTTCCAGGTTGGTGGGACTGTCCCGGTGGCTAGGGAGAGGGTGAAGAGTGCAGTGAGGGGAACGGCAAGTTCTGCAGCGCATTCCTTCATGAGGCGGGGATGGATGAGGTCAGGCCCCATAGCGCTGTCGGGTTTTAGGGACTTTAGGAGGTTCAGTACTTCGGAGTGCCTGATGGGGACTGTCGGGAGGGGGGCGGCTCCTATCTGGTGGGGGAATGGGTTCACTGGCTGGATTATTTCGTACACCCCGGAGAAGGCTTCGGCGAAGGATTCCGCCATTGCTTCTGGTGAGTCGGTGAGGGTGTCGTTGATCATTAGTGGGCCTATCCGGGTTCTGCTTACTTTTATATTCCTGATACATGAGTGAAATAGTTTCGGTTTGAGGCTGCGATTTCTGGCTAGGTTGTTTTCGTAGTCGGATTGTAGTGAGATTTTTGTTGCTCTCAGTCGGTCGTTGGAGGAGTTGAAGGTGAAGAGGGATTGCTGCGCTTGATGGGACTGTCCGCCATGGATTCTCCTCATTTCTTTGTACTGCTTCCATTGGTTGGATCGGAGTCTTGTGAGGTGTTTGGGAATTTTTCTGAGCCAGGGGGGGCCGGAACATTTGGGTTCCTTTAGCGGGACATGTCGGGTGACTAGGTCCAGGAGGGTGGAGGTAAGGAAGAAGTTGAGGTTGTCTAAGTCACGTGCTTGGAGTTCATAGTCCCAGTCAATCTGTCTCAGGCAGTTTCGGATCTGGTTGTAGTTTCCTTTGGCCCAGTCTCTTATCATGGTTGTATTGTGGGGGGTCTTGGGAGGGTCCCAGTCTTGGAACAGATAGTTGAGGGTTATGACAACGTGGCCGCAGTGGGGGAGTGGGGGGTTGGTGGTGATGTTCAGTAGTCTGTCTGCCTCTGTAGTTAGGACTAGGTCAAGTATGTTTCCGGAGGGGATGAATGTGGGCTCTCGGACCCACTGGGTAAGGCCTAGTATCTGAAAGAGGTTGAGGAAGTGGGTGTCACGTGCTGATGCACCCAGGGAAGGTTCGGGTTCTAACCAGCGGATGGTTGGGAGGTTGAAGTCGCCCACGATTATTACTTCCTTGCCTGTGCTGAAGTCGGCTATGTAGTTTATCAGCTCGAGGTCTTCATTTACCGTGTTAGATGGTGGGCGGTAGGTAAGTAGTATGTATAGGTTGTATTTATGGAGGTATATTGCTATGGTATTAATGAAGTTTGGGTTGGTGGGGCATGATATATTGATACTGTCTTTGGTATAGATGCATACTCCATGTTTGGGAATCCCTGAGGGTGAGTCGTTCCTAGTTAGAGTGAAGCCATTTATAGATAGGGGGGCATCGACGATAGTGGGGGTTAGCCATGTCTCTGAAATACAGAAGATGTCGGGGTTTGAGTCATGGCATAGTTTGGTTATGAGGGGGATTTTGTTGGGGAGACTGTTTACATTTGCCAGTTTCTATAATATGTTTCCCAATAATAGCCCCATGGAAAACAAAGGTATATCTTACCTATCACATAAAGATTCAAATATTAGTAAATGAAAGTAGAGAACATTGGAAATAACCTAAATAACCCCTATAGCCGGGAAAAATACAATTGTATTTGGGAATCGGCTAATCTGTCTTCTCCTTCTTATGGGGGTCGGCCGGGTATCCCTATCCCAGCCACGCCTTTGTATCGGCTTCCTCTCTTTTAGGGAAAGCCACAAAAAAAAAAAGGAAGAAATATAACCTTACATTTGTTTAGAAGATCCTTACATTTGGAAACCCATTACGCCATCAGACAGTATACTAGCACCAATAGAGAAAAAAGGGAGGTGGCTGTGAGGAAAGGAAGAAGGCACGTGTTTCGTCAATGAAGGGAGGCGCAGTTGTAAAGGCCAAGCTTCCCGCCAAACGACTAAACTGGGAGGGAAGGGCCCCAGGATCGATCGATAATAGCCGAGTGCATTTTTAATTTAATAAATGAATGAACTGTGCATACAACCATTTTTGCATATCTGAATATCCTTACTATATATTTTAAGTACACACACGATAAATTAGGTAAAACTGAGAGGTCAGGAGTTTATTTAAAAGTTATCTTACCGTACGAAAATATAAGAGACGAAGCGAAACATGGTGAACAAACTGACGAGTGATAAATGTGGGAATCGTCGACAGGTGCCACTTTATCTAATCTATCTATCTATCTATCTATTGCCTGACGCCGTGATCCCCGAAGGGGTGGCCACGAACAAACCGCCCCCAGTCAGTCGACGCCCCTCCCCCCAACCAGTACCGCCTTCGTTCATGTACTTCCTCACTCCATCCTTCCACCTCTCATTCGGTCTACCTCTCCCTCTCTGTCCCTCCACCTCGCTCTCGTACACCCTCTTAGTCATTCTCTCGCTTTCCATACGTTCCATATGGCCGAACCATCTCAAGTTGTTCCTTTTCACACTTTCCAGCACATCTACCTCTACACCACACCTCCTTCTTACTTCCTCTAATATCTAATATGTTTCCCAATAATAGCCCCATGGAAAACGAAGGGATGTCTCACCTACTGTATATATCACATAATGACTCATATATTACTAAATTAAAGTAGAGAACATTGGAAATAACCTAAATTGTCCATATAGCCGGAAATAACACAATTGAATTGGGGTTTCGATTCCCGCTGGTATCCAGTTAAAATTACCCTATGTATGGTACCATTCACAGATCGAGTTGCCAACGGCCACCAGACTTTTGCCTTGCTCGAATTCGGGAGGCGCTGTACGTAGCTCTAATACGTGACGTCACTCACCTTGGCCCCGCCCCTCACCTCCGTTGCGTTTAAATATACCCTTCAAACCGTTACACCCAGATCTCTCCATAGCTCACTCGGTATGGCACCCGCCCCTCACTGAGGAAACCAGTGATCGATCCCACTCGTATTTGGTTTATTTTTTATTTGTTTATTTAGTTATATTTGTTATTTTGGTTATTTTTGTTATATTTTAGGGTTAGGTTAGGTTAGGTTAATCTAATCTAATCTAATCTAATCCAATATAATAGTTGTACATTTGAGGGGCGGGGCCAAGATTCTCACGCATGCGCAGATGGTGAGTGACGTCACGTATTAGAGCTACGTACATAGCCTCCCTCGAATTCTACGTAAATTCTCGATCATTTCGTGACATATCCCATTAAGAATTCGTTCACAGATGCATTCTGATGTTGTGTAAGCGCCAATTACTATTATGTGTGATATAGCGTAAAGTAGGGAGAATAATTCGTATTGCTATGCTACTTAATTTCAATATTTCCACAAGAGTCTCTCATAAATGCTATATACTGTATAAGAGTCTCTCATAAATGCTATTAAAGAAAACGTTGCTGTTTGCGTTATTATAGAAAACGCTAAAACAGGCCAAATGCCTATAATTTGAACCAAAATCAGTTAAATCACGACTCGTTAATTTGGTATGTCACAATAAATGTAATAGCGGTGGCGGTAATTGGGCTTCCATAGTAAGGGGCTTCCATATATTGGGGGTTGACTGTCTAACCTTGTGTGAAAAGCAGAAACAACAAAGTATTATGTTATAACATACCAGTATAGCGGAGTCAAGATGGCGTCTAGATGCTAACACCTGGCGGTAACCCTACAATATAAACTTACCCATAGCGGTCATTTCAAAGGGCTAATCTCTTGAACAAACAGTAGTGCCAATGTAGCATATGTATAGCTAGATCTGGAGGATTTTTTTTAGATCTAATTGCATTTTCTTGCATCCAGTGACATGAATTCTAGTTATATTTTAGGAATATTGGCGATATTGAACAATATTAGAGAGATCATGGTATTATTCTATATATTGTTACCAGTATTTCACTATCTAGCGACATTCTAGCAACTTTTGAGAATGGATCTAGCACTATTTTGTTTTTAGTTTTGGTAACCTGGGACCGAACTGGTTATTTATTTATCAACTGTCCATGGCTGTAGGTGGGTACAATTGACAAAGGTGAAGGTAAATCTGGAGTCATACATAGAATATAAGCTAATCAGCAAGAATTGGAGCTGGAATGAGTGTAGCATTGGTTAGTCTGTAAAACAAATCCAGGATAACTTGTGAACCACTGTGAACTGGCCTTAATTTCGGCTGTGTTCTCAAAGGTGGCCCTTCACCCCCCCCCCCCCCCTCAAAATAGAAATATCTAATGTGAATTTGTTTTCTATTTTAGGGTAAAAATTATACAAAATCAAAGCACATGTGCATTATATGTCAAATTAACATGCTTTGAAGAGTGACAAAAACAGGATGAGATTTTTGGCGAGCTATGCCCTTTAACCCTTGTCTAGCGGGGTGTTTTGGGCTCATTTGGGCATATTCAGGCCCTCCTGCATGATAAATCAAGCATCTGCATGAAGAAAACAAATATTTAGCAAAAAACTAGGCATTAAAAGCTTCAAAATGAGACCAGAACGAGCTACGTAGCACTCGTGGTTCTCTTGCAGTGGTGCCACGAACATGGAAGTTTAGCATATATCGGTATATTTTTCCCAGCTATGCTCACTACAGGCTACAATGCCGGCCTCTCGAGAACACAGGGAACTTAATGGGCGGCGGTAAGCCCTGGGAGTCGGCTGTCTGGCCCGCTATTCTCCCGGCCATTTGCACTCGATTTTAACCCTTTAAAAAGCCTTAATAATGCTCCTAACTTGCTGCAAATTGGTGCACGACTTAAGTCGAGCGCCGCCAATAAGGGGTTAAAAACAGAGGCATAGGGGTGAGGTTTCCCTATTTGTGAAACAGGCATGATGTGTGGCTTGTCTGATTTTTATGGGAAAAGAGCAATACAGGGTGATCAAAAAAGGAAGATGTGTATGTGGGTATGTGGGGATTAACGTGTATGGTGGAGCTATTCTTCATCTCCGGGGAATGTGGTTATTTGTTGTAGGTTGTTGATACATGCTTATTTAAAAGGTTGAGAGAATGGATTTATGTTAGGTATCCTACATTTGAGACATTTGAGATATAATTGCAAGGTTTTGGTTTACATGGGGTGTAGTTATTTGTTGTAGGTTGTTAATACATATTTATTTTAAAAGGTTGAGAGAATAGATTTATGTTAGGTATCCTACATTTGAGACAGGTTATAATTGCAAGGTTTTGGTTTACATGGGGTATAGTTATTTGGTGTAGGTTATAGGTACATGTTTATTTAAAAGGTTGAGAGAATGGGTTTATATTAGGTATCCTACATTTGAGACAGGTTATAATTGCAAGGTTTTGGTTTACATGGGGTGTAGTTATTTGTTGTAGGTTATAGGTACATGTTTACTTAAAGGGGTTGAGAGAATAGGACTTTTGGACGATGGGTCTTCTGCTTTTTGTTTCCTGCCTGGTTGGTGGGACTTTTTGAGGTATGAGGCCTTGGCCTTGACTCGGTGACGGGTGCGGCCGGCTTACTGGTGCTGGTGTTGTTTGCCTCTTCCCTCTTTCTCTTCTTCTTGTCTTTTGGTCCTTTCGCCGCTGGTACTTTTCCTTCGTCTGTGGTGGTTAGTTTTTCTCTGGGTGTTGGTGTCTTGGGGGTAGGGGTATTTCGTTTTCGGGGTATTTTATTTATGTTGAACTCTATTGTTCTTGATCCCACTATAGGACTCGGTAGCCTATTCTACATATCTACATCACACCCAGTCTCTCTCTGTCGCTCGTTTGTTTGCACACCGGTACAAATGAGGCAGATCCCTTGCACATGCAACTAAGATGAATATGGGAATCTGCAGAGAGACAAGTGGCCCACAAAAGGCAGATCCCTTTCACATCCAACCAATTTCGTCCTATCAAATTTTATGTTGAAGCTCTATTGTTATTGATCCCACTATAGCACTCGGTAGCCTATTCCACATATCTACAACTCTTTTACCAACCGAATAGAGGCAGCTCCCTTACACAGCCAATCTCTTTCTCTCTCGCTCTTGTTTGTTTGCACACCGGTACAAATGAGGCAGATCCCTTACACATGCAACCAAGATGAAAATGGGAGTCAGTAGAGAGCCAAGTGGCCCACATAAGGCAGATCCCTTTCACACCCAACCCATCTCATAAATGTTACCTGTTATTTACACTAGTTACTATACACCCATGGTATCATATACCTGCAACCAAAACACAATTGTAAGAAATAGGAACATAAGAAAATGGGGTCTGTAGAGAGCCAGTTGGGCCATACAAGACTTATCCTTTGCACACCCAACCCATCTCATAAAAAAATCTCTCTCATTTATCTTTGTCTTCCTTACATTTATGACATCCTAGTCTCTCTCTCTCTCTCACTCACAAATGAGAACATAAGAAAACCGAAGTCTGCAGAGAGCCGATTGGCCCACACATGTCAGATCACTTTCACACCCAACCCATCCCGCATTCTCTCTCTCTCTCTCTCTCTCATATATATATCGCTATCTTCCTTACGTTTACGATATCCTATTCTCTCTTGCCATACTCTCTCTCTCTCCCTCACAAATGAGAACATCAAAAAATAAGAAAACGGGAGTCTGCAGAGAGCCGATTGACCTACACATGGCAGATCCCTTTCACACCCAACCCATCTTGTTCTATCTAATTTCAAGTTGAAGCTCTATTGTTCTTGATCCCATTATAGCACTTGGTAGCCTATTCCACATATCTACAACTCTGTTACTAAACAAATAGAGGCAGATCCCTTATACAGCCAATCTCTCCCTCTCTCGCTCTTGTTTGTTTGCACAATCTGTTCCTTCTGTAGTTTCTCCATGCCCGATAAGTTAAATGATCTTTTGATATCTGTGACACAGCTTTTGTATCCAACATAATACCCTGCTTGCAAAACCGCTCGAACCCCGGACAACGTTGCTTGCAACTTTAATCATTATTATTATTATTATATTAGGGGTTCGACCCCTACGGGGAACCCCTATTGTAATCATTAAATCTACTAATTCATCCAAATTATTTTTCCACGCCGGTTTTTACGCAATAACTCCAGCACCGCTTTTTGGATCAGGATCAAACTTTCACAAGAGGTGCGTTTTTGTATTGGGCAACCTTAGTTATGCTAAACATCCGACATGGCGGCCAAACAGGTCCGTGGCAGCCGATTTCCCGAAAAATTTGACACCTAAATACCGTCTCTCCCACTCATAGGAAATGATTGGGCTTTGGTATATGGACTCCACTACTAATGCTCCGCAAATGTTATAGAAAAGGTTTTGCTTTTTCACGTGGGGTTTTTTCCGGCAATCTTGAAAAAAACTTGAATTCCACTTAAAATTCCACATCTTTAAAACTACGCCGATGATCAAAGCCATGTTTGCGTAGTAGGGCGAGGCTCGCAATTCCGAACGTTTTGATACCAAAAGAATATAAATGGGTGGAATAGTTTGGCCGCAGCATTGAAAACTGTCTATTTTTAAATGACTTTAAAACCGTATTAGCTACCCACACAACGTTTTCAGTCTTCAGTCTATAGGCTTCCCCGCATCCCCTAGTTTTGCTTAATAATATTTTAGTTAATCATTCAATTACATACATTTTTTAAATTTAACTCTCTCAAAATAGTTAAGAGTCCCTACGAATTCCAGCAATTATTTAAACAACCTACCTATACATACCTACCCTACCAAATAATAATGATAATTCAAATTTATTTTTGGTGAATAGCAGAGTATTGGCTAAGGTTTTTAACAATTCCTCCCTTTGCCAAATGCTTAGTTTAATAACAAAGTTCTAGACCTTCAACGTTTCGAAAATTTTTGGTGTGGTGTGACTTACCTTTCCTCCTCCCTCAAACAGCAAGCAATGGTGTCAGGGCATCAAGAGTATTGCATGCTTCCATAATATTATATATAGTCCGTTTTTTATGCAATAACTCCGGAACCGCTTGTCGGATCGGGACCAAACTTTGACACAAGGTGCATTTTTGTATTGGGCAACTTTTGATATGATATCCAAAATGGTGGCCAGACACGCCCGTGGCAGCCTTCCAAACCCAACCCATCTCGTCCTATCTAATTTTATGTTGAACTATTGTTCTTGATCCCACTATAGCACTCGGTAGCCTATTCCACATATCTACAACTCTGTTACTAAACGAATAGAGGCAGATCCCTTACACACCCAGTCTCTCTCTCTCGCTCGTTTGTTTGCACACCGGTACAAATAAGGCAGATCCCTTACACATGCAACTAAGATGAACATGGGAATCTGCAGAGAGACAAGTGGCCCACAGAAGGCAGATCCCTTTCACATCCAACCCATTTCATCCATATGACTATCTGATTTTATCTTGAAATTCTCTATTGTCCTTGATCCCACTATAGCACTAGGTAGCCCATTTCACATATCTACGATTCTGTTACGAGAGAGGCAGATCCCTTACACAGCCAATCTCTCTCTCTCTCTCTTATTTGCACACTGGTAAAAATGAGGCAGATCCCTTACACATGCTACCAAGATGAAAATGGGAGTCTGCTGAGAGCCGATTGGCCCACACATGGCAGATCCCTTTCACACCCAATCCATCTCGTCCTATCAAATTTTATGTTGAAGCTCTATTGTTATTGATCCCACTATAGCACTCGGTAGCCTATTCCACATATCTACAACTCTTTCACAAAGCGAATAGAGGCAGATCCCTTACACAGCCAATCTCTTTCTCTCTCGCTCTTGTTTGTTTACACACCGGTACAAATGAGGCAGATCCCTTAAACATGCAACCAAGATGAAAATGGGAGTCTGCAGAGAGCCAAGTGGCCCACATAAGGCAGATCCCTTTTACACTTAACCCATCTCAAACGTTACCTGTTATTTACACTACTTACTATATACACCTATGTTATCATATACCTGCAACCAGAACACAATTGTAAGAAATAGGAACATAAGAAAATAGGGGTCTGTAGAGAGCCAATTGGCCCACACAAGACAGATCCTTTTCACACCCAACCCATCTCATAAAAACTATCTCTCATCTATCTCTGTCTTCCTTACATTTATGACATCCTAGTCTCTCTCTCTCTCTCTCTCACAAATGAGAACATAAGAAAACCGGAATCTGCAGAGAGCCGATTGGCCCACACATGTCAGATCACTTTTACACCCAACCCATCCCGCGCTCTCTCTCTCTCTCTCATATTTATTGCTATCTTCCTTACGTTTACGATATCCTATTCTCTCTCGCCATACTCTCTCTCCCTCACAAATGAGAACATAAAACAAATAAGAAAACGGGAGTCTGCAGAGAGCCGATTGACCTACACATGGCAGATCCCTTTCACACCCAACCCATCTCGTTCTATCTAATTTCAAGTTGAAGCTCTATTGTTCTTGATCCCATTATAGCACTCGGTAGACTATTCCACATATCTACAACTCTGCTACTAAACGAATAGAGGCAGATCCCTTATACAGCCAATCTCTCCCTCTCTCACTCTTGTTTGTTTGCACAATCTGTTCCTTCTGTAGTTTCTCCATGCCCGATAAGTTAAATGATCTTTTGATATCTGTGACATAGCTTTTGTATCCAACACAATACCCTGCTTGCAAAACCGCTCGAACCCCGGACAACGTTGCTTGCAACTTTAAGTATTATTATTATTATTATTATTATTATTAACGAGTTTCCAGTCTTTCCTGTTAACCAATAAGTAATCTATCTGGCTACTGGAGACCCCAGCTGATATGTGACCAGATGGCTCTGTCTTTTCTTGAGCTTTGTGTTACACACAACCATGTTGAGTGCAACGCAGGACTCCAGTATATATTCGCCTTCCAGATTCCTCCTTCCGTAACTATTTCCTCCATGTACTCCCTCGTACCCATCTGCAGATGCTCCCACGTGACCATTCAGGTCCCATCCCAGGATTGTTATTTCATTATCCGAAAGGCCTGAAATGACACTGCCGGTGTCATTCCAGAAGTCCTCTTTTATCTCTTTCTGTAGGCCAGCCTGTGGGGCATATGTAGATATCACATTCAGAATTCTTTCACCAACTTTCAACAATCAGCCTTTCACTAACTTTCGTAATCTGAAGCACATTTTCCGCCCACTCTTCAGCCACCAGAACACCCACTCCTCCTTTCGCTTTATCAGTCTCAACCCCCTTCCAGTAGATCCTATATCTTTTCTTTCTTCCAACAATCCACTGTGCCCCACACCCTTTCCAGAGTGTTTCCTGGGCACAGCAGACGTCCACTCGCCTCCTCTCACACATCTCATGCAGCCACTTCATTTGCACGCAGATTCAAATTATAGGCTTGAGTACCAAAGGGAAGAAGTAAAACCTAATATTTAGTAGTGGCCCGGAATCATTGACGATGCGCCTCAACATTGTTTATGGCCAATCTTTAAACTCAAGCTTGCTTTTCAAACTTCCCGCCCAGGAGAGAACAAATTACGATTGCCACACATTGTGAGCGAAACGCTCTAAAAAAACAATCACAGACTCATCCTATATGATGTGGGTACCACTACTAGAAAAAACTAGCAAAAAATAATATAAAAATAAAAATTAAACTTGATCTAGCATTGCGCTTCTCATGCGTCTGCTGTCTCCCGCACGCTTCGCCTCGCTCATCGAAGCGATCTCTCGTTCTTCACTGATATATCAAGACTTTCAAAATACAACAGATGAATGGGAAGGGGATGGCAGGGAGGGCCAAAATCGTCAATGATTCCGGGGCCACTACTAAATATTATGTTTTCCTTCTTCCCTTTGGGACTCAAACCTATAATTTATTAGTGGCACCTTCATCATTGATGATGCGCCATCGATATCTCAAGTCTGGAGGGGGACATTCATCAGGAATATCATAACCACTAACAAATTACTAAGGTTTAAAGAGAAACACGTACGAAAAAGTTCTTTGTTTAATAATATAAAAATAAGAAAGAGTTTACAGGCGGCATTTATTAAAGGTTTGCCTATTGTGTAGCACCTTTACGTTTGATAGAACAGTAGGATATACACACATAAACTATACATTTAGCTTATGACTAAATAAATAAATCAATATCTTGTCTCTTAGAAAATACTGATAAATTTTGGTGGCATATATAAATATATTGCCTAACAGGTACTCTATTACAAATAGATTTGTACAATGACCTTATAAATAACCTTAAGATTATTAAGCATAAATTAATATCTATTGCCATACATAAAGTATAAATAATAAAAAGTTTCCTGACTAGACTTACTTTAGTCTAAGGAATGGGTTATCACATGACCCTAATTCTCATCATCATGTTGTATCACATAGGAGGCAGGTAGGAGCCCTAGTTTGAACACTCCCCCCCCCCCCTTTCTTTGTACAAAAATAGCATAAAACTAGACTCTCTTCCTTAATGCTACACATGTGCGAGAAGGTTTCATGAGATTAACGGACAGGTAACGTGTTAGGAGTGTATGATTGGACGACCATAATTTGGTCTGCTGAATATCATCTAGGGAATAATTATGTCAAAACCTGAGTGAGACAGCCCACTTCCGTATATCGAGTGATCTAGCAAGAACGCCCGGATTACTCTCCCTGATAACTTCTACTAACAAAGCCGCCAGCTGACGCTTTTGAAGACGTTTACCTGTCCGTGAAACCCAGAGGGACCCTGCCTGAGATGGCTGAGACTCCCGCATATATAAAATGAGCGATTGCACCGGGCAAAGTAAATGGTGTTTATCGCCCTGTTTCAGAGCTGGCAATTCAAACTCTGTAAATACATTGTTATGACCGGGGCTACGAATAAAACAAGGGCACTTAAAGATTGGACTAGTAATAGGGCACTATGCAACAACGGTACGCTAGATCCAAACCCTCGAACTTATATGCCGGCGAACAAAACACTTATACCCTCCAGAGTTAATCTGCGATAGCGGGGTATCCTTAACTGGGCATAAATGTACTCTACTTCAGGCTAACCTACACTGGTATAGCCTGATAACAAACAAGATGCAAGTTACGTTAAAATGCATAAAAAGGGAATCTATGGAAAGATCAATTAAATCACTGCAAGATTTAATACAATAAAAAGATGCTTCAATACAGTTACTCTAAACAACAATAAACTCTTCACTCCTATCTGAAAGAAAGTGAAGTATAGTCCTACAGCATAGACCTGGAAACTTCTGAAGAAAGTCTGATGCTCATAAGATGCTCGTATCTTAAACTATATAAAGGCAGGAGGCAGGACACCACAAATGTACAGTGGCGTCACCAGGGGGGGGCTTGGGGGGGCTTAGCCCCCCCAAATCAAGGACTCAGCCCCCCAAAAAAAATGCAAACCCCAAAACTGCCAAAAAGTAATTAAAATAAATAAATAAAAATTAAATAATAAATAATGCATAACCAGTTCACCACATTCACCAGCCCTGCATCCAACCCCCCCCCCCCCCCCCCAATATACTTTTTATTAATTGATCCATATAGGTTAAATACGAATTGTTTATGTAATGTGAATATTTATTCACAATTTACATAAACCTATGGCTGACTCAAATCATAATAGTAATATTAGTAAGTTTCCCCTATATTTTCACCAAGCTTGGTTTTCTTTGAAGCTTGAGCCGTTATATTTATTGAAATTATTGGAAATATAAATGCAATATGTATTGTTTTTATGAGACTTATTATATATTTACAATATAATATATTATTTATATTAAATTGTTAAATAAAAGACACATATCCACATACCATTAGGCCATGTCACTATATGAAACTTTGAAAAGATATCAGTTTTATAGAATAACAATTGTTTGTAATCTTGTATTTTATCAATAGGCTTATCTAAAGTAATTGCTTTATGATTTGGAGTTAATAAATTATAATTTTTTGTTTTAAGTGAACTGTTTTGTTTTTCTATCACAGTAATGGAAGAAAAATCTTGCCAATTAAATCTATATAATGGTAAAATAATAAAAGTTCTTCAAATTATCCAATTTAATATGCTAAGAAATCGTTACAAACTATAGTATATTCATTATAAGTAGGCGAAACATCTAGACCACTTACCTCTATACCTAAGGAAAGACTGGAGAAATCAAGCTAATATATCTACCTTTGGGAAGGGTCAGCCAGGCAATAAGTATGGACATTTACAACCCATTTGCTCTAGCCATTTAGCGAATTACAAAGGTTAGGGGTCACAATTTCTGGCCTACCTATAATGAATGGACTATAGTATGATAGTATATGAAGAAAAAAATATTCTCTGCACATAGGCTTTATACCCTACAATTACCATTGGCCTTGTAACTTACTGACTGATGCCTGGTATCAGGCTCATCAATATTTATGTGTCATATGTTTCTTACTTATACACATTTTTAGGCCTCAAAAAGGCCCCAGAAACTGCTCAAATTTCAAAATTTTACGGGGGGGCTTACAGCGCCCCCTGGGACCCCCCAGCTGCTCAGGCTCGCTTCGCTCGCCACCCACCCACCTATCTATGCCAGGGCTACAGCCCCCCAAAATTTGACCCCTGGTGACGCCACTGCAAGTGTAAACTGAATACAATAAAAGATAGGACATATAATGTTAACTGACACGAGAATACTATAAATGCGCAATGGTAGCAATGCTCGACACTAAAAGAAGTACTTCCTCATCAACGAAACAGTCTGCTATGGTTGTGCAACTCAACAACAACCTAGACTAATAAATGCTGTGAATAATAATGCGTACATATCAAAGAGCTTATAATAAATACTAATAAGTGTCTACTCGATTAATAATGTCTAGCTGGAATACTCTAGGTAAGGAACTGTGGTTGAGCAAGACAGGCTCGTAGCCTAGCGATGTCCTTAAGACTGCATCCTTTAAGTTACGTTAATTGACTAGGGTGCTCTCTTGATAGATCCAGATCACAAGTATCTGGTTCTATCCTGGCGACCCTCTAAAGACAAGCAAAGAGGCAGCAAAGTGTGGAACTGGAACAGGCCAAAACCCTCAGTCAACACGATGCTGCACTCGTAAAGGACGCAAGCGAAAAGACAACACAGGCTACCACAGGACCGGTCGAAGTTGTGTAGGTATACGCAAACCAGACACACATCGGAGACAACGACTACAGTTAACTTATCCCTGTCTAGCATTAAATAAAAGAGCAGAAACACTAAATCAATAATGGAGACACACTAAGATCCCAACCTCTACTAACTAAGAACCCTCAAAACCTATTCTAAGCACATTTAAATATCTCTGAGGACGGCGCATGCAATACAATGGGCCGGCTATGGAAACCGTATGCAGAACCCAAGGGGATAAGTAATTGAATAAAGACGAGAAGCAATGGAAAAGAAGAAGGTCAGAGAGAGAGACAGTGGTAAAGGGGGTGATCGGGAGAGAGTAGGCAAAGGGATGTTAGAAGCACGCGCGCCTAGCCTGTCCTGACGAGCACAGCTCCCGTGGACCCTCATGCAGGAGGTAAGTTACACAGGAGCCCGCAAAGGCGCAATGGTCGGCCAATCACGGGCTGATACGTCACAAGGCAGCAGGGCCCTAGGACGCGCCAGGAACCGCCAGCCAATCAAGGGCGCGGGAAAACTCCTCCGAGCGAGGGAGGCAGCACATACATACACACGCACATACTACTACCACGCTGCCTCTATCGCTCTCTCTCCTTAACTTTACACAATGCATCTAATATTCTACTAATGATATAAAATACTTCCCGTTGTCACAGACGAAAACAAAGACCACCACTGGACTGTCTGTGACAATGCGAGCACAAGGAAAGAAAGAACAACATTCTCGGATAACTGTAGCCCATTTCGATGTCCCTGGCGAGCGCTAGTGGATAACGAGAGGCGATTCTGCCCACGCTGGTAGACGTCACACCCCGCCCAAGATATGGGACGCTCAACATTAGGCGAGCACCATATCTGACAAGGCAGAATGCCGACAAGACCCGCCACACCTAGCCACTCCACCAGAAATGAAATGCAAAGCTCAATCTTAAATAAGTAAAACAAAATTTTTGTTATGCCCTGTTTTTCTACAGGATTAACTTGGGTAATGTGAGTTCTAAATGACTGGGTATAAAAGGCTGCATGCACAATACAAGATATGAGGAATAGAGAACACAAAGAAACACATGGTAACAAGTTACACGATCACGTTTATTTATATACCACTGCAGAATACTCGTGCAAGACAATATAATAGAATCGAACAACACTAGCATAAGTGGATCTGGATGGAGCCTAGTCTCACACTTCCAACGTTCAGGTATTAATCTTCTGATCACTGGCTTTAACCCTTTATTAGCGGGGTCGGACTTAAGTCCGGTACGAGATAATTGGACTAAATGGCGGGGTCGGACTTAAGTCCGTGGGTGTATTCCCACCCTAATTTAGGTGGAAAGCGGAACCTGGTGGTCAGGCGGTATACTACAAGGGCCCACCCACATATCCCCACTGCGTGACCGTGACTCAGTGACCCTCAAGCAGCCATAATGGAAAGGTAAAGATTTGCCCGTGTTCGATTCGGTGGCCGCCATCCCTAGTGCGTCGCGCCACCCTACTAACCACGCCCGGCTTACCACCCAGGAACTAGATATCATGCTGAACTCTTCAGAACTTTCTAATAAGCTGTTGGATGAAACCGTCGAATGTCTGGGTGAGAGTTTTGGTAGTGTGGATGACTCGGAAGACGAAAATAACCCGATCATAGGCTTTCATCCCAAGCATAATTTGCGTGGGGTTGATGTTGAGGTTGATGTTGGACAGACCGTTGACCATATTGAAGACGTTCCTGACGAAGAACATACTGGTGTGGGTGTTGGTAAGTACAATTTATATTTTATAATTGCTTGAAAGTTTGATTGCAAGCATTTTATCCCCTTACGAGCGGGTGGTGGAGTATATTTCCCTGTGCCGCCCAGCGGGTTTTTTTTTTTACCCTAAATGGGGTTGTTTCGTGCTCTTTTTCATGCATAAACAAGACCCAGAGCGTAATACAAGTATGTATCCCTGAAAGGGCGTAAATTGAGCTTTCCAATGACACCCGAACCATCCTTCTACGATCATGGGTTGTCTTTCAACGATCGTGCAACACGAGTGCAAAACCCTAAACTACGGTAATTTCCTTATATAATTCCCTGTAGTAGGTCCACGGCGGCTGTGACGAGCGGTCAGGAGGTACATTATGCTCTAATCACCGCTCCGCTCTCCTCTCAGAGCACATTACGTCCTCAAAATTGCACTCTACAAGAAATGTCTTTGCATTTTATAGCGTATTATTGGCAGGCGTTCGGTAAATTTCTCACGATAAACCAGGGTATACGGTACATTTCTCACGATAATATAAGCAACAACGAAGCTTGGCGAAAGATTGTGGTCTACAATATACCTTTTTATAATTGCATGTGACCTTGTAATTGCTTGAAAGTTTGATTGCAAGCATTTTATAGCGTATTATTTGCAGGCGTTCAGTACATTTCTTACGGTAATACAACCAACGAAAGATTGAATATTTGTGCTTGGCATTATATGATTGTGGGGAACAGATGTAGGCCTACCGTATATATTATTTTATCATAATATATGATACATATGTAACATTGTTATATTATCACGACACTCTCTCTCTCTCTGTCTCACTCTCTTTGTTTCTACACCTTTGTACCTCCTTGGTACTCTC
>CM064550.1:26095962-26133556 GCA_032716605.1 Paralithodes platypus
ATTTAATTCTCTAAGACGCTCTTCGTATGGTTTGTTCTTTAGGCTAGGTATCTTTTTTGGTAACTCTACGTTGAACTCGTTCTAGCTTGTTTTATGTCTTTTTGGTACTAAGGGCACCAGCATTGAACGCAGTATTTGCCAGAAGAGGGCGTACTAAGGAATTGTAAAAGGGGTAGGATTACGTCTTTGGATTTATGCTACAAATGACCTGCCTATAAAGCCAATTAATTTTTGTTTGCCTTCTTAACAACTCTTCTGAACATTGTTTGACCCTCGGTTTTAGGTTACCATCGATATTGTTTACTCCCAGATCGGTTTTTCTCATGCTTACATTCTTAAGCTGAGTGCCATTCATCGATTTAGTTTGCCTTTCCTCATGTTAGGTATCCGAATATGTAGTACTTTAGCATTTATCCCGCATTGAAACTCTTTTTGGCCAAATTTGGCCCAACTGTGGACAATTTAATCTAGATTGTGTTGCATATCGTCAACTTGATCTTTTGAGAGTACCCGCTAATTTGCAATTTTTGTATCGTCAGCAAATCTCTTGAGATTGTAGCAGGTGAGAACCCTCATCTATGTTCGTTGATGTAAATGTAGAAAGAGAATTGGTCCTTGATACCGATCCCCTGGGGTACCCCGCCTACTTACATTGGTCCATTTAGATGCCTTACCATTTATGACTACTCTTTGCTTTCTGGTCGCTGAGCCAATATTTCTATCCATTTCAACACATCGTCTTGTATTCCATGCGCTTTTAGTTTTAGCAGTAAACGTTTGTGGGAACTTTGTCAAAGGCCTTTTGAAAATCAAGGTATCATCATCATCTACAGCTTTACCTCTCAATCGTAGAGGTTGAGGATAATCGTGAAAGAAGTCCTAAAGAGGTTTGTGTACACAGGAACGTTTTTTTACGAAAGAGCCAGTGTTAATATCTTTTAACCCCGTTTTTTAAAATTAGCGGCGAGCAACATAAGTTCGGAGTGTAAATAAAGCTGGACTAATGTGGCGGCGCTCGACATAAGGTCGAGTGGCAATTTCAGCACGTAATGTGAGCTGAGAGAGAGAGACAAGTGGTGGCAGGAGACTAGCGAGCGTATGACTGCTTCCAGACCACCGCGGCGAAACCTACTGACACAAATCTCAGCTCCCTCCTCCCGCTCCTTCACTCACCGCTACATACTCAATTATGTACCGGGAAAGTACCGAAGTATCCTGCTGTTTTGGCACTCGCGTTGCACGGTTATTGCAAGAAACCTATCCATTCATACAAGGATCGTTATGGTGTCATTCGCAAGCTGCTGTTTATGCCCGCTTTCAGGGATAGGGTACTTGTTTTACGTTGTTGGTCTTATTTAGGCATGAAAATGATCACTTAAACAGCCCTCTTTTTGGCTGAAAAACACCCCGCTGTGCGGTAGCATATAATCAAACCGCATAGGCCCGCTCGTAATGTGTTAAGTATGTTTATTTTTCCTCTAAGTGATTTACGAGTCTTGTCTCGTATGACCGTTTCGTCTAGCATTTTACATACACCTGAGGTTAAGCTTAATTGGAACGATAGTTACTGGGTCGGGATTTGCTGCCTTTTTTGAATATCGGTGTTACGTTGGCTATCTTCCACTGAGCAGGCATCGATTTTCCAGACTGCAAGGATTTATTGAATATTCAATGGTCAGTGGTTTAGAGAGCTCCTCCTTAGCTTCCTTTAGAACGTCTAGGCGAGATTGTAATCAGGTCCAGGGGCGTTTTAAGTTACCTTGAGGGTATTCTAAAACAATTCAATACTGTCTCTCTCTGGTAACGGTGATATTGCTTTAGAACATCTTGAATTAATCAATCGGAATCGGCGATGGTGTATGGATATCACTAGATGTCTTCTGTGTTGTAGTAAAAACTGATGCAAAGAAAGGTATTGAGGGCATTACTCATTTGTAACTTCGCCCTTGGTGTTATTCCCTCCATTTTCATCGACTAACGGGCCAGACATTTGAAGGTAACTACTCTTTTTCTTTTCTGATATACCTATAGAATTCTTTCGGGTTTGTTTTACTTTGATTCGGCAATATGTAACTCTAGGGTCTTTTTACTTTGCTTAATTAACTTTTTGGGCTTTGCGTCCGTAGCTCTAACAAATTTCACTACGCCGTTCTTCCGTCATTTTGTGAGGATTTTAATCTATCATTTAGGCAAATTTGTTAGCAATGCCGGCAGTTTGAAATATCTTTATTCCATCACCATTTGGGCTTATTATTATGCCTGGAGCGCCGTTATTTTCGATGTTATTCAGTCTTGCCCTGCTTTTAGGTAAGTGGTTTCGAATAAACTTCCACGGTGTATTGTTATGTCGTTATTGTTAATTAAAACGCTCCAGTCATTTTTCTTTAAACATAGCTCTAAGTTTATGAAAGTTTGCTTTCTTGAAATTAGGGACTTTTTCGATGCTACTATTTGGTTCGTTACTAGTAAAGTTTAAAGTGAAAGTTATCGTACGATGGTCGCTGTTTACTGAATTCATCACCAACATTCAAATTCTCTATTAATTCTTCATTTGTTGCAAGTACAATTTCAAGAACGTTAGTACCACGGGTCGTGTTCGAACAAATTGATAAAGCGAACTCTCTTGCAAGTTCGTATACAAGTCATGTCCGGAGTGTGAAGTAAGAGTATCGCCCCACTTGGTCACAGGTAAATTAAAGGTCGCCAAAACATACGGTATCTTGTGGGTTACTTACATCTGCAATTTGTTCATAAATTTCTCGGTCAGTTTGCACTGAGTGAGCTGGAGGTCTGTATATTAATGCAAGTATTATTTTTGTACCTTTATTATTCTTTATTAGCACAAAAGATGTGTCGACGTTCACAATTTGAGGTTTTGACAAGATGGTCGGGTTAAGACTTTCTTTGATATAAAATAAAACGCCACCATCCATTTTTATTTATTCGGCTTTTCTCAACATTACATAACCGGGAAGTGAATACTCTGCTAAAAAGTCTGTATCTATTGTATTGAGCCAAGATTCTGTTATACCAATCACATCATAATTTTCAGTAAACACTAGTTCCTCTAAATCTGAAAATGTATTGCGTATGCTACGAGCGTTTGCATAGAAAACCTTTAAAGTTGCGGTTTTAGAACTCACAGAACTTTCTTTAATAGAATTTGGTTCTGATCGGATCTACATTTACATTCATGGCTGACATCGGTCCTTATCCCTGGCAGTTTTGAATTTGGGTCGTGTTGGTGGAGCTTTATCCAAATTCGCGGTTCTTGACAGATTAGCATTTAATTCCTTCGCAGGTTGCCGCCCTCGCTGTCTTCGGTCCTCCTTCCTGGTTGTCCTGTGCTGAGCCGATTTCTTCTCCGAAAATCCTTCACCGCATCGTTGAGAAGACGCCCAAAACGTGCTGCTCCCACCTGGTTCAGATGACTCGCATCGTCCGAAAACACATAGTCCATCGTAGTAGAAATTGTCCCAGTTGTCGACGAATCCCACGTTTTCCTTCCTGCAGAGGTTTGCTAGACAACGATTTGTGGCTGGTGGCTATGTTGTAAAATCGGCTCTCTACACCAAGCCGGGGACAATTCCTGAGACGATGATCCTTGATGACTTCTCCTTAAACGACTTGATCAGCTGATGGTACTTTAAAAGCAAATCTTCCGACCGGGTTCGCTGTACATCGTTGGATCCAACATGGATGACGTACATTGTATTAGCAGGGGCCAGCTTAGATACTTCGTCAACTGCAGCAACTACGTCGTCCACACCACCACCAGGGATACAAAAACGCTTCCTGGTCTTAGTTGCTCTGGCACCAAACTCTGTGAGCTGACCACGTATCATCGAGTCTCCCACGAGCCGGACTTCTTCTATTTCCGCTTCGTCATCTGAGTCTGCGAGTATCTGGAAGCGTTACTGCACATTGCCACCCATGCCGCCACATGTGCCTTCATACCTGGCCACCAAACCAATTTCGCCAATGCTGCTACCGTCTTACGTACACCCAAATGCCCTGCCAACGGTACACTCATGCGCCAACCTCAGTAGGCTATCACGGCACACACTAGCACAACCAACTGGTCAACCACTCTCGACCCACCCTCCCAACTCCGTCTGGGATCTAGAAAACGCCTGTACAATATGCCCTCCACACGAAAGAAGTCCCCCGGCTTTGCATCCCCGTCCTCCTCATGTTCAATCGCACCGTGCTACACTTCTGAAGCTCAGGATCATCTATCTGCAGCCGACAAATATCCGAAGGAGCCAATCTATCTAAGTGCTCCCGGAGCAACTTATGGCCTCCCCCGATACTGGACTGTTCGATCCTATCTTGCTTAACCCGCAGAGTGCCAGACAATTATTGACCCTATGCATCTGCCAGTGCCAGAGGATTTTTTTTTTTTTTTTGGGGCTAAATCTAGCAAGTTGGGTGAGAAAGGAAGGATAATGGTAAAAAAACACTCCCCTTGTCCATTTTCGCCAGAAATCAGGTCCCCGATGGTCCCAAATGTAGCTGAAATTTTCAGAGTAAATCATCGACTTTTATGGTATCGGAACATATAGTTAGAGGGTGGTGGGGGGGTGGTTGGGGGGATGGGGGGGGGAAGGTAGAAGCGTAATTGACTCGTGTTACAAATATGAAGCCGATTGGTGAGGTAGTTTCGCCACCACAGATTTTCCTTTTTTTCCTTTTCTTCGTACGGATACGCTGGAAGTGGGTGGTGGGAGGCGTTTGGGGGTGTGGTGGGGGGGGAAGGCAGAAGGGTAAGGGATTTGTCACACAAATATGGAACCGATTGGTGCAGTTGTTTCGCTGCCACAGATTTTCCTTTTTTTTCCTTGTGAGGCGACTCATAGTCAGCGAGTGGGTGGAGGTAGGGAGTTGTGTTGCTGGTGGCAAGAAGCCAGAAGGGTAAGGTACATGTGGTAAAAATATGAAAGCCATAGGTGCAGTCATTTCGCTGCTACAATTTTTTTTCGGCGTGGACGTATATATACGTCCCTGGCACTGGGCGTGACAACACCCTAGGACGTATATATATGTCCCTGGCACTCAGCGGGTTAAGTGTGTAACGTTGCTGTCTCGAGTTTTCTCACGCCCTACCTCCTCACCAAGTGTGACAGGTTCTGGGGCCACTCCGGACCTAAACATTGGTGCTAATACTGAGTCGCCAAGAAGAGCCGCTGGATCAAAACTCACAAAACTTCTCCCAACTTTAGCTTTCTCCTTCCGACCGTTCCTCCGCTGGACTAGAGATTGAAGAATAGGCTGTGACACCTTAGATGCACGAGATCGGGTGACAACACACGCCATCTGCTGTAATGACACCTCTCGACCAACTCCTGCCCCTCCCTACTCACGTCGGCCGCCCTCTCGGCAACGACTAAGGGTAGAACCTCAGAAGTAGCACCGCAAAGTCGTTGCCGAGAAGAATATCGACGCCCTCTACTGGCAGTTTCTCTAACGATTCCAACATCTATCTCTCGTGTCACACCATCAACCTCCAGCTCCACTCGAACCAACGGGTATGACCGTGTAGCATTAATACCCTGCACCACAACTACCCGTGCCGCGTTTATAGGTTGGCCTGTAAAGTTTGTCATCAGAGTCTGGGATGCACCTGTATCACGCAACAACTCCAACCCATGCTTGCAACCAGCCCAACTCACGCAGCCACGCCCTCTATGGTCGCAAAAAGCATCGCGGACAGGTTTCGAGCCTTCCGGACACTCCTTCACTGGCTGTGCCCCCGCATCTGACATATCACCCCGGGTAAACACAGAAGACCTCAGAGACACCCCAATGTTGCTAGCCAAAGACACGACTGCTGCAGGTTGGTTACTAGGGCAGGAACGTGCAAAATGACCCTTTTTATGACATTTTAAAACACTCTACTTCACCCTTGGACTTCCCCTGAGGTGGGGAAGGGCCCTGACCTTTCTTAAACGGGACGGTTTTTGGTTTGTGATCAAAATTAGTATCATTGCTCTTACTTTTGTTATTAAATGTTGCATCACTGACTCGGGAGGTGGAGTGTTGCGCCCCTTGTTATCTGCATCGGTCCGTTGTGCAGACCCGCACCCACGAATCAGCGATAATCTCAGGTCAGCCAACTCAGCTGCCTCTTGTAGAGTTTTAGGATGTTTCTCTTTGAGGTTCAAAGTCAGGTCGCCGCCTGTGCATTTAAAAAATTGCTCTAGAAGGAATAACTGCTCAAGCTCTTCGAACGTCGTCACCTTCTCTGACCTCAGCCAATTTCTCAAAGCATCAGACAGTTCCCGGGCATGTTCTAGAAAAGTGCACTCACGACCCTTCGTAACACCCCGAAACTTCAACCTATATGTCTCTGGTTGTAACTCGTAAACCCCGAAGAACAGCTTCCTTCAATACCTCATAATCGATGCAAGACTCCAAGGGCAACGCATCATATGCCTTGAGTCCTTTGCCAACCAACCTAGAGGAAACAAGGGCTGCCCACTTAACCTCGGGCCATTGGTGCCCCCGGCACTTCTTCTCAAAACGCAGGAAAAACCCGGTGACACCCGACTCGTCAAATGCAGGGACTAACTTAAGAAGGTGCGAGAAAGACTGATCAAGACCTGCTTCCCAGAACCGAGACGCTGCCCTGTCAACTCCACCCGAGACTTCTCAAGCTCTATGTCTGCACAGTACTTCGTAGCCTCAACCTGAAGCTCAGCCTCACGTATGGCCTTTCTCTCCTCAGCCTGAATCATAAGCTCAGATTCCCGCTGCTGCTGCTGCTGCCTGAGCTCAACCTCATACTTTCGCTGCTCGAGCTCAGCCTCATACTTTCGTTGCTCGAGCTCAGCCTAATGCTTTCGCTGCTCGAGTTTGGCAAGTTCGAGCTGAAACAACATCTCGGAAGACAAACCCTGAAGAGGGGGTGCTACTATTGGGGACCCACCCCGTGAATCACCTAGAGGCATACCCAACCGCCAGCGGGCATCGGCCTGCGGGAACGTACCCTGTTCCGGAGCCCGAGGGGGCGCCATGATAGGAGTCGAGTGGAATGGGGGCTGGGCAGAAGGTGCCCCAGCTCCCGCTCCACCCGAAGCCCCATGCACCCCACCGAGCACCCAGGCAACCAGCTCACCTCTCGACAAACCGCTAGTACCGGACAACCCTAAGACCGTGGCTACACATTGCAGTTCGTACCAGTCACCCGACACCCGATCCGCCGACACAGGCTCCTCCAAAAAAATCTGAGCATCCTCCTCATTGTTCACCACCCGAACGCCGTTAGACAACTCCACCTTCTCCACCTCCTCGCCTGCTTCTCGTACTGTGTCCTCACTGTGCACTGATCCGTCGTTCGACATAGTGTCCACCGGAAATCCTCAACGTTTATGAAAAAAAAGAAGTACCTAAACTCTCATGTGGCACTATTCATTCAAAAAATGCTTGAAGACAACTCAAGTGCTATACTACTTTGCCCAAAAAAAAATCCAACGTGTCCAAAATATTCCTCAAAAACAAATGTCCACTGCCAAACTGTGATTAATAACAATCGACCCCCAAACGGTGATTAAAAAAAAAAAATCTCCACAAAAAAAATCCTGCAATTATTTCTTAGTTCACTAAATCCTAGACTAAGGTCGCCATTTGTTATGACGACTAAGATAAGATACTAGGCAAGGTCGCCATTTGTTACGACCGGGACTACGAATAAAACAAGGACAGCTACATAGAGCTACATAGAGCTACATAGATACACAGACCACACAGACCTCAAGGTCCTTACTAGGCAGTCTGGCCTTACAAACTATAATATGCATATATGCATATACACACATACACACATACACATACATACATATACATATATATATATACATATATATACACATACATATACACATACATACATACACACATATATATACAGTATATATATACATACTGTACAGTGCACACACATACATATACATACATTTTTTTTTTTTTTTTTTTTTCCATTCATATCACCCCAGCCCTCTGCAGATAGAGGTCAAGCCTTCCCTTGAAGGCGTTTATTGTGTCGCTCTCCACCACTCTCGCTGGTAGTTTATTCCACTCTGTCGCCACACTGTAGGTGAAGAAACTCTTTGTGACATCTAGGTTTGCCTTTTTGGTTTTTAATTTCATTCCATTTCCGCGAGTTTGATTAGTATTGTTTAATGTGAATAGTGCATTTACATCGACTTTGTCGAAACCTTTTAGTATCTTAAAGCACTCAATAAGCTGACCCCTCAACCTCCTCTTTTTTAATGAGAACAGGTTCAATCGTTTTAAGTCTTTCTTCATATGGTTTATTTCTTAATGAGGGTATCATCTTCGTCGCTCTACGCTGTACTGACTCGAGTCTTACAATGTCCTTGATCAGATAAGGTGACCAGAACTGCACACCATATTCAAGGTGGGGCCTCACCATACTTTTGAACAGTGGCACTATTACGTTTTCATGTTTATATGTAAATTTTCGTTTAATAAAGCCCAATGCTATGTTTGCCTTATTTGCAGCTGCTATACATTGGTCGGAAGTTTTTAGGTTTTCAGATATTAGTACCCCTAGGTCTTTTACTACCGTTGCGGTTTTTATTTGTTTGCCATTCATTTCGTATTTGTATTTCATATTTCTGCTACCAACCTGCAGCACCTGACATTTATCGACATTGAAGGGCATCTGCCATTTTTTCGACCACTCCGATATCTTGTTTAAATCAGATTGCAACGCATTTCTATCATCTTCGTTCAGGACTGTATTTCCTATTTTTGTATCGTCGGCGAATTTGGAAATGGTGTTGTTTACCCCTACATCGATATCGTTAATGTAAATGAGAAACAGGACCGGTCCAAGGACTGAACCCTGTGGAACTCCACTAGTGACAGGCTCCCACTCCGATTCCACTCCATTTATCACCACTCTCTGTCTTCTGTCCGTAAGCCAATTTTTTATCCAAGAATGAATTTCACCTTTGATACCTATCCTCTCCAGTTTAGCCAATAGTTTTTCGGTGAGGCACCTTGTCGAAAGCTTTTTGAAAGTCCAAGAAGATTATATCTAGTGATTTCGTCATGTCGTTATATGTGAATAGTTTGTTATAAAATTCAATCAAATTTGTTAAGCATGACTTATTTGATCTAAAGCCGTGTTGACTATTTTTGATTAGGTTGTTTGATTCGAGGTAATCTACAATCTTATCTCTAATGATTTTTTCCATGATTTTTCCTACAATTGAAGTTAGGCTAATTGGTCTGTAATTACTCGCTTTGGCCTTGCTACCCTTCTTGTATATCGCGTAATGTTCGCATCTTTCCAATCACTCGGTACAATCCCCTGTAGTAGTGATAAGTTAAATAGTTGTGTCAGGGGTTTTGCTATTTCGTCCTTGACATTCTTAATTATTTTCGGGTGGAGCATGTCGGGTCCCGGGGTCTTATTTACATTTAAATTACTCAATTTGCTTTGTACTTCGGTAACACTGATGGTGAAATCTCCTATCTCATGAGTTGAGGTGTTATTTTCAAGGGTATGATCGATAATTTCTTCTGTGAAAACTGAGCCAAAATATTTGTTGAGCAGATTTGCCGTGTTTGTGTCGCCTGTTATTGTCTGGCCATCTTCTATTAGCGGTCCGATTCCGCTTTTGATCTGTTTATTTTTGTTTACGTAACTGTAGAATTTTTTGGGGTTTGTGGCACTTTCTCTGGCAATAGTCATTTCGTAATTTTGTTTGTTCGCCCTAATTATTTTTTTCACTTCCCTTCTACTATTTTTGTACAAGTTTTTAATTACTTCAGTGTTTGTGTTATTTTTTACAAGTTTGTGGAGTTGGTTCCTTTTCCTTATTGCCTTGCCAATGTCTCTACTGTACCAATGGGGCATATTTGATTTCGTACTCAGTTTTGGTTTCATGGATACCAATCGTTTATGCGCTTCTGTAATTTTAGACTTGAAATTTCTCCACAGCTCATTTACTTCGTTTATATTTATGAGGTTTGAGTGTATGTTTGATAGCGATTCCTTAAGTCCGTCATAATTTGCGTTTTTGAAGTCCGAAACCATTCCTGTTGTTTTTACTGAGGAATATTTGCTTATAACGTTGATTCTTAAGATTTTATGATCGGACGTTGCCAGATGTTCACCTACATCCAGGTTTGATAATAAATTTTCTTGGGTAGTGATTACGAGGTCTAGTATATTCCTGTCTCGCGTCGGCTGTTTTACGTGTTGAGTCAAAAAATTGTCCTGGATGAAGCTTGTCATTAGGCGTGACTCAGCATTTTTTCCGGTCGTGGTATTCCAGTCAATTAGGGGGAGGTTATAGTCACCTAGTAAAACTGTTTCGTCGGAATTAAGGGTTTTCTCTAGTATTTCATAAAAAATTGTATCATCGGCAACAGTTAGTCTCGGTGGTCGGTACGCTGTAGTGATATTTAAGTTCATGTTTTTTGTATTTATTTTGACGCACACTATTTCTGCATTACTTTCGGGGAGAGTCACCTCGACTGGGTTTAAGTAGGTTGCAACGTACATTGCAACCCCCCCTCTTTGTTTTCCATTGTTACGGTCTTTATGAAAAAATTTATATGGCTCTATGTGATATTCATGAAGTAGATCTTTATTTTTAAGGTTCAGATGTGTTTCCGTTATACAAATAACGTCAACTTTCTCATTTAATAACAGACATTTGAGTTCGTCTATTTTGTTTCTTATTGAGCAGGCATTTATGGATATTATTTTTATATCATTTCTCTCAGCATGCGCTGGATTTGTTTTTCTTATTGGTGAGGATGGGTTTGGGGTTATGACTTGAAGCCGCGGCGGGTTGTCAAATTCATTCAGTTGGTTGGGTTGGCTTGGATGGGGTTGGGTGGGGTTGTTTAGTTTGTTTTGTGGTTCAGGTAGGTAAGTTTTCGCAACTTGTGGGCCATTGGGGTTGACGGTTTCCTTTAAATGGTTGTGATGGACTTCTAAGGGTTGGGTGGGGTTATTTATTTCTCTTAACTGTGCGGGTGGAGTTTGATTGGGTGGGGTTGTGGGAGGGCTTTTCCGGGGGTAGCGATATCAATACTCAGAGGAGTCTATTAGCATAGTTATTTCTCGGTCCTGACTGGCGTTGTTTTCGTGTGCAATGTAGGTTGCTTGATTTAGGGTGTCACTCATGCGCTGAACGCCTTTTTCTGATAAATGAATGCCATCTCCGCTGTACAGGGACGAGTTCCCTACAAAGGTGGTCCAATTGTCCACATACAGTACCTTCTCTTGTTCGCACATGACCTTGACTGCGTTGTTAATTTCTATGGCTCTATTTTGTCCGTATGAGCTTGTTTTAATCCGGGGTATGACGCCGCTTAACCACACATTTCGTGGTCTTCCTTTTCATGACTTTAATTAGGTTCTCAAAATCTTTTTCTATGGTCTTAATTGGGGCCTTACCTCCGTCAAAGCAGTCATTTGAGCCAACATTGACGACTACACAGGTGCCCTCTGGTATGGCGGAGTTAGTTATGTCTTTCAGGATATGTTCGACTTTACCGCCTGGAATGACCTTTACTGACCTTTTTCCTCTGTTCTTGGTGGCAAAGGCAGCTCCTTGACCTCGCATGAGACTGTCACCATATACTAGGGTGAGTTTCTCCTTCCCGCTGACTCCGTGATTTGATGGTTTCGTTGTTTTCCTGTCAGGAGTTTTCTTGCCTTTCGAGCTTGCTTTCACGTGGTCAGTTACCCTCGTGTGCAAATCTGTTTTTGATGGGGTTACCTGGTGTCGCTTTTCCATTTCCATTCCCATTCACGTGGTCAGTTACCTCGTGTTCGTTGTTTTCGGCGAGAACAGCAAATCTGTTTTTGATAGGGATACCTGGTGTCGCTTTCCCATTCCCTTGGGATTTGTTCTTGTTACGCCTGTTGACTACTGTCTGATATAGATCTTGGATGGGTTTTCTTTTTGAAGATATTTAACAACGTCGACTTGCTTACTCTCTATGTCCTTTACTCGCTCTTTTAGTGAGAAATTTTGATGCGAAAGTACACCTACAGTCTCCTTTAGTGTGAGATTATCTCGCTTCAGTTCGTCAACCTGTGCCTTGTGTGCTTCTAATGTGCACTCCAAGAGCAAAAAGTTTTCACCAGTTAAACACATAAAACACTTGGCATTTGGATACCCATGACGCGGATACCATTCCTTGTAGTAGTTCTTGTTACAGGAGGGGCATTTAATTCTGATCGGTGCCATGATTTGGGGTTAGTGAGGGAGAATTTGCAAAAACGAAAGGTACAAAATGTTGGAGTGGTCACTTCCCTTAAAAGTTGTTCCGAGTTGTTCTCAATGATTGGACTAGTAATAGGGCACTATGCAACAACGGTACGCTAGATCCAAACCCTCGAACTTATATGCCGGCAAACAAAACACTTATACCCTCCAGGGTTAATCTGCGATAGCGGGGTATCCTTAACTGGGCATAAATGTACTCTACTTCAGGCTAACCTGCTCTGGTATAGCCTGTAACAAACAAGATGCAAGTTACGTTAAATTGCATAAAAAGGAATCTATGGAAAGATCAATTAAATCACTGCAAGATTTAATACAATAAAAAGATGCTTCAATACAGTTACTCTAAACAACAATAAACTCTTCACTCCTATCTGAAAGAAAGTGAAGTATAGTCCTACAGCATAGACCTGGAAACTTCTGAAGAAAGTCTGATGCTCATAAGATGCTCGTACTGATTTAGAACTATATAAAGGCAGGAGGCAGGACACCACACGTGTAAATCGAATACACTAAAAGATAGGACATATAATGTTAACTGACACGAGAATACTATAAATGCGCAACGGTAGCAATGCTCGACACTAGAAGTACTTCCTCATCAACGAAACAGTCTGCTATGGTTGTGCGGCTCAGCAACAACCTAGACTAATAAATGCTGTGAATAATAATGCGCACATATCAAAGAGCTTATATTAAATACTAACAAGTGTCTACTCGATTAATGATGTCTACCTGGGATACTCTAGGTAAGGAACTGGGGTTGAGCAAGACAGGCTCGTAGCCTAGCGATGTCCTTAAGACTGCATCCTTTAAGTTACGTTAATTGACTAGGGGGCTCTCTCGATAGATCCAGATCACAAGTATCTGGTTCTATCCTGGCGACCCTCTAAAGACAAGCAAAGAGGCAGCAAAGTGTGGAACTGGTACAGGCCAAAACCCTCAGTCAACACAATGCTGCACTCGCAAAGGACGCAACCGAAAAGACAACCCAGGCTACCACAGGACCGGTCGAAGTCGTGTAGGTATAAGCAAACCGTACACACATCGGAGACAACGACTACAGTTACCTTATCCCAGTCTAGCATTAAATAAAAGAGCAGAAACACTAAATCAATAATGGAGACACACAAAGTTATTAACCTATACTAACTAAGAACCCTCAAACCTATTCTAAGTACATGTAAATATCTCTGAGGACGGCGCATGCAATACAATGGGCCGGCTATGAAAACCGTATGCAGAACCCAAGGGGAGTGTTGTGCAGTTAATAAAGGTTAGAGTATGGAAAGAGAGAATCGAGTGAGAGAGAAACAGTGATAAAGGTGGTGATCGGGAGAGAGTATGCAAAGGGATGTTAGAAGCACGCGCGCCAAGCCTGTCCTGACGAGGACAGCTCCTGGGGACCCTCATGGAGGAAGTAAGTTACACAGGAGACCGCAAAGGCGCGATGGTCGGCCAATCACGGGCCGAGACGTCACAAGACAGCAGGCGTCATAGGACACAGCCAGACACGCCATCCAATGGCGAGCGAGAGGCAGGAATGCACCCGTACATACAGACACTTACTACCTCCTCGCTCTGAAAGTCTTTCTCATTCACATGCTGGTACTATTATCACTACTGTTGATATAAAATGTAACCCGTTGTCACAGACGAAAACAAAGACCACCACTGGACTGTCTGTGACAATGCGATTACTAGGAAAGAAAGAACAACATTCTCTGATAACTGTAGCCCATTTCGATGTCCCTGGCGAGCGCTAGTGGCCAATGAGAGGCGATTCTGCCAACGCTGGTAGACGTCACAATATATACAATTATATACATAAATTCGTTTCAAGAGATATACTTCCAAGATTAGAAATAGGTAAAGTCAACAAATATTTGAGTGTGGTAGAGATTATGCCATCCGAGTGTACGTGGGTAATGAGGATAATGGTGTTGCCTCCGTGTTTCAGTCTATTGGGGGCCTCATCCACAACCTCGTTATAAATCCGATGAAAGGAGGAGTTAGAGGTTACAGCACAGCCTATACCCTGTTTCAAGTAGGTAGTCAAGAGATCAGGAACCCTAACCTCTGTATCTAAAAAAGGGCTAGAATAAATGCGCTATACAAAGAGGTACATAGGAAGTACAAAGAAAATAAAGCAACAACAGGTCTCGCGACCCCTCTAGACTGCTTGTCCCCAAAGCACTGAGGATCAAGTGTCCAAACAGTGGTTTGGAGTGGGTAAGGGAAAATTGGAAACGGAACTACTGCCCTGGAGCTAATGTCCTTGGCAGGATTAGGATGATAGTAGGGGACAGATGGGTTAGTAAAATAACAGAGTTATAAGTGATCTTTCGTATATCTGGAAAAAAAAGAGTAACGTCTTAGTATGTATATACAATAATCCTTGATGATCTGAGCGGGGAATAAATATAGTTATTCATTTACAAACGCAGTCAGTCGCGGATATGAGGCAAGATATTCGCCTAGGCAAAGTTTAAAAGAATCAACGGTGCTGCAGTCTATATAACGTCTCGGGGTATTCCACAAGTTGACAACTCGATTGAAGAAGAAATTCTTAAATTTGTGTGAGTTAAAAGATTTACCAATAAAATTGCAACCATTTCCCCACGTGTAATTATATTGGTCGATAGTGAAGTACTTACTACACTTCATGTTGTCGATGCCTTTAACGATTTTGAACACTTGAATTAATTCTCCTCTTAATCTGCGCTGGGTTAAAGGAAATAGATTTAATTCCCTAAGACGCTCCTTGTATGGTTTGTTCTTTAGGCTAGGTATCCCTTTGGTAACTACGTTGAACTCGTTCTAGCTTGTTTCTATCTTTTTAGTAGTAAGGGCACCAGGATTGAACGCAGTATTCCAGAAGAGGGCGGACTAAGGAATTGTAAAGAGTTAGGATTACTTCTTTGGAGTTATGCTCAAATGACCTGCCTTTTAAGCCAATTATTTTATTTACCTTCTTAACAACTTCTATACATTTTTGACTGGGTTTTAGGTTACTCAATATTGTTACTCTCAAATCAGTTTGTCTGTCTATACTCCAATGCTGGGTGCCATTCATCGAATAGTTTGCTTTCTCATTTCGGTTTCCAATATGATTATGTAGTATTTTACATTTATCCGTATTGAAACTCATTTGCCACATTTTGACCGAACATGACAACTTATCTATATTGTGTTGCATATCGTCAACTTGTTCTTTTGAGAGTGCGCTATTTGCAATTTTTGAATCGTCAGCAAACTTTCAAATTGTATAGGTGAGACCCTCAGCTATGTCGATGATGTAAACTGAGAAGAGAATTGGCCCTAGTACCGATCCCTCAGGAACGCCGCTACTTACATTGGTCCATTTAGATGCCTTACCGTTTATGACTACTCATTGCTTTCTGTCGCTGAGCCAATTTTCTATCCATTTCCACACACTGGCTTGTATTCCATGCGCTTTTAGTTTTAGCAGTAAACGTTTGTGGGGAACGTTGTCAAAGGCCTTTTGAAAATCATGGTATGCAATATCTACATGTTTACTCTCATTATAGAGGTTGAGGATATCGTGGAAGAAGTCTAAGAGGTTTGTTAAGCAGGAGCGTTTGTTAGGAAAGCCGTGTTGAGTATCTTTGAGTATGTTGTTTTCCTCTAAGTGATTTACGAGTCTGTCTCTTATCAGTGTTTCTAGCATTTTACATACAACTGAGATTAACCCTTAACCAACGGCATACGACATATGTCGAGTTGAATAAATATGGACTATGTGGCGGTGCACCACATATGTTGAGTGCCATTTTCAGCACGTAATGTTGCTCTGAGAGAGAGCTGAGCGGTGGGACGAGCGTAGTAACCTTATGACCGCTCCCCACCACCGCGGTGGGTGTACTGAGCTGTATTCTACCCTCCTCCTCCCTCTCTCACTCGCTACACAGGGAATTATGTACGGAAATTACCTTATTTTAGTTTTTTTGCACTCGTGTTGCACAATCGTTGCAAGAGAACCAGTGGTTGTACAAGGTTGGTTCGGGTGTCATTGGAAAGCTCTGTTTACGCCCTTTCAGGGATAGATACTTGTTTTACGCTCTGGGTCTTGTTTATACATGAAAATGAGCACGGAAACAACCCTATTTAGGGTAAAACCCCCCCGCTGGGCGGCACAGTGTAAAATACCCTACCACCCGCTCTTTGTGTGTTAAGCTAATTGGACGATAGTTATTGGGTAAGGATTTGCTGCTTTTTTTAATATCGGTGTTACATTGGCGAGCTTCCACTGATCAGCATAGTCCCCAACTGCAGTTATTTATTGAATAGTAATGTCAGTGGTTTGGAGAGCTCATCCTTAGCTTCCTTTAGAACTCTAGGTGAGATTGTATCAGGTTCAGGCGATTTATTTACCTTTAATTTATCTAAACATTTCAATACTTCTCTCTCTGTAATGTTGATATTGCTTAGAACGTCAGAATTATCAATCTGAACCAGAGATGCTGAAGGGACATCACTAAGGTATTCTGTTGTATACACTGATACAAAGAAGGTATTGAGGGCATTACTCATTTGTAATTCGTCTTTGGTGTATTCTCCATTTGCATTGACTAACGGTCCAATAGTCGAAGTAACTACTTTCTTCTTTCTGATATAACTATAGAATTCTTTTGGGTTTGTTTTACTTTGATTTGCAACATGTAACTCCAGGGTCTTTTTAGTTTGTTTAATTAATATTTTGGCTTTGCTTCGTAGTTCTACAAATTTAACACATTCTTCGTCATTTTGTGAGGATTTTAATCTATCATGCGCAATCATTTTAGCAAGCAAACAGTCTGAAATATCTGTATTCCACCAGTTAGGCTTCTCATCATGGACTCTACGTCGTATTTTCGATGGCATGCAGTCTTGCACTGTTTTTAGGTAAGTGGTTGTGAAAAATTCCCAGGATGTATTTATGTTGTTATTGTTAATTAGAAAGCTCCAGTCAGTTTCTTTAAGCATTGCTTTAAGTTTACGAAAGTTTGCTTTCTTGAAATTAGGGACTTTCTCGTTGCTGCTATTTCGTTCGTTACTACTAAACTTTAAACTGAAAGTTATTGTACGATGGTCGCTGGTATTGAATTCATCACTGACATTCAAATTCTCTATCAATTCTTCTTTTGTTGAAAGTACAAGGTCAAGGACATTATTTCCATAGGTTGGAGATCTAACAAATTGATCGATCGAAATCTCTTGCAAGTTTGCATACAGGTCTTGTCCAGAGTGTGAAGTAAACACTTGGTCACAGGTAAATTAAAGTCGCCAAAAATGATGGTATCTTCCAAGTTACTTACATCTGCAATTTGCTCATAAATGTATCAGTCAGTTTGCACTGATTTAGCTGGAGGTCTGTATATTAATGCAGGTATTATTTTTGTACCTTTATAATTCTTTATTAGCACAAAGGATGCGTCGACGTTCACAATTTGATGTTTTGACAGGAGGGTCGGGTTAAGACTTTCTTTGATGAAAAGTAAGACGCCAGCTCCATTTTTATTAATTTGGCTTTTCTCAAGCATTACAGTACATAACCGGGAAGTGAATACTCTGCTAAAAAGTCTCTGTCTTCTGTATTGAGCCTAGATTCTGTTTTGTCAATAACATCGTAATTTACTGTAAACACTATTATTGCATATTGTATGAGCGTTTGCATAGAAAACTTTTAAAGTTGTGGCTTTAGAATAATATTCACAGAATGCTCTTTAATCACATTTTTGGTTCTGGTCGGATCTACATGTATGTACCAGTCTGTCCTCGGTCCTCGCTGTCCTCGATCCTCGTCCCTGGTGGTCCTCGGTTGGCTCTGATTCTTTTCCAAAAATCCTTTACTGTGTCGTGAATCAGAAGGCTATATCTTACTGATCCTACTTGGTTCAGATGGACTCCATCCGCTACAAACAGATGATCTTCACGGTAGAAGGCATCCTAGGTGTTGATGAATCCGGCGTTTTCCTCCCTGCAGAGGTCAGCCATTCAATTATTCATTTCCACACCTACTCCCTTGCTGACCCTTCCCAATGTGTAGACATATTAGCTTGATTACTCTATTCGTTTGTGAGTTATAGAGGTTAATGTTTAATAGTTTTGGTCTACTTACTTGGAATGTGGTGATGGGCTGGTCTATCAGAGTGAGAACTGAGCGATCTCTGCCATACCCATAGCTTACTCTGACTGTTCCTTTTACTTATATATTTTCTAGATCTCAAGTGACGGAGTCTCTTCTGTGGATTGACCTCCCAATCTACCAAGATTGGAAGCCAAAGCGTCACATTTTTCCTTTGCCCCTCAACTTTCTCTTCATAATTGCTGAGGGGCACAGGGCCCTGGGTGGGGCTTTGGTTTCCCGGGCGTTTCCGCGCCCTCCTCAGCTCCCCGCCATGGAGTGGCTTCGGTCACCCAGGCTTTATTGTGGTCGGCAGGGAGGGTTCTGTGGGGGTGCTCGGTTATGGCCTTGGCCTTGCTCAGGGCCTTGGGGCTGTTCGGCCAGGCAACTTGGGGAACAGCAACAACAACAACAACTTACTTGGAATAGGGTAAATTGAACAGTAGTTAATATTAATATATATTCATTATTGGAAGCAGATTCTATACTCCCTTTATGATTTCGGCAGCCCACTATCGATCAAATTGAGGGGAGATTTTTAGTTTCCTACCTAAACTTCCAACAAACTTATAACAAATTCCTCCAAGACCCCCCTTCGAGATAATGTATAAATGCTTCGGTAAAAATGTGTCTCGGCCGAAGGCCTTTTCCTCCTAAATTACACGCTCACTATCACTCACCAGGAAAAAAATCAACACCTAAATGGTACGAAAGATCTTTAAATTGACAGAAATGAGCCAAAAGGTGTTAAAATCGCCTAACTAATGGGGTGAACGTCATAAAATCCCAAGACTAATGGGGCTAAGCATGTGGGAGAAGGGTGTCCAGAACAAAAAAATGAAAATCTCCCCTCGAAGACAGCAGTTTGGAATGTTTTGCAAATCACAATGTGATCCAACACTGAACCGATTGCCCGTCTTTCTTCTACTCAACAAGGGAGCTCTGGAACTCTCTCCCTCAATCTGTCTTTCCTTCATGCTATATCTAAAACTGCTTCAAGATCAGTGTGTCCAGACATTATGACTCTAATGTAGCTTGAATTTGGCTCTCTTTCAACTTCTCCTTCATACAATTAATACACAAAGGAAAAACATAAAGCTAAAACGTTAGTGTGGTATGTGGTTGCTAAGTTGTATATATTCGTTTTGAGCAAACCATACACATACACATACTTTACGCACATACACATACAGGCGGTTACCGGACCACTCAACCAGTGGACCATTTAAACCAGTAGCTCTCAACCAGTGCCAATGCAACCAATATTGTTAGCTTACGTTAGAAATTCAATTTGACACCTATATACTGTACTGTAGTTGCCAAAAACAATTATAATACTTCTCTTTTTCTTTATCACACACACCAACTATCATAATACTTCTCTCTGTCTTTATCACACACCAACAATTATAATACTTCTCTCTTTCTTTATCACACACCAACAATCATAATACTTATCTCTTTCTTTATCACACACCAACAATTATAATACTTCTCTTTCTTTATCACACCAACAAGCATAATACTTCTCTCTTTCTTTATCACACACCAACCATCATAATACTTCTCTCTGTCTTTATCACACACCAACAACCATAATAATTCTCTCTTTCTTTATCACACACCAACAATCATAATACTTCTCTCTTTCGTTATCACACACCAACAATCATAATACTTCTCTCTTTCTTTATCACACACCAACAATCACAATACTTCTCTCTTTCTTTATCACACACCAACAATCATAATAATTATCTTTCTTTATCACAACAATCACAATACTTCTCTCTTTCTGTATCACACACCACAACCATAATACTTATCTTTCTTTATCACACACCAACCATCATAATACTTCTCTATTCTTTATCACACACCAACCATCATAACACTTCTCTCTTTCTTTATCACACACCAACACCATAATACTTCTCTCTTTCTTTATCACACACCAACCATCATATCACTTCTCTCTTTCTTTATCACACACCAACAATCATAATACTTCTCTCTTTCTTTATCACACACCAACAATCACAATACTTCTCTCTTTCTTTATCACACACCAACAACCATAATACTTCTCTCTTTCTTTATCACACACCAACAACCATAATACTTCTCTCTTTCTTTATCACACACCAACAATCATAATACTTATCTCTTTCTTTATCACACACCAACAATCATAATACTTCTCTCTTTCTTTATCACACACCAACAATCACAATACTTCTCTTTATCCCACACCAACAATCATAATACTTCTCTTTCTTTATCACACACCAACCATCATAATACTTCTCTCTTTCTTTATCACACACCAACAACCATAATACTTCTCTCTTTCTTTATCACACACCAACAATCATAATACTTCTCTCTTTCTTTATCACACACCAACAATCATAATACTTCTCTCTTCCTTTATCACACACCAACAACCATAATACTTCTCTCTTTCTTTATCACACACCAACAATCATAATACTTCTCTCTTTCTTTATCACACACCAACAATCATAATACTTCTCTTTCTTTATCACACACCAATAACCATAATACTTCTCTCTTTCTTTATCACACACCAACAATCATAATACTTCTCTCTTTCTTTATCACACACCAACAATCATAATACTTCTCTCTTTCTTTATCACACACCAACAATCATAATACTTCTCTCTTTCTTTATCACACACCAACAATCATAATACTTCTCTCTTTATCACACACCAACAATCATAACATTTCTTTTTCTTTATCACACACCAACAATCATGCCTATTTGTGCGTCACCTACTCAGATAGTAAGCCAGCTCGCTCTCACAAATACTTCCTCCTCCTACTTATTTCACTACACCTAACAAGCACACCACACTTCTTTCCAACACACCTAAATTACCTATAATGTACCTTGATTTGGGTTCTCTATCACCCTTTTAACCTTTTTTTTTGGGGGGGGGGGGTACTTGTTACAGGCAGCTTTACCTTTTGTCTTCTTCGTGCACATAGGGTAAACACAAAGAATACTCTTCATCCGGGAGTTATCACCGTGAACCTAACATTTTCCCATAACACCATCAACAGTGTCCAATATTGGTTACCATACAAATATGTGCTGGAGAGTGTGAAAAGAAACACCTTGAGATGGATAGGTCATGTGGAACGTATGAGGAGCGAGAGAATGACTATGAGAGTGTACGAGAGTGAGGTGGAAGGACAGAGAAGGAGAGGCAGAACAAGACTGAGGTGGAAGGATGGAGTTGAGATGTATATAAGTGGAAGTGGTGTTGGGTGGGAGGAGGGGCGCCGGCTGATGAGGAGGCGATTCATATGTGGCCACCTCTTCGGGGATCATGTTGTCTGTCAATAGATAGATAGATATATATATATAGATGTACAGCTACTGTGACGTTGACCACTCCGTTAGAACCGCATGGCTTGTCCTACAGTGACTCGCTAGGATCGCCAGGGCAGTGGATGTGGCTACAGTTTATGTATTAGGGTGTGCTTTATTTCATATGAAAGCTTGTGTCATGGGCAGTCCAGAAAGGCTCTTTGTTTTCACCCATTTATATATTTAATTGTAAAGTATATGTTTTATAATTAACTAGTAATGATGGGATCTGGGAGGGAGAGAGAGAGAGTAGAACAGAGTGAGAGGGGGCGCGCAGTGTTTTTGTCCCGCTCGATGACGTCACGGCTGGCTGCCTCGTGGGGGTTGGTTGAGGGAGGTCCTTACCATGTTGCTAGCTTCTTTGCTAGTGGCTAGAGGACTTGTTACCGCTTTACTCTGCGCGGTGCAAACTAGTCCCGGTATATATACAGGTTCCTTGCCACTCTCTCCCTCAGATCTGGTTTCTAGAACGCATCTCTCTTTATCCTTTGATACCTGTCTCCCGCTCGGCACCTGAGAATCTTTTCCTCTGCCTACCTCTCTCTTTTTCCATATCTTTCACCACCTTTTATTACCATATCCCTCTGGTTAACTCTGCAAAATCAGCTTCATGCTGGCCAGTTGTATTGTGCATTAAGGTCTGATATAACCCATGTATGTTAGTTGTTAAGATAAGCTGATCACGAAGCATTGGTTGGCATTTATATTGTTTAAGTACCGCTTCCTATAATTATTAGTGTTCTGCTGGATTAGATAATGCTAGACTAGGAGTCTGATATTATTAGGTATTGTTTCCTATGAGTGCTGGCTTTAGTTAAAAGCTGCACGACATACCTGAGAACAGAGTTGATTGAGTAAATTCTAGTCTGTGTGCCATTGAGAGTGGAGCATGCACGAATGAGGGCTTTTTGCCTATACCATTCTGCACTGTTCTGAGCTCGTTGTTTGTCTTTGAGGTACGCCAGGAGAACGCTTAATACTTCGGTATTAAGGTTTCTCAAGAGAGCTACCCTTCCCTATAAGGTAATATTTGACGCACAGACTTGAGATTTGCACTAGGCAATGCGGCATGCCATGCGCACCAGTATCTCGTATCATTGACTCTAGCTAGACTTTATCAGTCATAGTAGACATTAAGTATATTAACCCAATTACTCTTTTTATGCATACCCATTTATGATTACACAAGCATTTCGCAGCCTAGTTTGATGTATTGAGACACAAACGATTTAGGCTCATTTTGTTGAGAGGAATACTGCATTGTTGTGGCGATCATTATTATTGTTGTAGTGTTTAGGATATTCTTGGCTCCGACGGCATTATATATTCTGCCTTTTTGTGTGCATAGCCTGCACGAGCATTGTTCCGCTGCCTGCCTTTTTGGGTTCCATTTCCGATACGAGCATCTTTATAGCATCTAACATTTAAAAAAGATTCCTTGTTGGTGTTGAAGGACTTTAGTGCACTTTCTTTCATGCAGGAGTGCCTGACATTTATTGATTAAAGTAACGTAAGCTGTAACTTCTCTTACCACCTTACTTTGCATACCATAACCAAGCACCTTCGGTTATAGGTAGTAGTACGCTGTTTTCACATAACATTAAGCCTAGAATAGACGCACATTTATTGAGAGTTTGATAGCCTATTATTGCATATAGAACTCTGTAGAGTATTTGTGTTCTTTGTTCACTGGGAATATACATCAGAGGTTGGATCTAGTGCTTTCCGTTGTAGCATTTATGCCATTACTAGTCTAATGAATAAGAGCCCTGATATATTTAAACCTCAGTCGCAACAAATGGCGACCTTACCTAGGATTTGGTGAACCTACATTTATTAGCAGGGAACATTTGTTGTTTTGGGGAATATTTTGCGGGGATCAGCAAGAATAATTTTTGTTTGCAACATAGTATAGCCCTTGAGTATTTCCGAGAATTTTTGTGTGTATATTGAGCTATAAGAGTTTGGGGTACTTCTTTTCTGAATATTGAGGTGGGAAATTTTTTGTGAGCATCATGTCTTATACCGGATCAGAGGAGAATGGAGACACAGTACGTAATGTCGAAACTGAGGAACAGCAGTATAATGATATGGTTAATCAGGTGAACTGTGAGGAGGATGCTAGGATATTTTTGCAATGGCCTGTTACTGCCGAGCGGTTGGAGGGTGTGAATCGGTACGGTCTTCAATGCCTGGCCACAGCTATCGGTCATGCGGTTACTAGCAGCATGACCAGGGATAACTTGATAACGTGTGTACTGGGCAGGGTGACTGGTGAGCGAGATGGGTTGACTGCTCAGAGCCCTTCGGCCATGCTTCCCCTACACTCGACTCCCAGCCATCCCAGTGGTTTGCCGACCCCGGGTACGCTTCCACAGTTGGGTGGTGACTGGCAGGGTGGATTGCCCCTGGGGGGACCACCGGTAATTTCAAACATTGTAGCACCTTCACCTCCTCCAGGGTTAACTCCAGAATTATTGTATCAGCTCGAATTAGCTAAGATCGAAGAGAGAAAGGCTATCAGGGTATCTGAGCTTCAGCTTCAGCAGCAACAAAGGGCAGGTGAGCTTCAGCAGCAAATAGAGCTAGCAAAAGCCAAGCTGAGTCGACTAAATACTGTGCCGACAGGGACGTAGAGAAGTCGCGAGTAGAGACAACGGGACAGCGACTTGGGGCTGGTAACCGTGCTCATGATCAATCTCTCTCGCACTTATTGAAACTGGTTCCGGTGTTTGATGAGAGTGGTGTAACATAATTTTTCACACGCATTGAGAAGAAGTGCCAGGAACACCAGTGGCCAGAGAATAAATGGGCAGCACTTGTATCCTCTAGATTAATAGGCAAGGGTCTTAAAGCCTACGATGCATTACCTTTGGAGTTATGTATTGTGTATGAGGATCTCAAGGAGGCTGTCCTGAGGGCTTACGAACTGCAACCAGAAACGTACCGTTTGAAGTTCCGGGGTGTAACCAAGGGAAGAGATAGCACCTTTTTGGAACACGCCCGGGACTTGTCCGATGCTATGGGGAACTGGCTCCGATCTGAGAAGGTCACAACATTTGATGAAATTAAGAAGTTGATGATGTTGGAGCAGTTCTTTAAGAGCACGGGCGGTGATCTAACTTTGAACTTAAAGGAGAAAAACCCAAGAACTCTAGTCGAAGCAGCAGAAATGGCTGATCGACGGCTGTCGTTGATTCGGGTTGCGGGTCCTCACAGAAGTACGATGTAAGTGCTAAGGACCGTTATCCTCCCCCTCCCCATAACAATGACACATTTAAACAGAAGAGCCATGAAACTAAAACTGAATCCAAACCTTACACCACACCGTATGTGAAAAGTCAGGGGCCTTTTACATCACAGTATAAGCCGAAACCGAAATTTATGTGTTTTAGTTGCCACCAGGAGGGTCATAAGGCAAATGAGTGCCCTAGTCGACCTCCTCCGGCAGCCGTGTCTTTTGCTCACGGCATTGGAGTGTTCAAGAGGACATCGGAGTTTGTTAGAGGCATTTCTTCCGAGGTAAATACACTGTCCGTGATGCCTTTAGTGACCACAGGGGACTCGGTTGTGTGGAGTTGGGGGGTAGAAGACATGAGGTGAGAATTTTGCGTGACACTGGGGCATCGCAAACACTGTTGAGAAATTTCACTGGTAAACCTGTCAATACGGCGCGGGTGGTTGTGGTTCAGGGAGTTAATGCGACAAGGTCATACCCGCTTGTAAGAATGAAGGTGGAAGTTGATGGTGTGACTCGGGACCTGGATGTAGGAATTGTGGAGAAGTTACCTGTTGGGGGCGTCGACCTCCTTCTCGGCAACGACTTTGCGGGACCTACTTCTGAGGCTCCACCCTTGGTCGTTGCCGAGAAGCCGGCCGACGTGAGTAGGGAGGAGCAGGAGTGGGTTGAGAAGTGTCCGGTGCAGCCTATGGTGTGTGTTGTCACCGGAGATCCTGCATCCAGGGAGTCACATTCTGGTCAGCAATCTTTAGATCAGCGGAGGAAGGGTACCGAGAAGGGGTTGAAAGTTGATGCGGTTGAGAGTTTAGTATCAACGGACCTTCTCGGGGACTCATTATTAGGACCACATTTCGAGTCTGGAGAAGACCCAGTAACTGTTCCTGAAAAGGCAGAGGATGGGCTTAAAAAGACGAAAGAGTTGAAGGAGGACAGTGATGCACAGTCGGGAGATGTAGCGACAAGGTACCCTGACGCATACCCTATGAGAAATGGGTCAGCGAAGACGGTGGTCCGAAGCTTGCTAGTGTATTTTTCCCGGTATGGTTACCCGCAGGGATTCAGTCAGTCCAGGGACCCAACTTCACTTCTAGCCTCTTTGTTCAAGCAATGCCGCAGAATGAGATTGTTGGGGTTGTGTCATCTGCATATCATCCGGAGAGCCAGGGTGTGTTAGAGCAATGGCACTCAGCCTTGAAATCTGTGCTTCGTTGTTGTTGCTTTGAGAGTGGGAAGGATTGGGATCTTGGACTGCCATGTGTTTTGTTTGCTGTGCGGGAGGTACCTGGGGAAGGTTTGGGATTCAGCTCTAATGAGCTCGTCTTTGGACACCGTGTCAGAGGGCCTCTCCATATGGTTGAAGAAGTATGGGAGGGCGCAGAAAAACCTTGTTCTATGCTCAAGTGTGTCCTCAACAGTCGAGAACGGATGTTGCGCAGTCTGGAGTTGGCTGGCCGTAATTTGACTTGCTCTCAGGCCCTCAGGAAGGACAGGTACGACCTCAAGGTTGAACTCAGGGAGTTGCACGTGGGTCAGGTGTTGATTCTACTGCCCCTTGTAGGTCACCCCTTATCCGCGAAGTATGCTGGTCCTTATAGGGTGGTTGAGGAGCTATCAGACCTGGATTACTTGGTAGCCACTCCAGACAGACGGAAGCGCAATCAGTTATGTCATGTTAATTTCGTGAAGGAGTATGGGAGGCACCCCCCTGAGCCTCTCGCTGTGCCTGTGATGACGTTTAGCAGTCAAGGTGGAGAAGGAGAACGGGACAGTCAAGCTCAGGTGGAGGATAACTGGAAGGATGGGAAGTTCAAATGGGCGCCTGAGTGTGAGAAGGTGTTTAGAGAAGTAAAACACCTGTTGTGCACTCACCCGATCCTCAGGGCCCCTGACTTTAGCCTACCTTTCCAACTAGCAACGGAGGCTAGTGGTGTGGGGGCTGGTGCCGTCCTTGTGGAAAAGGACGATGATGGGCTGGAGCATCCTGTTAGTTTCTGCTCGGAGAAGTACAATTCGGCCCAGGGGAGCTGCTCTGTTGCCGAGGAGGAGCTGCTGGCGGTTGTGCTTACGCTGGGGCATTTCGAGGTCTATGTTCCAGCCTATGGTCCGGTCGTTGTAGTCCACACAGATCATCACCCTCTCAAGTTTTTGGACCAGTTTCACAATCGGAATATGAGGCTGACCAGGTGGTCACTAAGGTTATTGGTATACAACCTGGACATACGCCATATTGCCGGTTGTGACAACGTGGTTGCAGATTGTCTTTCAAGGGTATATGATCCTGGGTAGATTGACACACGGGTAGCCTCCTGCTTTAGTTTGAATAGTATTTTGCGCTTGGTGCTTGTTGGCTCGCGGTTGTAGCCCAGCGTATTGAGTCGTAAAGCAGTTGAGCATTTGGTATAGAAGAAAAAACTAGGCTTGCCCCTATAGTGCAGCCGAAATAAACAAATTAAAAACATAAAAATCAAATAAAAACTTTCTTTGATAGTTGAATTTTTTCAGTATGTTATAGCAGTAATTCTGAGATGCACTCCTCTCAGAATGCTGGGCTAGAGAAGCTCGCTCTTGAGGAGCATAACTACATATAATTTAACCTATTGTGTTGGGGAGGGTTATAATTTTGTAAAAAAAATTGTTGAGGAACTGTGCCAGATATTTTACTGCCGCTGGGTGATGGGAAGTAGAGATATAGCATGGGTTCTAACCATCAGATGTTTGTGAGCCTTGGGGCCTCTGAGAAAAATCTTGGGGGGGGTGTGACGTTGACCACTCCGTTAGAACCGCATGGCTTGTCCTACAGTGACTCGCTAGGATCGCCAGGGCAGTGGATGTGGCTACAGTTTATGTATTAGGGTGTGCTTTATTTTCATATGAAAGCTCGTGTCATGGGCAGTCCAGAAAGGTCTTTGTTTTCACCCATGTCAAGGCTTTATATATTTAATTGTAAAGTATATGTTTTATCATTAACTAGTAATGATGGGATCTGGGAGAGAGAGAAAGAGTAGAACAGAGTGAGAGGGGGCGCGCAGTGTTTTTTGTCCCGCTCGATGACGTCACGGCTGGCTGCCTTGTGGGGGTTGGTTGAGGGAGGTCCTAACCATGTTGCTAGCTTCTTTGCTAGTGGCTAGAGGACTTGTTACCGCTTTACTCTGCGCGGTGCAAACTAGTCCCGGTATATATACAGGTTCCTCGCCACTCTCTCCCTCAGATCTGGTTTCTAGAACGCATCTCTCTTTATCTTTGATACCTGTCCTCCGCTCGGCACCTGAGAATCTTTTCCTCTGCCTACCTCTCTCTTTTTCCATATCTTTCACCACCTTTTATTAATACCATATCCCCTCTGGTAACTCTGCAAAATCAACTTCATGCTGGCCAGTTGTATTGTGCGTTAAGGTCTGATATAACCCATGTATGTTAGTTGTTAAGATAAGTTGATCACAAAGCATTGGTTGGCATTTATATTGTTTAAGTACCACTTCCTATAATTATTAGTGTTCTGCTGGATTAGATAATGCTAGACTAGGAGTCTGATATTATAAGGTATTGTTTCCTATGAGTACTGGCTTTAGTTAAATGCTGCACGACATACCTGAGAACTGGAGTTGATTGAGTAAATTCTAGTCTGTGTGCCATTGAGAGTGGAGCATGCACGAATGAGGGCTTTTTGCCTATACCATTCTGCACTGTTCTGAGCTCGTTGTTTTTTTTTTTTTTTTTTTAAGAGACAATGAACGGAGGAAGGAACATACAGATAAAACAAAAAGGTCCATGTGCCTAAAGGCATCCTCCATTCATAAAATGTTTGTAACAACTGGATTTAAACATTTGTAGATTGTAAGTTTGTGGAAAGCAATTCGAGGGAAGTGAATTCCAAAGAGTAGTAGCTCTGGGGATACATGAATTCTGATAAGCAAAGTTCTGCATTGTTAAATTCAAGGGCGCTCTCAGCTGCCCTAGTTCTACGGGGAAAGATGTGGAGAGGCGGCACAATTGAAGCAAGTTCCTCGGAACAATTGCTGTGAAAATATCTGTAGAATAATGCAACGGATGCAACGTTTCTTCATATGGATAATGTAGGAAGGTCCTGTGTGATTGCAGGGTTATTGATAATCTAATAGCTTTATTTTGAATTTTGTCCATCTGCCTCAATGCAACCACTCCACTTCCACCCCACAGAGGTGAACAGTATCCATCTGAGAACGCACATGACTTTTTGTATCACGGCCAACTGCTCGCCAGCGACGAATTCTCGAACTCTGTACAGGAGTCCCAGTTTTTTAGAGGCATTCTTAGCAATGCTTCTAACATAATGTGTCCAGCTCAAGTTAGTAGTTAATGTTACACCGAGAATGTCAATACTAGGGAAGTGGAATATTTACATCATTAAAAAATATATGGAGTCAGTGAGATTCTGTCGGTTAGAAAATGTAATGTATTTGGTTTTCTGTGCATTAAAGGAAACTAGATTTGTCCCCATCCATTAATTCTAGAAAGGTCCTGGTTCAGAGAAATTGCAGTGTTTATTTTTGAATTTTAAGATCGGGTTGGGTGAAAGAATTGGTAAATGTGAAGGAACTGTGGAGTGTTTGAGTCATCTGCGTAGGAATGTATTGGATTATGAGTAGCAGTTATGAGATAATAGCTATGAATGATGAACAGAATTGTGGCCAAATCTGATCCCTGGGGAACCCAGCATTTATTGAGTGAAATTGAGAATAAAGCCATCTACCATTACACATATTTTTCTGTTATGAAGATAAGAAGAAATTAGTGGAACTAATGATGCAAGGCCGTAGTTGACATCTTCGACAATAAGGATTGATGCCAGACTCTATCAAATGTCTTTGATATATCCAGTGCTATTGTATGTGTTTCACCATGTTGGTCTGTAGCTTGGTTGATTTTGATGCGTAAAAGGCAAAGCATGTCTGCAGTTTGATCGACATCGTCTAAAATCATATTTGCCTATCACTGATTAATTTATTATTCTCAGATGCTTAATTATGTGATTATTTAACTATAATTTCAAAGACTTTACCAAGAGTGGAAGTTATAGCTATTGGTCTGTAGTTTGATGGATCTGAAGAGGCACCTTTTTTAGGAACTAGATGGATGTTTGCTTCTTTCCAGGGTACTGGGAAGCATGAGGTATGAGTACACAGACGGAAAAAAATTGCCAATACAGGAGCGAGCACCAAGGAGCAATTCTTAAGTACTATTGGAGGAATTTCATCTGGACCAGGAGCCTTATCTACTGAGAGATTCTGCAAATAGTTTTGACATGTCTGGTGTGGATCTTAAGTGAGGGAATTTCAGGCGAATTAAAATTAAGTACAGGGACATCTTGATTTATTTCATCTAAGGTTGAGTTGATGGAGCAAGAAGGTTAGCTTTACCTCGTGGGTCACTTACACGATTGCCAGTCGGAGATTTGAATGGTGGAATGGATGAAGCAGTAGTGAAGTTGGATTTAATGAGTTAAGAGTAGACCAAAATATTTTGTTATCATTTGGATTATTTAGAAGTTTATTTGCCTGCTTGTGGAGAAAGTTTGATTTAGTTAGGTTTAATACAGTTTTGGCATGATTTCTGATGTTTTCTAAAGTAATTAAAGGCTTCATGAGTTTTTGATCTTGTGTATGCATTGTAGGCTATTGCTTTTTGTTCAGTTACTCTAGCACAATTATGGTCAACCATTTAGGTGAATTAGATTTTTTACTGTCTTTTGATGAGGAATAAAAGTTTCCATTCCAATTTTTACAAAATCTTGTATGTGGCTCAAGGTGGAGTGCATCATTAGAAAAGAAAGAGGTCCATGGAATATCAATTAAGAAACCTTGAGACCCTCCCGTCTGCCCTATCGTACTGCCATTTCTCACCAAACAGGTTCAGAGGGAAGGTGTGGTAGGTGATAGACAGGTGGCCTGTATCAGACAGTGATCATAAGATCCAAGCGGGGACCTCACTGTAACATCATAATTTTCTGAATTGGTTGTTAAAAATAAGTCCAGTAGGTGGGAATTATGATTAGGATTATCTGTCTGTCTATCTGTTTGTTCTTTGAGGTACGCCAGGAGAACGCTTAATACTTCGGTATTAAGTTTTCTCAAGAGAGCTACCCTTCCCTATAAGGTAATATTTGACGCACAGACTTGAGGTTTGCACTAGGCAATGCGGCATGCCATGCGCACCAGTATCTCGTATCATTGACTCTAGCTAGACTTTATCAGTCATAGTAGACATTAAGTATTTAACCCAATTTCTCTTTTTATGCATACCCATTTATGATTACACAAGCATTTCGCAGCCTAGTTTGATGTATTGAGACACAACCGACTTAGGCTCTTTTTGTTGAGAGGAATACTGCATTGTTGTGGCGATCATTATTATTGTTGTAGCGTTTAGGATATTCTTGGCCCCGACTGCATTATATATTCTGCCTTTTTGTGTGCATAGCCTGCACGAGCATTGTTCCGCTGCCTGCCTTTTTGGGTTCCATTTCCGATACGAGCATACTTTATAGCATCTATCACTTAAAGAAGATTCCTTGCTTAGGGCCGTTTGAAGGACTTTAGTGCACTTTCTTTTCCATGCGCCAGGAGTTGCCTAAGAGCATTTATTGATTAAAGTAACTGGTAAGCTGTAACTTCTCCTTACCACCTTACTTTGCATACCATAACCAAGCACCTTCGGTTTATAGGTAGTAGTCTAGGCTGTTTTCACATAACATTAAGCCTAGAGTAGACGCACATTTATTGAGAGTGTTGATAGCCTAATTATTGCATATAGAACTCCTGTAAGTATTTGTGCTTCTTTGGTTCACTGGAAATAATACATCAGAGGTTGGATCTAGCGCTGCTTTCCTTGTTTGTAGCATTTTTAATGCCATTACTATTACTAGTCCAATGAATAAGAGCCCTGATATTATTATAAAAGCTCAGGTCGCTAATCACTACTGACCAATGTTTCGTCGAGACTTTTGCGTATTTGTCCTGTATCCATATAATCCATTGGTGATTGTATGTTCAGATCCAAATCAGGCAATATTTTAAATAAATTACCTACATATTATATCAATATACTAGCTTATATGATCTGAATACAAACATCAATTTAAATGGATATATTTGCATACAGAAATGTGCCCAAACTCGCGAACATTGTGTTCAGTAGCCCTGTACATACTTTCCGCATCTGCTTTACACCACACATCATTCCCATAAAAGGCTCTCTCTCTCTACTCCGTTCATCATACAACCGACAATCATAATCCTCCTGCCATTTCTTCCAGGAGTGATGACCGCTTTGGTCAGATAAGGTAAACAGTCACGCCATCATCATTTGTATCCAATATTGGTGGTCCAGTCCTTCCCCACGGCCTCCGCTAGTTATTGGTGATACACTCGATATTCCTTTCCGCGTTACCGCAGCTCTTTCTTCCTGCTACAGGAGAGAAAGACAGATTAATATATTTCGGATTACCTTCTTGCGGATGACTTCTTGTCTCTTTTAGGTTCTTTTTCTAAGACCCGGAGAGAGTGAGAGTGAGAGAGAGAAAATATATATTGTTTTGTTTTGACATGTGATGTTTGCAATGCTCCAAGTATTTCCAAGTGGCAACACCACTCACAATCCGTGACTCCAAACTCCCCCAGCTAATGGGAACAAAACACTTTTAAAACATAGCCGAGTCCAGGATTAAGCGGGGCTTGAAACGTTTTAGTCCTGATCGAGTTTGGCAAACACAAAAAAAACAAAAACAAAATAAAAAAAAAACAAATATTAAAAAAAAAAAAAAAAAAAAAAAAAAAAAAAAAAAAATGTTCAAAGCTCTTATTTGTCAATGTAGCCTGTATTGACCGGATTTATTACCAATTTATCCGAATTGCCATACTATTAAATTAACCCTGTGAGAATCAATGACGCATTTTTGGCAGTGTTTTTTTTTTCCCCATTGAAATGCCTAGTAATCAATCCAGAATGGTTTGGATATATATATACTACTACTAATATATATTTAATCCTCATATATATATAACACACTTTATTTCCCTGGGGGAGAGAAAGGGGAGACAAGGTTCCTTCAGACCCTACACTTTGTACGACTGAATACGTTTAGATGTTTAACAACGTCCTTGTTTGGCATACCTTCTTTGTCTCACGAAATAATAACTTTAATCCTCCAGCTTGGTCTATCCTGGTTATATAAATTGTAACCAAATGTACAATGCTATTTTTTCAAGCGCACTAATGATTACACAATATTTCAGGTGAAGAACTTCACACAAGTGACTTGAATAATAGTGGGAGAACATTACATCCAAATTCAGTCATTTCTAAAATAATATTCAAAGTGAAATAAGTATGTCGTCTCTATTATGTTCTCCATAATTTCTTATTTATAACAATTTGTGTCGACTGTTTACAGATACGTGCTGTTACGTCAGTGCGTGCACACAAAGTGCTTTGCTAGGGCAATTTTGTGTCGTATTAACAATTTTTAACCCTCGTACTATTTTAGCGTCTTTTCACATTTGAATCGGATATTATATCAAAGGCTGTCAGTATGATAGAGAATCTTTTTATTCAACTCGGAACTTGTATTTTGAAACTGCGGGCCATTCTAACAATAAATTCTCGTAAGAAATATACCGAATAATCGCTCCTGTGACACCACCCTCTTTAATCTTAATAGTAGGTCCTCTGTGTTCCATGCTAACCATTCGGATAAATGGCAATAATCAGTAATCAAACTATCTTTCCCAAATATGAGATTTGAATAACTTGCCAATTCGAATATGAATATTGTCAATGTATATTGGAGAAAACTACCTTTCAAATCTATATACTTATCGGGAAATGTTTAAAAACTGTACATGATCAACACCCTTGCATCAACAACCCTGTTAACCATTAACCAATGCAATGCTCTCTCCCTCGATAACTTTCTTTCTTGTCGACCCACCCGTTCCGAGATTGGTGGGCAGGAAGTCCGATACGTTACTGTCCTTCCCTTACAACCCTAACTAGCATTACTCCTCTTCATAGATTCCCAGGCCGGACTGATGCCCGGTAAGTCCTACAAAAAACTCTGCAAATACCCAATCTGTGTAGTCACTGTAATTCTCTGGTCACCATGGAACATACAGTATATATTAGTAGACGGTCTTCACACACCTCACTCACCCCGAACACTCCACTGTTCCTATAACCTCAACACAGTCACTACCGGGCAAGGCATTGCTTGTACTCGCTATCTAATGGCTACTATTACAAGATGCTTAGTTCAGCTTGATCAAAGGCCTCCAACAATCAACCTACCTTCGAACTATAACACATAATTTTCACTAACTACACAAAATCGACTAAAATCAGCTAGAATAAAATTTAAAGAATAGGTTAATGTCGGGCCACATTATTCCCGGTACAACAGCACCAACAAATCTTGCCAGTCCTGTCGCTGTTGGTGGTTCTCCATCACGGTCTTTGTGGCCTCCACAACCATTATTCCTGTGGACAACCCCATGTCCACAACTGGACAAATCTTTTTCCGCGGCCTTAACTTTGGGTTTTAATTCAATCCTCTGTTTTTAGATTGCTGGAGTGTTGCTTCCAGCGAATTCTCATAGATTCATTCGAACGCTTTTCAGCATAATATAATTAATATCGTCATAAAACAGAAAGAAATATAATATATCGAATAATAATAATAATACGAATAATACTATATACAAAAAACTCACCCTTTTGTTATCCTCTCTTCTTTTGTCTTTCTTTCTCCCTTTACTCCTCTCTGATTCACTGCCTGACCCCCTCCTTTCTATCCCCCTTCAACTTTAACTTTCTTACAGAACGAGTAAATGCAGGAATAAATATCTGATTTTGTACACAGGTAAGTTGTATTTCCTATCACTCCCACCGAGTGTTCGTGAACACCCGCAAATGCTTTCTTAGATTAACTTTTGTGCTTCATACGCTGGGACCCTTTACCTCGGATTACTAATTCAATTTGTTTTCCCCTTGGCACTTGCGTATTTCTTTTTTTTTTTTTTTTTTCTGTATATGTGAATGAAGGAGACAAAAGGCATAACTGCCTGCAACGAGTGCCGTCTCCCTCTAACTGAATCAGAGTGACAGCGGCCAAAATCAAGGGTCCGGTTGCGAGACATAAAATGCCTGGACAAATCGCGGCGTTTGAAGCAATTTAAGTCATACGGGGGAAGAGGGAAAGTGATTCTGAGAGAGTTCCAGAGCTCAGCATGTTAGAAGAATAGAAGAAAGTCTGAGAATAGCATTTCACTTTTGGATTGGAGAGTGTTCACCAGAGTAGGGGTAGGATTCTTGGCGTTGCAAGACGGGTACTATGTACCCCTACATAGAGGTGGTATATACTGTTGAAAGCTCCGAGGCCAATTCGATTATTGTAGTAGGCGCTAGAATAGCCGATACGATGCAACATTGCGGCGAAGAGAGAGAGATTGCAGAGAGTTGGTGCTGGACGTGAGTTAATGATACGAAAGCTTTCTTTCCTTTCTACTTTGTCTACAGTGCAGTGAGAGGATCCTCCCCACACATGTGAACAATACTCAATACACGGACGCACTGTACCCCTATATAGAGTCAAGAAGCTGCGCCGGGGTACAGACCTCCTTCGAGGCAGTCTGAGCACACTCAGCTTCTGGGAGGCTGCCTTAGCAAGACTGGAACTATGTTCCTTCCAAGTGAGAGCAGAAGAAAAAAGATACCCTGAGAATATTGATCGAAGATGAAGAATTGATTTTTGTATTGTTGAAGACCCAGCACCAAAGCGTTCTATATCGACATCCATCCGCTGTCAACCAATCCACGTCAGGAACCACCACCACGGCCAATACCCTCGTCGGAATACTACAGAAGTGCTTGTATTATTGAAATACTTAGTGTGACCTCGAAGAAGTCACATGTGACGTGCCTTATCGAAGGAAGTACTCAGTGTGACAATCATAATAGTGCAGTGTCATTCCTCTGGGATATTAATTGTGGATCCTCGTTCGTGCGTTATAAACTGATAAACTTCTATCTTGTCTGACAGTAATTTTAATTACCTTGAACCAAATATAACTTATTTGTGTACTCTATTATATTTTATCCTCTATTCCCTTGGTGCATGTGTTTATGTGGATTCAACTTCTCCAGCCAACTAAGAACTTACCTAATTACACTCCACCCCAAAAAAATTTTAAAAAAAACCCCCAGCAATAACCTGGTAGAATACGATCTATATATCTTATATATATACTATATATATATCTATAATTCTGTTCATGACATTATCCATTTCGTTTTGTAATTGGTGTTTCTAGCGAGCCCTCTACTACCTTACCTAACTTCAATACATATCGTAACAATGCTTACTAATACAATAATAATGTATACTGAGCAATATTCATGTATAACTTGGTCACATTATGTTATCATTCCTCTGCACAAGGAAACTACCGCACCCTCGACTACTTGATATGTTCTGATATATCCATATTTATGAAACACACACACACACACCCACCACACACACTTACTTACTCCCACACTCTTTTCCATAACCTTGTGAGGAGCCAGCTATGCTAGGAGCGTGGATATTGGCCGTAGTTCAAACCAAAGGGATAGACTGTGGCACAGGAGGGGATTTGGCTGAGAAGGGGAAGATCATCATGGTGAAACACACTATACGCATCCAGAGAGAGAGTGACGTGAGTGAGAGTGAGTTACATACATCACCCAGAAAACACAGACTCTTTTCGCGGACCCTATCCTTGGCAGTCCGTACTTTATTCGATCCTGGGATTTGGTACAATGTGGAAGGTAAAGACAGCAAAGCAGAAGGCTTCTTTCCCCACCCCACTACCCTCTCCGCCCTTGCGTTGGCATGAGCTCAATTTGATTGGGGCAACGAGACGCCCAGCAGAATGTAAAACAATATTACTGCGGAAATTCATATTCAAGAAATAAGCTGTAGACATACTGTATTGTACATACTACTGATACTTAACCTAACATTTCTGTTAACCTCTTTTAGCCCTCGCGTTTCTTCTGATATCTCTTGGCAAGACCCATCAGTTTTATTACCACTACCTCTCCTCACTTGCTAAAACAGTTTCCCAGAAGACTGGGTTGTGCTTCAACCCGCCTCTGAGTGTTCTTTACCCTTGCACAGCTTCTTGCTCTGTACACCCAGGGGCAGCAGTGCTTCAATGTCTTGAGTATAGTTCAACATGTTTGAGGATGATCCCTCTCACACAGCGCTTCTTGATAAACAGATTTTTTTTGTTTTTTGTCTCATTAACTCACATCCACTCACCGACTCCTTTTGCAATCTCCTCTCTCTCTCCTCTTTGCCGCAATGTTCGCATCTCTTTCTCTATTCTACCGCTATTACAATAATTAGTGTTGCTCAGAGGCCTCTCTCAGAGTATACCGCCTCCTCTACGTAAAATATGTAGCACTCCTCTTGCAACACAATCCCACCCTACTCTGTGCAACTGTCCAACCCAAAAGTGAAAAAATAG
>CM064550.1:26133656-26236156 GCA_032716605.1 Paralithodes platypus
TATCTGGACAGAGATTTCCAAATTGAAGACATAAAGCTTTCAGGCGCTTCTTTCTTTCCAGTGCTTACGCAGTCCCCAAATATATCCCCATCACTTACTAGAACAATTGATGCTATAAATGACACAGATATTAGGAAAGCCACAGATGTGTCCCGCGCCCGGCTCCTATTACAGAACTTAATACACTCTCTGGGCGACGTCAGGATAGCCTTGTTGGAGGCTGTCCGTGCCACGCCAAGACTTGAGATTTCTACATGGTGAAGAAATTACCGTAAGACATATGGTCCCCCGGTAATCCTTTCACCCTTGTTGACGCGCTCTTTACTTTGTTGCCCTAACCCTTGGAAAACAGTCTTCAATATGGTTGAAATACTGTCAAGAAGGGTGTCTTCTTCCAGGCTAGAAACGATCATTTTTAATAAAACCCCTTCCTTCTAAGCCCAAGAGCAGTGTAAAACCCCCCCTAGTGGGTCTAAGCCCTTTCAGAGCCATAACTCACCTCCACCACAAGGACACATCCCACCCAAAATCAGCAGGGAAAACAGTCAGAGTAAATGTGCACAAGCATCAACCCAAACAGTTAATCAGGTCAGGGATAGACATCTTCCAAAACTAGTCGGGCCGTCTAACCCTACCCCACCACCATGAAAAAAACTATTCATATCACAAACTCTCGTCACCAAGTGTAGGGGGAGTCCTCTCCCGGCCTGTCCCCATGGGCTAGTTGGATACGAGGGTAGTTACTCCGGACAAGCCCAATCAAACGAACTGGGTCATTCCGGGCGTGTCACCGGGCTTGTGTCCCGGCGAACTTGGGCACGGACAGTGGTACGCAAGGGCATAATGTGGCGGTGGCCCCGGCGACCTCGTTTACGTCAACCACTAGAAATAAATCATGTGTCCTTATATAGTGGAGTCACTAGTCCAGGAAATGATCACCACGCATATCATTGTAACCGTTCAATCCAACTTTGCCAGTTTACACGTCCAGACTTTTTCCTCGTACCAAAGAGGGGACAGTATTCAGATGATACCAGTCGTAGACCTATCTTATTTGAATCGACACATTCACAACACATCGGTCAGAATGCTCACTGTGAATCATATTAGGCTAACTCTCTTTTCCCGCCGCAAGGTCAGATGTGCTCGCTAGACCTGACAGATGCCTATTGGCACGTCCCGGTAAATAAAAGGTTCCAACAATTCCTCGCTTTGAGGATAGAGCATCAGACTTACCGTCGTTCACAGAATGCCTTTCGGATTGAACCTTGCACCGAGAATATTCCACAAATGTAGTCCGGCAAGCCCTCATGCGCCAATATTGAATCAAGGAATCAAGGTGTTGTGGTACTTAGATGACTGGCTATTGGTGGCACAATTCATAAAGTCAATTCAAAATTCCTGTCACTCAAATATACAAACCCTAGTTCAATCCCTCTGATTCAAGGTCCAACTTGACAAAGTCGAACCTTGTTCCCACCCGGGTAATTCAGAGTGGATAGGGCTGGTCTTCGGACACAGCATATCTTACTCTCATGCAGAGTGTGCACAACAAAAACACAACACCCAGAAATAGATTTCGAAAAGATTTTTTTTGTTTCTCTACAGTCTGACTACCACGGGAAGGACATGAGAAGCGCCGGGTTGGCTTCCCTCAACTGGGAATTCAATTCCTGTGCAGTGGGGCCGGTTGAGAGTAAAGAGATTAATCCTGGAAGGAAACCAACATTTCCCACTGTTTCCGGCGGGAAAGTTATGGCTAATTCCGAAATTAATTCAACAACTTACTATCGTTCTGGGCGCGGAGAAGAACATTGCACTCCATAATGACGTGGACTCTCCATCTCCCCCACCTACGGTACGATAGACACGGATGCTTCAAAACAATAGGCTGGGGTTAGCAGTCGAACCTAGGCCATCAGGGTCAAGGTCTTGTGGTCCCAATCCGATAATTGTCACATCAAATTGCGAAAGAACTCTTTATCCCGTTTTAGTTTCCTTCAGGCTCACGGCTCCACCTTGCGGGGGAAATCAGTAGCTTTTTTCTGAATGAACCAATTTGAATGTTGTTATCCTGCATTCAAAAGCAAAAGGGTCAACAAGGTCTCGGAAGTTGGCATAGTTGTACAGATGAGATATTTTTTCTGGGGCCGAAGAGCTGAACATTCACTCTCCATGCATCATACCTCCCAGGCGGAAGCGCACGTCTGGGCAGACGCTCGGTCAAGAATACAGATCACCAAAGTAAATTGTTCTCTCAAGCAAAACATCTTCAATCAGATAATTGCAGAGCCATACCATCAGCAAGTGTACTCATTCGCATCCTAGGAAAACCACAAGGGCTTCCTTTTCTACCTAACCAGCCGGGAATTATCTGCTGCGGGGGGTCCAGACCGCCTTACTGGAGGACTAGAACAGGTGGAGTTTCCCATCCTATCTGTTTGCCGCCTCCAGACGCCTTCACTCATGTTTCAGGTAGTTCACAAACTATGAGGTACCCAAGCTTAGTCTTGATGATCGGCGCCTCTATGGCCGGCTCAGGTGTGGTACCACCATTTGACAAAATGTGGTTCGAGAACCCTGGTGTCAACTCCCGATCTCGTACTTCCACTTGGAGACAATTGGCAACCTAAAGACCCTCGTTGACTTTTGTCTTTTGGACATTCATAATGCCAAATGGTTCACCCCGTATGGAGAGAAGCGTCACTAATCAATTTCCTCGATCAGTATACTCCTTCCTACCATGCGTCAATACAAATCGCATTGTCAGTCTTTCACGACCTGGATAGTATAAACGGCGCAAACTGACGCATCCGTAGCTTTGATCTTCAAGTATTTGGATTACTTATTTGAACAAAAACGCTTTTCTGTTATTACACTGAAAAATCCTTTGGCAGCTATCAGACAAACCCCCCCTTTTATGACGTAACATGCTATCTATGCCGCAGGCATGAGGCCACCCCCTTACTAAATTACAGGTTTGGAGTCCCGGAGGGAATAAGGAAAACCTAATATTTAGTTAGTGGCCCCGTAAATAACTGACAATATTCCTATTAAGTAATGGTCTCGTTCTCTTTCGAGCACCCACGGACAGCCTGTTTGAAACACCCTCCACAAGGGAAAGAATACCACATCATAAGTGCAACGATAATTCTCTTAATGGCATCGTCTTTATGATTGGGTACTCACTACGTAAAAACTTCGTAAAAAATATAAAATAAATTTTAACCTAAGAATTGTTATAATAAAGCTTTCCAACTCGTGGATGATCTTGTTGTGGATTCTATCCGAGACGCTGAACCATGCAGCGCCATTCCTCCTTCAATGATATATCAAAATTAAACTCACGACATCAACTAATGGTCAGGGGATGGAAGGGAGGGCGCTACATCGTCAATGATTTCGGGACCACTACTAAATATTAGGTTTTCCTTCTTCCCTCCGGGACTCAAACCTATAATTTATTAGTGGCCCCTCCATCATTTCGATATGCCTGATATCTCAAGACTGGAGGGGGACATTACATACAATATCTAACCCACTAACAAATTACCATAGGTAAGAGGAAAAAGAACGCCATATAACAATCTTAAATTTATGTGTACAAACAATATTTTTTGGTAAAAAATGGGAAGAAAGCAGATTTGCGTGCTTCAAAGAAGTCTGCTTATAAAGAACCTTGCAGGTACATCAGTAAATGAATATCACATTGAGATTCAATAAAATCTATTTTACAAGAATTGTTTGTATTCTTTCTCCAAAAACATAAGAAGTCCTTTGACCCTTCCGCGGCGTCAAAGTTTCTCAAGGAACAAACAAATCATTTGATTATATAACATTTGGTCCTTAAGATTAAGTTGGATTGTATATTTTTGTACAACTATATCTTCTATATCTCATAGTGTAACTATTAACTTATATATATTCCAAAAATATTGGTTTTTTGGACTGTATAACCAGTCCGGCTTATCAAGTATCACAGCTCGTATACTTATCATATGTCTCCGGCGGTAGGGTCTGATGGTCTTGGCTCTCATTACCACACCCACCCCCCCCCCCTTCGTTTTACATATAAGAGAATTCTTATAACTATTAGCACACAAGGCCAACTATACCCGTTCCGGTAACGCCACACAGGTAAGTTTTTCGTTTATCTAAGGCCACAGAGAGGTAGCACGTCAGAAAATTATGATTGGATGACCACAATTGTGTCTCAGCAATATCATCGATGGAATAATTATGCCAGAATCTTAATGAAACTGCCCACTTCCTGATGTCGTTGGGCCCTTACCCACTACTCCTTGATTTACTATTCTCGGATTCCATCTACAAGCAATGATGGCCAATTTTCTTCTTGTGAACGCACATTTACCTTCACTATTAACCCCTAAAGCTTCCTGTGTTGAGGTTGCGACACTCTCAAAAACATTTTTTTCAATCCTTCCGAGATTGTACTTGGGGCATAAAAAAATAGGGTGTGTGTCTCTGGCGTTTAAGCGCCGGTACAGTAAAAATTCAGAAAAAACATGATCAGAATGTTCATATCGTTAGCGACCAAGGTGGGTGAAGGAGCAATTTGTACATTAATAGTGCATCTCCCCCAAACCTTAGTCAATTAGGTTCGTTGCTCATCGCCCGCCAGCTTCATACTCACCCATTGTTTACCTGTGGCCAAAGCGATTAAGGAACACAGCCTTCTTTTAACAGTGAGTCATAATCCCGTGCATGATTTCCTACTTGCGGGAATGCAGCAAAGACAATGCTTTGTCACGTGACCAGGTAGGCCTGAGCTGACGGGGTGGTGGGCGAAGCTTGAAACATGCCCTCATGAACCCTTTCTTCTCCCTCTGCCTGAGGCATAGATAGCCCTGTTAAGTCATCGAAGGGGGTTCTGATAGCTAACAAATTATTTTTCAGTGTAATTACAGAAAAGCGTTTTTGCTCAAATAAGTAATCCAAATACTTGAAGATCAAAGCTACTGGTGCGTCAGTTTGCGCCGTTTCTACTATCCAGGTCGTGAAAGACTTCCAATGCGATTGATATTGTCGCCTGGTAGAAAGAGTATACTGATTGAGGAATTTATTAGTGACGCTCTCTCCATACGGGATTAACCATTTGGCATTCTGAATGTCCCAAAGGCAAAAGTCAGCGAGGTCTTTAGGTCGCCAATTGTCCCCAAGTGGAAGTACGATATCGGGAGTGACACCGGAGTCTCGCAGCACATTTTCAACTGGTGGTACCACACCTGAGCCGGCCATAGAGGCGCGATCATCGAGACTAAGCCCCGGTAACCTCATAGTTTGTGAACTACCTGACACATGAGTGAAGCGTCTGGAGGCGGAAACAGATAGATGGAACTCCACCTGTTCCAGTCCTCCAGTAATGCGTCTGGAGCCCCCGCCGCAGATACTTCCCGGCGGGTTAGATAGAAAGGAAGCCTGTGGTTTTCCTTGGATGTGAATAAGTCCACTTGTGGATGGTATGGCTCTGCAATCATCTGATTGAAGATGTTTTGCTTGAGAGCCCATTCTACTTTGGTGCTCTGTCTTCTTGACAGAAGTCTGCCCAGACGTTCGCTACGCCTGGGAGGTATGATGCATGGAGATGAATGTTCAGCTCTTCAGCCAGAACAACTATCTCCTCTGACAACTCTAGCAACTTCCGAGACCTTGTTGACCCTTGCTTTTGAATGCAGGATACCGCATTCAAATTGTCCACTCGAAAGCTACTGATTTCCCCGCAAGGTGGAGCCGTGATCCTGAAGGAAAAACTAAAGGACTACTAGTTCTTTCGCATTGATGTGAAAATTCTCGGATTGGGAGTAAAGACCTTGACCCTGATGGCCTAGGTTTGACTGATAACCCCAGCCTATTGTCCCTGAAGCATCCGTGTCTATCCATACCGTAGGTGGGGGAGATGTCCACGTCATTATTGAGTGCAATGTTTCTCTCCTCACCCAGGACCGATAATAAGTTGTGAATTAATTTCGGAATTCGCCATAACTTTCCCGCCGGCAACAGTGGAAAATGTTTGTTTCCTTCCAGGATTAACCCACTGAACCCCAGCTAGTTTTGAATAAATGTACATCGAGAGACCAGCTGATTTGGCCTTTTTTTTTTTTTTTAAAGCTTAAATAGGTGAGAAATGAAGAATAACACAAAAAAAAAACTCACCTCGGTCATTTGGGGGTCCTATGGGGGCGGCAGCCTCAGTCATCAGCTGATGCCGGGCGGCCTTCAAGCTTCCCGCCCGGCTACACACAGCTGATCACGGCAGCATGGAAGATGTACGATGCGTACAATTTTCGAGTAACTGTTATTTACACCACCCGAGCATCATGTGTACCTTCATAGTTCAGATATTAGCAACATGTATCAAATATTGTCATTGTAAGTGAAGCTACAGTGTGATAAGTGCATAGATTCAAGTTTTATAAGTGTGGAGGGTGTGGCAAGACTCGCGCGTGTCCATGGTTACCCTGACGACTGGCGGGCTGGCCGCCACCTTGTTTATACACTCACACACGTACACACACTACCAGCTGAATGACACCAGACCTCCCCTTCACTCACTCTCACTTTCATTATGCCTCTCTCACGTACTCTGTTTATTGATTTTATACTTTACCATATACTCTATACTCTATACCGGACCAGACGGACCTCCTTCGAAGGGACGCACGGGACGGACGCAGCGGTGGCGGACCACGACTGTGAGGACGGGACCTCTAGACGACTTCAAGTAAGATTCAAGTAAGATATTATTTTATAGTTAGAATATGAGTGTTATACATTGTTTTAGCACCTTTGACTTAGAAATATGGGTTTTGACGTATTCTTAGTGGGGAGACAGAGGAAGTGGTAGTGAAGGCAGGGGGAGTGGAGGAGGACCAGTGTACACATAAACTTGCTGTGTACGTAGCAACATGACACACTATCTCGTCTCTTCTTACCCCTACCATGACCTGGCGGATTTTGAGGAATGCCTGGGGTCTGTGTCATCCTCCTCCTCTTCCCCACTTGGTGAGAAGTCAACTATGTTATGGGAAGCGTTAGGGGAGTGATAAACATAGCGAGGCGACGAGGTAAACAAGGTAACTGGGCCAGGAGGCAGGTGTGAGGCCGCCCAGTCCTTCCACTCCCGCGCTCTCTCTCCCCACTCCCCACCGCGGCGGGACTTGGGTATTGCCATTTAATAAGTATTGCCACTGTTGGGCAACATCATAAGGTATATCCCATATGAATTTGAACCCTCTAGCTACCATAGGATAAGAATAAATAAGCACAAAAGTGGCGGTTGGATAAGTGGGTATGCTGGCTTTCCCCATCCACCCTTACTCACCCGTGCGGATGGGCTAGGGGGTTGCGCATACCACCACTGTTCGACAACATCATAAGGTAGTTTCCCATACCATCCTCAGGCCTCTAGCTACCATAGGACAAGAGTAAATCATTTCAAAGTAGCAGACGCAACCTATGCGGCGCTGGGGTTTAGCGTTACATACATTGCCGACGCATACGCTGTGGCGCTGGGGTTCCGTTGGTTAATCTCTTTACTTTCAACCGGCCCAACTTCACAGTTAATTGAATCCAGTTGAGAGAGCCAACCAGGGATTCTCATGTCCTTCTCGTGGGAGTCAGACTGTGGAGAAACAAAAACAATTTCTTTCGAAATCTGTTGCGGTTGTCCACACTCTGACTGAGAGTAAGATATGCTGTGTCCCAGACCATCCCTATCCACTGAATTACCTGTGTGGGAACAAGGTTCGACTTTGCCAAGTTGACCTTGAACCCTAGGGATTGAACATGGTTTATAATTTGAGTGACATGAATTTTGCATTGACTCTCTGATTCTGCCACCACTACCCAGTCGTCTAAGTACCACAACACCTTGATTCCTTGATTCAATATTGGCATGAGGGCTTGCCGGACTAATTTTGTGAATATTCTCGGTGCAAGGTTCAATCCGAAAGGCATTCTCTGAAAGACGTAAGTCTGATGCTCTATCCTCAAAGCGAGGAATTTTTGGAACCTTTTGTTTACCGGGACGTGCCAATAGGCCTCTGTCAGGTCTAACGAGCACATCCGACCTTGCGGCGGAAGAGTTAGCCTAATATGATTCACAGTGAGCATTCTGAACGATGTGTTGTGAATGTGTCGATTCAAATAAGATAGGTCTACGACTGGTCTCATCTGAGTACTGTCCCTCTTTGGTACGAGAAAAAGTCTGGACGTGTAAACTGGGCAAGTTGGATTGACCGGGACAATGATATGCTTGGTGATCATTTCCTGGACTAGTGACTCCACCTCTAAAGACACATGATTTATTTCTAGTGGTTAACGTAAACGAGGTCGCCGGAGCCACCGCCAGGTTATGCCCTTGCGTACCACTGTCCGTGCCCAAGTTCGCCGGGGCCATGCCCGGTGACACGCCCGGAATGACCCAGTTCGTTGACTGGGCGGGTCCGGCGTAACTACCCTCGTATCCAACTCGCCCATGACAGGCCCCGGGAATGAGAGAGTTTGTTATATGACTAGGGTTTTTTTATGGTGGTGGGGTAGGGTTAGACGGCTGACTAGTTTTGGCAGATGTCGATCCCTGACCTGATTTATGTTTTGGTTGATGCTTGTGCCATTTACCTGACTGTTTTCCCTGCTGATACTTGGTCGGGGTGTTTCCTTGTGGTGGAGGTGATTTGTGGCTCTGAAAGGGCTTAGACCCACTAGGTTGGGGTTTACACTGCTCTTGGGCTTAGAATAAGGTTTCTTAAAATGATCCTTTCTAGCCTGGGAAGAACCCTTCTTGACAGTATCAACCATATTGAAGACTGTTTTCCAAGTGTTAGGGCAAAGTAAAGAGGGCGTCAACACTGGTGAAAGGATTACCCGGCGACCAATGTCTTCCGGTAATTTCTTCACCATGTAGACTCTCAAGTCTTGGCGTGCACGGACAGCCTCCAACAAGGCTATCCTGACGTCGCCCAGAGATTGTATTGAGTTCTGTAATAGGAGCCGGCGTGACAAATCTGTGGCTTTCCTAATATCTGTGTCATTTATAGCATCAATTGTTCTAGTAAGTGACTGGGCTATTTGGCGACTGAGTAAGAACTGGGAGAAGAGCCTGAAAGCTTTATGTCTCAATTTGAAATCTCTGTCCAGATGTGCCGGAGGAGGCATTGAAAAGGGCTCCTGTAAGTCCCATAAAGCTATTTTAGGGGAGGCAAGGAAATAAAAAATAGCAGGGGGAACACCTCCGGCTTTTGTGATGGGCAATGAGAACCAACTATGATTCTCCTGAGGGATTTGGTGGGAGGATTTTGATGTTATTGTAGCCGCAAACTGTTGCGCCTCAATCTCCCAGTCCACCCAAGGGCCTGAGCCTACCTGTCCCACCTGCAGGACCGGATTCCCAAACTGATCGCTCACCGGAAGTGTATCCAGTTCCGGCATGAGCGTGGCTAAGACTTTGATGTCGTTCATGACCAATCCGCCAATAGTCGTGCAGAGGAGGCAGGAGGAATAGCCGGTGTGGGGGAATACACGAAATACTCATAAGAATAAACATTGGGGATGGCTTCGACGGCAACATCCAAAATTTTACCCTGTGTGTCTTTTGCCCTTAACTTTCTAGTCTAATTCATCTGGATTACCCAGTCTCTAGGGACTGGGAGCTCCCCCGCGATTGTCGTTTGTGCTACAGTTGGATTTGAAGCCATGATAGCCACCCATGAACAATCCGGTCCGCAAAGAAGAGGCATAGGGCTTTTCTTTATCGGTACCTTCTCTAAAGGAGGGGGATTAATGTCCGTAATTACACGCACATTAGTGGTGGTTAAGGCCGGACTTTGTACACTACTAGTAGAAGCAGTAGGTTGAGTTACGTTAGGTAGGGAGGGAGGCAAATTAGATGGACCAACGACTCTAGCTGGCACTAATGGCCGCACAATAGACCCAATCGGAGGAGCCCCCGGTATAGCTGTGGGAGTTTCCGGTGACTTAGGTAGTAGGTTACATTTTTGCATCATATTATGGAGAATGTAATCTAGATCCTCCCTGGTGAAATATTTTTGTGAACCTTTGGAGGACTCAGACCCTACCTCTGACCCTTCCTCAACTGGCCCAGGCTGAGCTGAAGACAACTGTTCTACGTCTTCCGGCTCTTGGTCTGTGACGTCCATCTCTTCTGGTTGTTGCCGGGATTCAGTTGTAAACTGTTCACTACCTGGCCATACTAGGTCAGGGACGGAAGAGGGAATATTGTCAACATTGTCACTATCTCTATTATCCGCCGGGTATTGTTGTGAGGGCTGTGTTGGCACGGTCCCAGGGTGTCTCCACACACAGCGGCCTTGCTCTACATTAGGTTGTGAATCAGGGATAAATTGGGAACTCTGACTTAATTATAAACACGTATCATAGTCATGTGGCTTACTCACTGTGTAACCACTGTAACTGTTCGGCAAGATCTCTTTGAGACACTATAGGAGCCCTGCAATGTGTAGTATCTAATTTAGGTATAGCAAAGTTCACATTATGTTCCACATATCTATCACTAGCCCCATCCCTGGGAGTTGACTCAGCTCCCTCCGTCCCTACCTCGGAATTGCCAGATTGGACGTTAGGCATGGTAGAGGTAGGGGTGGAGGGCGATGGACGCGACTCCGGCGATTGCCGAGGCCGCGAACACGTCGCCTCCTTGCGGGAATGTCTATGTCCCTTCCCCTCTGACTGTCTGTCACTAGACGATGCCGCGTCTGTCTTCCGCCTCTTAAGCGACCTTGACGTCTCTGTAGACGACTTGTGGGACCGCTTGAGCGGCGATCTGGAACAGTCCTCTTTCGGTGACATAGATCGCGCTCTGTTAGGGCGGCCGGGGAGGGGGTTACCCTTCTTGAGTCACTATTGTCACTACTGCTCACTATTTCTTTAGAGAGAATATTGGGCTTATGTTTGACTTTAGAACTGGGCCGAGAAGGGGGAGTTTTAATAACTGGCGATTATTTACTAATTGGTCCCAGAGTGCCTCATCATCACAATGGAGGGCTTTATGAGCAATGTCCTTTGAGTAAGAATTAAAAGTGTTTTTAACTTCTTGCAATGCAACTAGACATGATTGATCTCTTTGATTTAATAAACCATTCCTCAGGTCTGTGCATACTCCGCACCTCTTGGAAACCCAGACTCCCCTGGACTATCGAGGCACTTAACACATTTTACGCATAGTTTATGGTTTTGCAGAATCTCTCAGTAGATAAGGCTCCTGGTCCAGATGAAATTCCTCCAATATACTTAAGAATTGCTCCTTGGTGCTCGCTCCTGTATTGGCAAAATGTTTCCGTCTGTGTACTCATACCTCATGCTTCCCAGTACCCTGGAAAGAAGCAAACATCCATCCAGTTCCTAAAGAAGGTGCCTCTTCAGATCCATCAAACTACAGACCAATAGCTATAACTTCCACTCTTGGTAAAGTCTTTGAAATTATATTAAATAATCACATAATTAAGCATCTTGAGAATAATAAATTAATCATTGATAGGCAATATGGTTTTAGACAATGTCGATCAACTGTAGACATTCTTTGCCTTCTTACGCATCAAATCAACCAAGCTACAGACCAACATGGTGAAACACATACAATAGCACTGGATATATCAAAGGCATTTGATAGAGTCTGGCATCAATCCTTATTGTCGAAGATGTCACACTACGGCCTTGCATCATTAGTTCCACTAATTTCTTCTTATCTTCATAACAGAAAAATATGTGTAATGGTAGATGGCCTTTATTCTCAATTTCACTCAATAAATGCTGGTGTTCCCCAGGGATCAGTTTTGGCCCCAACTCTGTTCCTCATTCATATCAATGATCTCATATCTACCACTCATAATCCAATACATTCCTACGCAGATGACTCAACACTCCACAGTTCCTTCACATTTACCAATTCTTTCACCCAACCCGATCTTATAAATTCAAAAATAAACACTGCAATTTCTCTGAACCAGGACCTTTCTAGAATTAATGAATGGGGACAACAAAATCTAGTTTCCTTTAATGCACAGAAAACCAAGTACATTCAATTTTCTAACCGACAGAATCTCACTGACTCCCATATATTTTTTAATGATGTAAATATTCCCACTTCCCCTAGTATTGACATTCTCGGTGTAACATTAACTACTAACTTGAGCTGGACACATTATGTTAGAAGCATTACTAAGAATGCCTCTAAAAAACTGGGACTCTTGTACAGAGTTCGAGAATTCTTCACTGACGAGCAGTTGGCCGTAATATATAAAAGTCATGTGCGTTCTCAGATGGATTACTGTTCACCTCTGTGGGGTGGAAGTGGAGTGGTTGCATTGAGGCAGTTGGACAAAATTCAAAATAAAGCTATTAGATTAATCAATAACCCTGCAATCACACAGGACCTTCCTACATTATCCATACGAAGAAACGTTGCATCCCTTGCATTATTCTACAGATATTTTCACAGCAAATGTTACGAGGAACTTGCTTCAATTGTGCCGCCTCTCCACATCTTTCCCCGTAGAACTAGGGCAGCTGAGAGCGCCCATGAATTTACACTTTCTCCTCCACAATGCAGAACTTCTGCTTATCAGAATTAATTTATCCCCAGAGCTACTACTCTTTGGAATTCACTTCCCTCGAATTGCTTTCCACAAACTTACAATCTACAAATGTTTAAATCCAGTTGTTACAAACATTTTATGAATGGAGGATGCCTTTAGGCACATGGACCTTTTTGTTTTATCTGTGTTTTTCCTTCCTCCGTTCATTGTCTCAAAAAAAAAAAAAAAAAAAAAAAAAAAAACGTGATGTTTGAACAAGCTGGGGTTGAGCATAACGTGACTAAGGGTATGATGGAGATTACGACCCCCTCCCCGCCGGGATCGGCCCCTTCCCCTGTAGTCCGGTGTCTGCACAGATGTGTTGTGATCTAGAAAGAAAATTTACAGGAATCAATGCTCATAAGGATAAACCCGAGACATTTACACATCATATGACTCCCAAATGCGCCGGAAAATTATATTGTAGCCACACCGCTAGGGTGAGGTGGGGGTGATCCGCACTGTTAGTGGATAAAATATTCACCAAAAATCAGGTAACAAACTTTATGGAAAAATAGTGGTAGTACAAGTAACTATAGGTCAAGACCTATCATGGTGATTTTTATTAATAATGTAAGAATTAGTTAAGGTCCACTTATTTAAGTTTTTCCAAAGGGGTACACCTATAGAGGGGGTGGTTCGAACATGGGTGTGGTTCGAAGAGGGCATGGGGGTGATCCGAATGGTTCCATGTCAACTCAACCAGTAGACCATTTCAACCAGTAGGGTGAGTTGGGGCTGGAGCGTACACTTTTTTTTCAAAAAATCAGGAAAAAAAGATTGAGTGAAAACTGAAAAACTTAAGTATACATCAGAAAATATAACCTTTTTACTACATTGTGTGTAAGGCACAATTCTGGCAACATGAAATAATTGAGTGAAAAATAGGCCTAAAAAAAATATCTCAAATCTTACAGACCATCCATACGTGAGGACGGTCCATACAGAGATATCTATCAAAATGTAAAAAATATATCTAAAAACATAAAAGCAAGCCAAGTTTAATTATGGCAGCATATTTCATTAAATGGCCCCTAATGATGATTTCAAATTAATTTTGATGAACAATATACCTTTGCAAGATAATATAAAGATGAACATAAAAAATATGCAATTTAATTTAGACTTTGAAGTGCCTGGAAAAAAAATTAGAATCAATATTTGCAATCAAATTAATAGTTTCATTATCTTACACAATGTATATAGTCATGGAAGTGCTCCTGTAACCCTTCCAGGAGAGAAATTCTATTAATAATCATTAATTAAGTTATAATAATTTTAATGCAATATCAGGAATCTTTTTATTTGATTTAACTTACAATTGCTTGGAATAATATTGTGGCTGCATCTTGCTTGCCATTTTTCGTAAACAAGTACACTGAATTTCAACCTCACGAAACATTAGCTGCATTTTGTGTTACCACCACTGATAAGCCATTGGGCTTTTGGCAGAAAATGCCAAAAATTATCAGTGATATCCGAGACATGATTACATACAGTGTTCTCATCGTCCAGCATATTACTGCTTCATATTCATCAGCCAACTTAAAATAGCCCTATATAATATTTAATTATCACTAGAACAATACACTATACCATGTAGGAAGTCTTCTGGAGAAATAGGGCAAATTTAGACAAAAATGCAAGATAAACTAAGTCACAAATGTATGCTAGAATAGCATTGACAAATCGCTAGATAGTCACCAGACACTAAAAACTTGTATGTCACTAGAAAACATATGTTGAAGTATCTAGAATAATCTTTAACAATCGAAACATCTCTCCAATTCCTTAAAATAGGGAAACTAACTTGAATATCGCTAGAATTCATCACATCTTGATGTCGCTTAGATCAGATGGAAGTGATTCGCTGGATCTAGCGGTAGCAGCTACATTGGCAACATCGTACCAAGAACCTTCATTCCGTTATAATGATCAAGGTCAGATTTCGAAACTATTACAATTATTTCAAAGTTCAGAGATCATCAGATCGGTTTGGAAGTCGATGTACACAATTTCAGTTCCATTAGTTTAAGAAACATTCACATAATATGCTACTTAGAGGGTTTAATAAAGAAGCATTCCTCTCCTGGCATCGTATAAGGCTGAGCCAGTGGTTCTTAACCTCTGGGTCGCCACCCAGAATTGGGTCGCAAGCCATTTTGAAGGGGTCGCCAAGGGTCTCTGAGATTTATACTATTATTGTTCATATTTTATTATAATTAATACCATTATATTGAATAACTCGTTGTTAATCAATACTTAGGTTACTAAGTCATATTTATGTTGATTTCGCTAAATCCAGATGACTTTTTCAGCTTAGAAATACTCCTCAACACCTACTGTATGCTGCCATTACATTTTAACCCTTCCTGTACCGGCGACGTATTATTAATTAACACTATTCTGGCTACTATTACACGATTGTATAAGGTTTAAAAAGGGCCTGCAGCTATTAACAAGCTTCGAACTATCTAATTTAATCGTTTTTACTACCATGGATCCTTCTTAAACTGCATCAAATAGTCTAAATATAGGTAGAATATAATAAAAAAGACGTCGCCGGTAAAAAAGGGGTTAAATTTAATCGTTGGTATCTAGGAAGTGGATGGAGGGAGGGCACATTTTGTCATTTAACGGTTCTCCTGCAAACATTTAGCAGTTAGCTGTAACTCTGTTAACCCTGGCCAGTGCATTATTAAGCAAATCTCACTCGTTGACATTCCATAAATGTCAAAGATGGTGATAGTAAATAAAGACATTAAAATATTATTAAATGACGATGGTAACGATAGTATGCAGTAAAAATGAGAATGTATGTACTTGTAAATGCACATTTAGGATGATTTACCACACTCTCATGAGATATTTCATCCAGGAAGAACTTTATGAATAGTTAAAAAATGCACAGACCATGGCAACCCTGGAGGCGGTGTTAAAGTGTGGCGTATGTTTCAACTGCTCGAGTGGGAAGGTGGGATACGTGATCGATTCGTGAATTGTCGTCGATTTTGTATTTAGTTTGATATTTGTGTATTACTGGTTTTCACTAGCTGCTGGACCTTGAGGATCATGCCGAATTTTTCACGATTTTCAGCACTCACGGTCACGAAGACAAATTACCGAAACTGTTTGCAACCTAAGCATGACCCAAGATGCTGCCTGTCATCAAAATCCCCCCAATTTGAGAAGCTAGTTAAGTCAATGCAGTGTCAGGGCTCTCATATTTTATTAATGATAAATTGTTGACTTGTTCACTCAGAAGACAGTCTCAAAACGTCTTCATTAATTCTGTGTCTCTGACAATATTCAACCTAATTTGGGCTTTGGAGTGAAGAAGCTAAAAATATATCATGCATAATCCTATTTTGATTTTTGTTAAGTAATATTAAAACCTGAACATACATTTTCTTGTATGTCATATCGACAGAATTTCTTAAACATATATATATATTTCAGGTAACAAAATGCCATTAACCCGTCCAGCACCGGCTAGTTTTGTAATGTTTGCGCACCAGAACCCGGCCGGTTTTCAAAAAATGGTTTTATTCCAGAAACAATAGCGAATGGGTTAGGAATGAAGGAAAAACCACGAAAAACCGCTCAAAAAGCTTAAAAAATGGTCCTACAGAGCCCCCGAAAACGTATTTTACAAGAGTAAAAAATTGAAGGCAATTATCCCAAAAAACCAGGTTATTGCGCGCTCGCGCGCACACACGTGGACTTTGAGAGTTTTCAACCATCGGCACGGTTGCGTGGGATACGTACACAGTTCCCATACAAATCTGAGCCCTCTTGAGTGGCTACACCTGAGGTTACGGTCGGCGCAATTAGGGTGACGCGCCAGGCGCGTCTCTGGGGCTGTGCGTTACATACATCGCCGACGCGTCAGGCGCGTCGCTGGGGCTGTACGGGTTAAGATATTTTTCGTTAATGTTCATTATTATTTCCTTGTATTGAAAATCCAAATTTTATTACATTTACGCAATATTTTATTCACTTATTTCTTTTTTAACCAAAGACTGAGAAAGTTTGCCAATTCTTGGGTTGGAGAGCTGGACAAATCCGAGGCGGGTCCTATGTTATTCATATTTGTTTTCATTTGTTTTTAGATTTTAGAAAATGTAGTGTAGTATGTGATGTGTTTGTGGTATAGTGTAATGATAAAAAGAGATGGTGTTTTGGAGGGTAGACTGGAGTTGCCCTCAATATTGGTGAGGCACTGAAAGGATCAGCAAGGGAGGCAAGGTGGTGAAACAGGAGTTCTAGCTGTGTTAAACATAGCTGTCAGCAGCCTAAACGTAAGATTAGTCACTGCATTGAAATTAAAGCTAGAGCTGCTCTGTCACTGAATATATTATAACCACTTGGTGGTAGCCAGACTTAAAAATGCAATCATACTGAAAGGGTTATATTAGCGTTTACAAAACAAAAAGTTAAGGTCTTACATGGAACTTAGGCAATGGGTCGGCATAGTACATTTTGGCCAGGATATTGGGTCGTTGCTAAGAAAGGTTAAGAACCACTGGCAACTTCCGACTATAAGCGAACGCAAGCTGTTGTTCTTTTTTTTCTTTTTTTTAAGAACGTCAACAAACGCTTCGTATATTTGGGTTTGGTGAACCTTTTGGGGTTCCTAGTTATACATTATAACATATTTATATTTTGCACACTCTTATAAGTATAAACACTTACTTGTTAAAGAGGAAATACACAAAAGCCCAATTTCGAATGATCGTGAATATCTTTACTTTGGCGTATGTTTGGGCTAATTTAAGACTACATTTAGATAGATAGAATTTTTTAACACTCGCCAATGAAATATGATGACTTGCTTACAGATATATACTTAAAGCCCGAATCGGCTTGACTTTAACCCAGTTGTTTACTTCCTCAAACCTGTGGAGGAGCAGGGTTGAGTTGGCTTGATATTGGACACCCTGTTATGGCATTTGGGTGTGAAATACGACACCATTTCCAGTCTATCGGAGATAATGATGGTAAAGGAAAATGCGGTAATTCAGTATGTTTGTTTACATTTAAAGGGCGTCATATGGATACTCCGTATATAGTATCCACAGTGTAAACAAACAATTTATACATTAGGCATACTTATGATTGGGTAAGTACCCATACCATAAGTAAACATTGTTTGTTTACACTGTGGATACTATGTACGGAGTATCCATATGCTGCCATTTAAATGTAAACAAACATTCTGAATGTTTCGTGAGGTTGAAATTCAGTTTTACCATTTCGGTACCTCACAACTGAACATATTTCGATACTCAATACCTTGCCACCACACTCCTGGCATATTCATGAACACAAGAGACTGGTAATTAAAGGCCTAATATTATATCGAACATAAGAAAAACAAAAAAAGTCACCCATAAAATCAGCCAAGCGTCGTCCATAGAAAACTCGTTCGTGCATCTGAGCTAACCCATTTTCTTTGGTTACTATTAGAGGGTAACTATTCTAAACCTATAAATATGGCCACGGGAGCATTTGTACATTCCGTCCACTAGTACGGTTCCTCCCTAACTCACCCTAGCTCTCAACCAGTGCCAAATTAACCCAGACCAACCAAACCAGTGCCAAAATGGACGGCCATTGTTCACTTCCTCACCCTATAAACTCCGGTGTTCCTCAGGGCTCTGTCCTATCTCCTATTCTCTTTCTAATTTTTATAAATGATCTCCTTAACTGTACCTTAATTCCCATCCATTCATACGCAGACGACTCAACCTTACACTACTCCATTAGTTTTTCAGAACGCCCCAGCCAGCAATCCCTCAACGACAAACGTAATGAAGCCATAGAACTCTTAAATTCTGATCTAAATACTATTTCCAATTGGGGCAGAGAAAACCTTGTTAACTTTAATGCTTCCAAAACCCAATTTCTCCATCTATCTACCCGTCAGGATCTCCCAGCGGACTATCCCTTATTCTTCAACAATACAAAAATCAACCCTTCATCTTCTCTCAATATTCTTGGTGTCTCTTTTTCTTCTGCTCTCATTTGGAAGGACCATATTACCAGTCTTGCTAAGGCAGCCTCCCAGAAGCTGGGTGTGCTCAACCGCCTTCGGGGGTTCTTTTCCCCTGCACAGCTTCTTGCTCTGTACAGGGGCATAGTGCGCCCTTGTATTGAGTATTGTTCACATGTGTGGGGAGGTTCCTCTCACACCGCTCTCCTAGACAAAGTTGAAAGGAAGGCCTTTCGTATCATTAACTCCCGTCCACTCACCAACTCTCTGCAATCTCTCTCTCTCTCCGCCGCAATGTTGCATCTCTCTCGCTATTCTTTCGCTACTATAATAATCAGTGTTCCTCAGAGCTATCCCAGTGCATACCACCTCCTTTACGTAGGGCACGTGGTACCCGTCTTGCAACTCAATCCCACCCCTACTCTGTGCAACTCTCCAACCCAAGAGTGAAACGTTACTCTCAAACTTTCTTCTACTCAACATCTGAGCTCTGGAACTCTCTCCCAGAATCAGTCTTTCCCTCTTCCTATGACTTAAATTGCTTCAAACTCCGTGTGTCCAGGCATTTTGGCTCGAACGTCCCTTGATTTTGGCCCTGTCACTCTTTCAACTATGGGGGAGGCACTCGCTATAGGCAGTTATGCCTTTTGCCTCCCTCAATCACATAGAAAAAAAAAAAAAAAAAAAAAATATAGTACTAACCTAACCTAACCTAACCTAACCTAACCGTACTGGTTGATTTGGTCTACTGGTTGAGTTGACGGTCACCGATCCGAATACCACCATTTTCACTAATAAAATGTATAGTGAGAATGTAAAAACTGTTTGTCTCCAATAAAATATTCAAAGAAAAATTACTAACAACTTTATTAACCACCTGCCCTACAAATATGGCTATAGGGTAAGGAGGGGGTAAAAAAATGAGGGTGAAACGAATATCCATAATCTCTGGCCTATCAGAAATAAAATAGTTTCCCCAACGAATCTAAAGAAGAAAATGGGTAGATTCCAGATGGCGACGGATGGAGTCATCAGGTAGGTATTTTGTTGGGTGGTTATTTAAATTGAGGGTGTTCGGTACACACCCATTATGATACTGAAGGAAATGTCTGAATGGCAGCCTTTCTCACCAGATATCATTGTAGCCACGTACATTTCACCATTAAGGATCACACCACTAGAATCAGCACGTTTTCACAGTCAAGAAACACTATATTAGAAACGCGAAATATAACATCGATTACCTAAAAAATAGAAAAGCTGACCTGAAAACTCTGTCCGTCGCGATGTATACAATAGTTTGCCGTCATCCTCAAGCTATCCGTTTTCTTCTTTTGAGGTGTTGGGGAAACTATTTTATTATTGATAGGGCAGAAATTATGGACACTGTTCGTTTCACCCCCATGTTCGTTACACCCCACCTTCACCTTACTCTAGTCTTCCTTCACACTTGTTGTCGAGAAGATCTCAAAGATCCTTCTCAGTTTGAACTTCTTACCTGTGACTAAGTGTCACTGACCCATACTTTAGAGAATTCCATTTGGATATAAATTAACACTGTCTCCCATGACTTTATAGTTAATTACCCCACTAGACTTTTCCGCCGGGCGGATTCAAAGTCCTGTTATGCCGTGAGGCTCTTTGTATAGGCGAGTTCTCTCGGCCGGGCCGAAATGTTACCCCCTTAGGAATCAGCATTTCCGCCGGGAGTCTAGTACGTCTCCTGACACCTTCCCAAACATGTATAATACACACCACATGAAAGCGAAGGTAACATCCTAGGGCTAATACATATTAATAATTAAGCAATTAATAATACACCCCCAGCCTACTAAGAATACCCCTAATGAGGCTGGCCACGAGGCTCAAGGTAGATATTTCGACGAATAATGCACCCTTACCTCCCAAGAAGACACAGCAGCAGCAGCACACGAGGCGCCCCAAGCCAAAAGGGGAAAATAACAGACTCGGCTTCTGGAAAGTTCCCGAACCACGTGGGACAACTCTTATACCAGACCGACTGTTCTCAAAGCATAAAATGCTACTCCATCATAAAGATAGCAAGTAACATAGTTCCGCGGATATATTGCCTCCTAAATAACTAGGTTATAGCAAAAGCTAAGGCGCAGAAACAAAAACAAATACACATGGCGCGCGCGTCCGAGGCGGACCGAGTGGGCGCCTACACATAAGTACCCTATTTTAACACTTCCTGTGGACGTACCAATGGGGCCGAATGTCCTGGCTAATCTAAACCTACTCTATAACATCTCGGATAAATACAAATAAGCAAAAGACTCACTAGAGGTGAACGAGTGTCGAATGAAGCAGAGGACAAGTTAGGCACAACTTGTCGGGACGGCCACAGGGGAAGGAAGGAGGAATGGCGCTGCCTGGGTCAGCGCCTCGGATAGAATCCACAAAAGGCATCCACGAGTTGGAAAGCTTTATTATAACATTTTTAACCCTACCCGCCCGGTTGTCATTTTAAAAGGACACCGCGGCAGATGGGCAGGAACCCGGGTGTCCTTACATAGTCCGTAAGCTTGAAAGCCTATTCAGCTTGTTTTGAAAGCCGTGCGTCCGACGTCTGTAAACAAAGCCTGTCGGAGGCGACGCACGCACCTCTGGCAGCAAGCAGACGTCGGAGCTTTGTTGTTGTGTGATCTGCAAAGACAGATTCAGTCTTGCAAAGTGTGTCACATTGCTAAAATCGCGGAAAAATGCGCTCCACGGATATCGTCATCACAACTGAACCACTTGACTTAGAGAGCTCTACTCAATGCCAGTCTACATATTGGAAACCACAGTACGTTTAGACATGCGTGGGAATTTTCTAGCAGTTAAAATAACAAAGATACGGTAGCCTAGGCGTAGACGTATTTCGGCCATATCGCCCGGGTCTCAACAACGTCCTTAGGAGGGCGAGCCCGGGCCAGAAGGGTTAAGTTAAAATTTATGTTTTATTTTTTACGAAGTTTTTCGTAGTGAGTACCCAATCATAAAGACGATTCCGTAAGAGAATGAGCGTTGCATTTATGATGCGGCACTCTTGCCCCTGTGGAGGGTGTTTCAAACAGGCTGACCGCGGGTGTTCGAAAGAGAGCTATTACTTAATAGGGATATCGTCAATGATGGAGGGGCCACTAATAAATATAACATTCATATATAAAGAATAATAAAGTTACAAATGAACATATGAATAATAACACACAGAGAGGATAAGTCTCAAATCACAATAAATAAAGTCCTGATATAAATATACAAAGCTCTCAAATATGGCTTGGATGCAGGTATAAATAATAGTTACTGCGATGTAAGCGTAGCACTGATAAATATGGACAATAGGATAGTATTTTATTTCTAAACGAACAATAAGTCAAAGTAACTTGAATAAATATTTAAACTGTAATAACTCTATCTATCTATCTATTGCCTGATGCCGTGATCCCCAAAGGGGTGGCCACGAACGAACCGCCCCATGCACCTCTGTCCCCAGTCAGTCGACGCCCCTCCTCCCAACCAGCACCACCTTCATCAATATACTTCCTCACTCTATCCTTCCACCTCTCTTTCGGTTTACCTCTCCCACTCTGTCCTTCCACCTCGCTCTCGTACATCCTCTTAGTCATTCTCTCGCTTCCCATACGTTCCATATGGCCGAACCATCTCAAGGTGTTCCTTTTCACACTTTCCAGCACATCTACCTCCACACCACACCTCCTTCTTACTTCCTCATTCGTCTGTCTATCCAAATGAGCTGACAATCTCCATAGCCTGCTCACAATCTGTGGTTTCACCCCTTTCGAAGACCATAACCTTACTCTTCCCCGCATTTACCTTCAGATTCCGTTTTTCGCACACTGTTCCAAACATATTTACCAGACCCTGCAACTCCCATTCATTATCGCTCATCAGAACTGTATCATCAGCAAACAGCAGTACAGGTAGCTTCCACTCATTTCCCTCCCTTATCAGCGATACACCAACATCCACTGCTCTTCCTTGTATTTCTTTCATGACTCCATCCATATATACAGTAAACAACCACGGGGACATCACACACCCCTGTTTCAACCCAACATTCAGGTCAAAGAACTCGCTCTGCTCATTCTCCATACATACTGCCGCCTTTGCACCCTCATACATGCTCTTCACTGCTTTCAGCAACTTGTCATCTACTCCATATATTCTAAGTATTTTCCACATACCTTCTCTATCCACTCTGTCATAGGCCTTCTCCAAGTCCATAAAGGCAACATACACCTTTTGTTGCTTCTCCAGATATTTCTCCACAACACAATTCAGGGTAAAAATCTGATCTACACATCCTCTTCCCTTCCTAAAGCCGCCCTGCTCGTCACCTATCCATTTCTCCGTTCTTGCTCTCACTCTCTCAATCACTACCCTACTGTGCACCTTCCCTACTATGCTTAGAAGACATATTCCTCTGTGGTTACCACACACTCCTCTTTCCCATTTACCCTTATATAGGGTGACTATTATGCCTGTCTTCCAGTCATCAGGTGCACTACCCTTCTCCCATGCTAGTTTTCAATTTTCCATACCCATTCGATCACTATCTCACCACCATACCTCAGCATTTCCCCACACACTCCATTAATTCCTGGTGCTTTCCCCAATTTCACTCTGTTCATGGCTTCACACACTTCTGACCTTCTGATACCCACCTCCTCCTCCACTACTTCTCTTCTTCTCCCTCCCATACCCCATCCAACTATGTTTGCTGGCGCTTCATTTTGTATATGACCTGTGCCCCATTTACTGTCCCTTCCTTTACTTGTATTGTTGACGAACCCGGACTCCCCACGGTGTGGGGAGGTTCCTCTCACACCGCTCTCCTAGACAAAGTTGAAAGGAAGGCCTTTCGTATCATTAACTCCCGTCCACTCACCAACTCTCTGCAATCTCTCTCTCTCCGCCGCAATGTTGCATCTCTCTCGCTATTCTATCGCTACTATAATAATCAGTGTTCCTCAGAGCTATCCCAGTGCATACCACCTCCTTTACGTAAGGCACGTGGTACCCGTCTTGCAACTCAATCCCACCCCTACTCTGTGCAACTCTCCAACCCAAGAGTGAAACGTTACTCTCAAACTTTCTTCTACTCAACATCTGAGCTCTGGAACTCTCTCCCAGAATCAGTCTTTCCCTCTTCCTATGACTTAAATTGCTTCAAACTCCGTGTGTCCAGGCATTTTGGCTCGAATGTCCCTTGATTTTGGCCCTGTCACTCTTTCAACTATGGGGGAGGCACTCGCTATAGGCAGTTATGCCTTTTGCCTCCCTCAATCACATAGAAAAAAAAAAAAAAAAACAAAAAAAATATAGTACTAACCTAACCTAACCTAACCTAACCTAACCTAACCGTATTGGTTGATTTGGTCTACTGGTTGAGTTGACGGTCACCGATCCGAATACCACCATTTTCACTAATAAAATGTATAGTGAGAATGTAAAAACTGTTTGTCTCCAATAAAATATTCAAAGAAAAATTACTAACAACTTTATTAACCACCTGCCCTACAAATATGGCTATAGGGTAAGGAGGGGGTAAAAAAATGAGGGTGAAACGAATATCCATAATCTCTGGCCTATCAGAAATAAAATAGTTTCCCCAACGAATCTAAAGAAGAAAATGGGTAGATTCCAGATGGCGACGGATGGAGTCATCAGGTAGGTATTTTGTTGGGTGGTTATTTAAATTGAGGGTGTTCGGTACACACCCATTATGATACTGAAGGAAATGTCTGAATGGCAGCCTTTCTCACCAGATATCATTGTAGCCACGTACATTTCACCATTAAGGATCACACCACTAGAATCAGCACGTTTTCACAGTCAAGAAACACTATATTAGAAACGCGAAATATAACATCGATTACCTAAAAAATAGAAAAGCTGACCTGAAAACTCTGTCCGTCGCGATGTATACAATAGTTTGCCGTCATCCTCAAGCTATCCGTTTTCTTCTTTTGAGGTGTTGGGGAAACTATTTTATTATTGATAGGGCAGAAATTATGGACACTGTTCGTTTCACCCCCATGTTCGTTACACCCCACCTTCACCTTACTCTAGTCTTCCTTCACACTTGTTGTCGAGAAGATCTCAAAGATCCTTTCTCAGTTTGAACTTCTTACCTGTGACTAAGTGTCACTGACCCATACTTTAGAGAATTCCATTTGGATATAAATTAACACTGTCTCCCATGACTTTATAGTTAATTACCCCACTAGACTTTTCTGCCGGGCGGATTCAAAGTCCTGTTATGCCGTGAGGCTCTTTGTATAGGCGAGTTCTCTCGGCCGGGCCGAAATGTTACCCCCTTAGGAATCAGCATTTCCGCCGGGAGTCTAGTACGTCTCCTGACACCTTCCCAAACATGTATAATACACACCACATGAAAGCGAAGGTCACATCCTAGGGCTAATACATATTAATAATTAAGCAATTAATAATACACCCCCAGCCTACTAAGAATACCCCTAATGAGGCTGGCCACGAGGCTCAAGGTAGATATTTCGACGAATAATGCACCCTTACCTCCCAAGAAGACACAGCAGCAGCAGCACACGAGGCACCCCAAGCCAAAAGGGGAAAATAACAGACTCGGCTTCTGGAAAGTTCCCGAACCACGTGGGACAACTCTTATACCAGACCGACTGTTCTCAAAGCATAAAATGCTACTCCATCATAAAGATAGCAAGTAACATAGTTCCGCGGATATATTGCCTCCTAAATAACTAGGTTATAGCAAAAGCTAAGGCGCAGAAACAAAAACAAATACACATGGCGCGCGCGTCCGAGGCGGACCGAGTGGGCGCCTACACATAAGTACCCTATTTTAACACTTCCTGTGGACGTACCAATGGGGCCGAATGTCCTGGCTAATCTAAACCTACTCTATAACATCTCGGATAAATACAAATAAGCAAAAGACTCACTAGAGGTGAACGAGTGTCGAATGAAGCAGAGGACAAGTTAGGCACAACTTGTCGGGACGGCCACAGGGGAAGGAAGGAGGAATGGCGCTGCCTGGGTCAGCGCCTCGGATAGAATCCACAAAAGGCATCCACGAGTTGGAAAGCTTTATTATAACATTCTTAACCCTACCCGCCCGGTTGTCATTTTAAAAGGACACCGCGGCAGATGGGCAGGAACCCGGGTGTCCTTACATAGTCCGTAAGCTTGAAAGCCTATTCAGCTTGTTTTGAAAGCCGCGCGTCCGACGTCTGTAAACAAAGCCTGTCGGAGGCGACGCACGCACCTCTGGCAGCAAGCAGACGTCGGAGCTTTGTTGTTGTGTGATCTGCAAAGACAGATTCAGTCTTGCAAAGTGTGTCACATTGCTAAAATCGCGGAAAAATGCGCTCCACGGATATCGTCATCACAACTGAACCACTTGACTTAGAGAGCTCTACTCAATGCCAGTCTACATATTGGAAACCACAGTACGTTTAGACATGCGTGGGAATTTTCTAGCAGTTAAAATAACAAAGATACGGTAGCCTAGGCGTAGACGTATTTCGGCCATATCGCCCGGGTCTCAACAACGTCCTTAGGAGGGCGAGCCCGGGCCAGAAGGGTTAAGTTAAAATTTATGTTTTATTTTTTACGAAGTTTTTCGTAGTGAGTACCCAATCATAAAGACGATTCCGTAAGAGAATGAGCGTTGCATTTATGATGCGGCACTCTTGCCCCTGTGGAGGGTGTTTCAAACAGGCTGACCGCGGGTGTTCGAAAGAGAGCTATTACTTAATAGGGATATCGTCAATGATGGAGGGGCCACTAATAAATATAACATTCATATATAAAGAATAATAAAGTTACAAATGAACATATGAATAATAACACACAGAGAGGATAAGTCTCAAATCACAATAAATAAAGTCCTGATATAAATATACAAAGCTCTCAAATATGGCTTGGATGCAGGTATAAATAATAGTTACTGCGATGTAAGCGTAGCACTGATAAATATGGACAATAGGATAGTATTTTATTTCTAAACGAACAATAAGTCAAAGTAACTTGAATTAATATTTAAACTGTAATAACTCTATCTATCTATCTATTGCCTGATGCCGTGATCCCCAAAGGGGTGGCCACGAACGAACCGCCCCATGCACCTCTGTCCCCAGTCAGTCGACGCCCCTCCTCCCAACCAGCACCACCTTCATCAATATACTTCCTCACTCTATCCTTCCACCTCTCTTTCGGTTTACCTCTCCCACTCTGTCCTTCCACCTCGCTCTCGTACATCCTCTTAGTCATTCTCTCGCTTCCCATACGTTCCATATGGCCGAACCATCTCAAGGTGTTCCTTTTCACACTTTCCAGCACATCTACCTCCACACCACACCTCCTTCTTACTTCCTCATTCGTCTGTCTATCCAAATGAGCTGACAATCTCCATAGCCTGCTCACAATCTGTGGTTTCACCCCTTTCGAAGACCATAACCTTACTCTTCCCCGCATTTACCTTCAGATTCCGTTTTTCGCACACTGTTCCAAACATATTTACCAGACCCTGCAACTCCCATTCATTATCGCTCATCAGAACTGTATCATCAGCAAACAGCAGTACAGGTAGCTTCCACTCATTTCCCTCCCTTATCAGCGATACACCAACATCCACTGCTCTTCCTTGTATTTCTTTCATGACTCCATCCATATATACAGTAAACAACCACAGGGACATCACACACACCCCTGTTTCAACCCAACATTCAGGTCAAAGAACTCGCTCTGCTCATTCTCCATACATACTGCCGCCTTTGCACCCTCATACATGCTCTTCACTGCTTTCAGCAACTTGTCATCTACTCCATATATTCTAAGTATTTTCCACATACCTTCTCTATCCACTCTGTCATAGGCCTTCTCCAAGTCCATAAAGGCAACATACACCTTTTGTTGCTTCTCCAGATATTTCTCCACAACACAATTCAGGGTAAAAATCTGATCTACACATCCTCTTCCCTTCCTAAAGCCGCCCTGCTCGTCACCTATCCATTTCTCCGTTCTTGCTCTCACTCTCTCAATCACTACCCTACTGTGCACCTTCCCTACTATGCTTAGAAGACATATTCCTCTGTGGTTACCACACACTCCTCTTTCCCATTTACCCTTATATAGGGTGACTATTATGCCTGTCTTCCAGTCATCAGGTGCACTACCCTTCTCCCATGCTAGTTTTCAAATTTTCCATACCCATTCGATCACTATCTCACCACCATACCTCAGCATTTCCCCACACACTCCATTAATTCCTGGTGCTTTCCCCAATTTCACTCTGTTCATGGCTTCACACACTTCTGACCTTCTGATACCCACCTCTTCCTCCACTACTTCTCTTCTTCTCCCTCCCATACCCCATCCAACTATGTTTGCTGGCGCTTCATTTTGTATATGACCTGTGCCCCATTTACTGTCCCTTCCTTTACTTGTATTGTTGACGAACCCGGACTGGCCACGAACTTTGACTACGATTAACTCTTTTAATACCTCTGCATCCAATCTTTAAAAACAAAATTTAACAAACATAAGTACTAATAAAGGGTGACCTATCAACTCAACCAGTAGACCATTTCAACCAGTAGCTCTCAACCAGTACCAAATCAGCCAATACGGTTAGGTTAGGTTAGTTTAGTACTATATTTTGGCACTGGTTTGGTTGGTCTGGGTTAATTTGGCACTGGTTGAGAGCTACTGGTTGAAATGGTCTACTGGTTGAGATGACATGGAACCCTAATAAAGAAAATAACCGGCGTCCTTTTGTTGACGATTGTAAATGTAAACTCTGCATGAACGAATTTGATTTTGAACATCACAATTTTGTTAAAAGTTACATTACGAATACAAAATGTCTGTTCCTAAATTCTTTAGAAAATGTAACTTCTCCATGTAAAGTAAAGAGATATATATATATTTGATAACATGTGATAAATGTGGTATACAATATGTTGGACAGACAAAGAATGAGTTAAGAGAAAGAGCCTATGGACATATAGAGCTGGAGTAAAGAACGGCATTGACTCCAAGATTCTTTTATACAAGCATGTCAACACAGATTGTACCAAATTAGACTATAAATACAAAACTATTGAAATTGTTAAAGTAGAAAAAGAACTTTTAGATAGAGAAAATTATTGGATTGGAAAATTAATGACTATCTATCCATTTGGACTTAATACTCAAATTAAAGGTGTAGGCAACATACTGTAATTATAAAGACTTTTTAACCCTCTATTGGCGGCCCGCAACATAAGTCGAGTTAAATAAATTTGGACAATGTGGCTGCGCGCGACATAGGTCGTGCGGCAATTTCAGCACGTAATGTTGCTGAGAGAGAGAGACAAGTGGTGGCAGGAGAGTAGCGAGCGTATGACTGCTCCAGACCACCGCGGCGGACAAACTGACATGAATCCCACCCTCCTCCACCCTCTCACACTCGCTACATAGTGAAATGTATGGGGAAAGTACCGAATTACATGGTTTTTGCACTAGCGGTCATACAAGGATCGTTGTGGTGTCATTGGAAGCTCTGTTTATGCCCTTTCAGGGATAGATACTTGTTTTATGCTCTGGGTCTTATTTAGGCATGAAAATGATCACGTAAACAGCCCTATTTTGGGTAAAAACACCCCGCTGGTGGCTACATATTATATACTGCCTAGGCCGCTCTTAAGGTGTTAAAATATGATTTTAATAACCTTTACTTTAACTTCCCCGTTAGAAACAGAAGACCATGTAGACATGGTAATAGAAGACTAAATTCATTAAATAAAAAGAAAAACAGGTCATATATTAACCTGATTGTCAATCATTTGTATTCATTATATATATATTTCGGAATTAAAAAATAAAAGATTCATTGAAAGGCCTACAAAAGAAATGTTTTGCTCCTTTGATAGAAAATATTCTAAATAATAAAAATAATGTCACCAATAAATTTAAAAATATTGTCTTAGCTTCTATGGGATGTATTACAGACAATTCTAAGAAATCCATAGATAACCCTATTAAAGATAAAGTTATATCCACTTTGAATTATTCGTCTAAAATTTCCTCTAATAAATTCAAAGAAAGTTAAGTCCAGGTTGACGGATGGATATAAAGATTTCAAACAAATAATAGTTTATTCATATGAGCGACCTGTTGGGTCTATCATTTGTAATTATTACAAAGTTTTAGATCATCTTTCAGAAAATTATATTTTCAATAATAATAAATGCGTGTGTGGAAAAGTAGTGGATATGACAGCTAACAGACGTAATGCAGTAATAAAGTTCATTTATAGTCCGATAGGTCATAATTATATTAACAGGTGATGTAGAAATAGTTAAACAATTTGCAAACGACAAATTATCGGAGCTATGTCAAAAAAGTTTTAAATATAGAATAGGAAATGATAAAGTAACATTTGACAAAATTTTAAACGATATTGTTTTTTTCAGTTAATAGATTAAAAAGAGAAATTGTTAAAAACTAAGAGCTGCGATGCGAGGGAGATAGAAGCATGGTCAAAATTATTGATTAAATTAATTAAAAATAAAGGGTTCTCCTTAAAAAAATAATTTAACCTTTCTGATTTTGTAAACTATAATTATAATAAGCTTAAAATTGATTTAATACATTTGCATAAACATTTTGTAATCACTACAGTAGATAAAGCCAGCAATAACTATAGCTGCATATGTAAGAAATTGTTATCTAGAAAACATGAAAAAAGAACTAGGCATTAAAGGTAATACATTTCATAAAATTATTTGCGGTAGTTCTGTTTATGAAATTCAGGAATATCTAATTGTTGATAACTTAATTAATGAACATACTAATAAAAATATAATCTTTAATATTAAACTTTCTGATAAGAATAAATGCATTGCTAAATTATACATGTTACCCAAATTTCATAAAAGACCTTATAAATATCACTTTATTGCCGGAGCAAAATTTGCTACCACTAAAACTTTGTCAAAACAGGTCGTACATTGCTTAAAATACATTAAAAGTACTCATAAACGATATTGTGATACCATCAAGAATAGAACTAGCATTAACTATTATTAGTGTTGACAATTCAGTAGAAGTTATTGATAAATTTAATACCATGCGGGTTACCTCAGTACATAGCTTCGACTTTTCAACTTTGTATACCAATTTGCCTTTAGATTTAGTATTTTCAGAACTTTGCATGATTATAGATTTACATTTTGACAGATTTGAAAGTAGTCGTAATCGTTACATAAATGTAATGCATCACTTAGCTTTGATCCCACTAGTTCAGTATATTTTGATAGCACTAAACTTAAAGATGCCCATAAATTCCTTCTTTTCAATACTTATTGTTATGCCCTGATTTTATACAGGATTAACGATTGATTGGGGTGAGTTCTTCAAGACTGGAATATCAGGTTTCATACACATACATATAAGGAATCAATAGAACACATAAATATAATTTCGGAATGTGGTTCGTAATACAGCTTTATTTAATTAACACACTCACTGGTATAGAAAAAGAACTAATTCACTTTGGAAAAACATAGGTAGGAGCAATAGATTCAGTATCAAGTTTGGTCTTTCGATTCTCGTAGCACGATCGTGGATCTGGATGGAGCGTGCACTGCCACTTTCAACACTCAGGTAATATTCTTCTGAGATAAGTACGAGATACAAGATTAGAAGAAAGTCACTCGAAGGGCACTGGTTAAGTTCTCATAAGTATATATGGTGAAGTTCGTTGATTTTCCCTAGGGCTTAGTTATTTTATTTAGATGTTGAGCTAACTTCAGGTCTCAAATGTCACAAGATCTGATAGAATGAATAGACAACTAGAATTGCATACTTATTGACTGTTAATGCACGTATTGGAATTCGTCACTGAGATTAATTTGCTTTACGACCTATCCCACAAGCTTTTGGGATCTCAGAATATCTATACCATAATCTCCCAATTAGGAAGAACTCGTTATGTGGCTGAGGGTAAATATTGTTGCGGTAATTATCTCGTAATAACTTTTACTGGTACGAATTCTCTGGCAATAAACAGGAAACTATAGGGATCGAACTTGAAACACTCGTCATAGCTAGCAAATAACTTTAAAATGAGCATAGGTAAACAACGATCCGGTGGTACAGTATCTCCGCACTGATACAAATGATAGTCAATAGTACACTGATGGGTTATCTTCTTATAATCTCGATCTGGTGTTGTTGAGGGCGTCTAGGCTGCTCCGGGGGCCGTCCAGGGGGTCCAGTCGTGTGAAGAAGTTACAGATGGGCCATCAACCGTTGATGAAGTTCCGTTCAGGTACTCTCTGGGCTAGGATTTGTTAATGTTATGTTTCAGGCTGAGGCCCTATTAACACATCATCGGACCAACGCAAGAGGAGTCTATACATGGACTCTTCTTGACTGTCTCTAATCTTTATGAGAGGTTCAAAGAACTCAGGCAGTTTTACCCTTTTAGTCACAAATCCTGGTGGGTTGCCACAGACAAGATGTGCCTAGGATCTATTCATGCTAAGTGCTCCTAAGAGTATCTCGCATAGACCCTTCTAACACAAAAGATCTTTCTGTCCTAGATCTCTGTGAGTTAAGTACAAGTCAGATGTCTAAAATAATAAAGTATCGAAAGGTAGGGAATCCTTCGTCTTTCAATATTTGTATTAGGTTAGATGAGATATTAATATAAATAACTATATTAAATTCTGGGTGGCCAGAAATAATTAGTTACGTATATGTAGTTCTTGTTGCACTCTATATAAATGATTATAAAACTCAAGTGGAAGAGGTAATACCAGCAATGAGTTTTTTAATACACTTATTTGGGGTATATATTATATATATATATATTAGTTAGAGGTCTCTATATTAACCGGTGGGTAGCCACGATTAATAAAGATCCAAAAGTCAATGTATATATGTCACTGATAATCTCACAGACTCCGGGTTGCCGTTCGTCTATACGTAATCTTGAGTGGAAGAGAACACAAAGAACACAATCCACCACATAGGGTGTACATTACTACATGAGCAAGTTAATCTGTTTTCCAAGCAAACTAATCGCACACATAACAACACACTATTGTCACTTTAAAGGAATTAGTCAATTTGGGAAGTCGGGGACGTTCTGGTAAATTTTACTAAACTCTGCATGAATAACGAAACTACAATTGGTGTCAACATTTTCTATTGAAATCAAATTTGCAACTTGACAAGACATTAACAGTAGTAAAAATACAAATGGCTATCACTAACGATAGTGCTATCGGGTAGGTACACTCACAGCGGTAAGTCGTAGACCAGGGGTATGCCAAAGTCCTAGCCACACATTGGCAGCAGGTTCGAACAATTTGAATCTTTGGTGGTACAGCGTAAACGACTCCAGTGAAGCAGGTGCATTGATAGTTAATAAGCTCCGCCCATACACAGTTGCGTATGTAAAGGCAACAAAACGGCAACAAAATATAAAACGGTAATAGTGATTATTGTATTCCGATTTATATATTTATGTATATATTTATTTAATATTATATATTTAATTTTTGTGATTAGCAATAAGAAATAGAGTTCTCTCACTCTTATAATTACCTCTCCAAAATTAGTTTTCTGCCCACAGCTAACTCAAAGACAACTGCAGAGGTTAAAGTAACTAAACTAAAGGTTTCTAAATACCCCTGATGGTAATAAAGGCTTTAAAGTATCCCTAATAGGCTCAAAATTGCGTCAAGAACGTGAGATGGTTAAATAGTCTTCAGTCAGAGAGCGGGTTGCCGTTCGTCAGAAACGATATTTCTACTTACTGAGTTTCTCTCCTCCCAGAGTTTATATAGCAGGAATCTTTGGGGCGGCTGTGTATGGGGGTTGTTGTGGATTCGTTGCCTGGGTAATTCGCTCCTTATCTCCGGTGTCCTGGATTAGATAACAGAGTTAGTAGGTGCATTTAACATATAATAATAAGTGATGGAAGGAATGTTGGCAAGAGGTTCTTTATCGGGTTGTTTACGTGGTAAATGGGGGCGGAGTGCCTTGCTCGTGAAGGCCAGCTGGCTAAGTGCCCTACTTTAGAAGTAAGTTACTTTACAGGGGGGGGGGGGATGAGGGGGGTTTGGACAGCTCTCCCTTTATCTTCTGCCCCTGGATAATGTGAATGGTAAATAAAATATAGTTAGACATACCCGTATATGCGTATAGTCAGTTGCCGGGCGGCCTGACCCTTCTAGTTAATTGGTTTGTGGTGGTCAATCAAATCTGGTTCGAGCCGGAAATATCAGAAAAAAAAAGTGGGGAGAGGCGAGTTTAAGCCTGAGAGGTATAGGGGGTCGCAACTCGCAAGAACAAGGTACACAGGCGTCGTCAAAGGTATACCTCGCAGCACCACAATTCTGTCGTGTATTTTAACCTCTGCAATCTGAATGGGGCCTCTAACTCTGGCCTAACTATTTCTATACTTAGTGACTGGAGGGAATAACTGGCATGAAAGACAAGACAGAGTAATGTGTATTGCATACTAGAAGATGGGGACTGACAATTGTGTGGAAATAAATGGAAGAGAGAGAGAGAGACAAAAATCGTAGATGGAGATAGTGATCCAAAAAATTAATACATGCAGAACAGGACGGTATTATAGCCGTCGTCATATGATGCGGATGGGACCGGTTTGTTACGTACCTGACACAACACAACAAAGGGACTACCGCTTCGTCACATTAATATTGGTATGGCATAACTCGGGCTCAACTACAAATATACTTAGTTACTAGAAGGGAACACTGGGCATGGGGGTTACGTACATAATATTATATACTCGTCATGTAGAAAGATAAGGGCCCGCAGTACCAGATAATCGTGCGATCCCTTCGACGAAGGACTCTCACGTCGGATTCGCACATGAAGGTGATACCGCCAGTTGCTTCCTTGTGCGAATCTCTCGTGCGATACCGTCGGACGTATGGTTGGTAAGCCTGTCAAACTCGCCTTGTGCATTTCTTACGGTTGGTATACCTGAGGAACGTTTTGTTTACAAATTACTGCCTCTGGCAGCCTCACGGGAGTACAGACGGAATCGAATCGTAATAAAGTGATGGTCCCTGGTGTATTATTTACCCAGTTTATTGCATTAATCTTATTATTCTGTATTTAGGACATTCTCAATTGACGAAAATAAGGTAGCCTAGGCCCTAGTGATTCCCCAGAGGACCATTGAATTTCTCTAGCCTAATTTCCCTTCAACCACCAATACATTTTTGAGTTTAGGAATAGCCATGGGGTTGTGGTATGGATTTTCGCTGAATAATTGGGTTGTGCTTGGCTCTCTGGAAAAGTGTTTTTTTTTTTTTTTTTTTTTTTTTTTTAATATGTGATTGAGGGAGGCAAAAGGCATAACTGCCTATAGCGAGTGCCTCCCCCATAGTTGAAAGAGTGACAGGGCCAAAATCAAGGGACGTTCGAGCCAAAATGCCTGGACACACAGAGTTTGAAGCAATTTAAGTCATAGGAAGAGGGAAAGACTGATTCTGGGAGAGAGTTCCAGAGCTCAGATGTTGAGTAGAAGAAAGTTTGAGAGTAACGTTTCACTCTTGGGTTGGAGAGTTGCACAGAGTAGGGGTGGGATTGAGTTGCAAGACGGGTACCACGTGCCCTACGTAAAGGAGGTGGTATGCACTGGGATAGCTCTGAGGAACACTGATTATTATAGTAGCGATAGAATAGCGAGAGAGATGCAACATTGCGGCGGAGAGAGAGAGATTGCAGAGAGTTGGTGAGTGGACGGGAGTTAATGATACGAAAGGCCTTGTTACGCCCTGTTTTTCTACAGGTTTAACTTGGGTAATGTGAGTTCTAAATTGACTGGGTATATAAGGCTGCATGCACAATACAAGATATGAGGAATAGAGAACACAAAGAAACACATGGTAGCAAGTTACATGATCACGTTTATTGATATACCACTGCAGAATACTTGTGTAAGACAATATAATAGAATTGAACAACACTAGCATAAGTGGATCTGGATGGAGCCTAGTCTCCCACTTCCAACGTTCAGGTATTAATCTTCTGATCACTGGCTTTGATTTCACAGGTTTATATACCGAAGACCATCAATGTTACTTATAGATTCATATTCACTGTTAGATTTATTACTGGTAGCTCTGGTGCACAAGTAGTAGTTCACAGACTAGATTAGACACACGTATTTTTAGAGCACGGGAAGTCTAGTAACCTCAGGGGGTACTGATCTAAGTTTTATATCCTTGTCTCAGAAATACATAGAACGCAAATCAGGGGGCGAACGTTAGATATCACTAGAGTTTTAATATCTGAATAAAGTAATTACGAGAGTCAAGGTCGCCTGTTAATTAAAGAGCACTGATCGCTTAGTACGTCCCAAATGGAATGGTTAAGTATGAATTACACTGGGCAAGGTCTTAGCCACTTCGTAAAAATATTAATTAGTGAATCTAAAACAGCACAGTAATATGTAGTACTGCTAAAGGGAATCTTGGGTAGTATCTGATGGGTCTGGTCCTGGTTATCTTGCGTCCATGATGTTGGGGGCTAACGACTGGTTCCGCGGCCGTCCAGGGGGGCCATATGTGTGAAGTTCTTCAATACGTGGGCAGGTCCTTCTATCCAAATCTGCCACGGAGTCTGCCGGTTCTGGGATCTCACTCCGGAACAACACAAGGGCAGAGCTAGAAATTAACTGCAGGGTAGTGACCCCTGGTTGGTGTCTAGCTTTCAACTGATTTGACTGGGGGCGGGAGTTAGATTTATAGGCTCGGTTCTGGACCCTGTAGACAGTAGGGATCTCGAGTCTTATGGACTTAATTGAGCTCTCAATAGATATGGGGACTAGGTAAGATGGTATTTACTGTTGTGGCACAGGGCGATAGGAAGCCTTTATATTTTCATATAACTGAGCCTTAGTAAGAGGTACTATTTTGGCTATACTGGACGTATTTAGGGGAGAGAGACTGGATCTACTTTGCGAGGAGGATGGGGACAGCTGTGATAGGAGCGTCTCTCTAGATTGTTCAATCTTCATTCTATGGTATAGCTGAGGTGCTAATTTAGTGATCAGAGCATGCAAGACAGGTAAATGGTTTATTGTGAGTTAATAGAGGTTAGTAAAGGTGTTAGTCATTCATGGTTAGTTCATTGATAGGAAGAATTCCTGTGCTACCTGGCAATGACTCGAAAGTCAAAACAGGGGCCAGGTATACCTCCGCGGGGGTGGGGGTCTCCCTCCTCGGGTGGGCAAAAATGGGGAGCTGGGCGCCCTCTCTCTGATATAGTCGTCCGGCGGCTGTGGCTAGGGGCTTGCCATATCACCAGTGTTTGTAATAACCCTCTGTGTATGAGACAGATGTGAGTGTCTTTAATACCAAAACCGAAGGTGCCTTAGCTAGCTGGTTTTACTCGGCTGGTTGTTAATTGTAGGGTTTGCTGGATATGGTGGAGACTGGGTTGCTAACTCTGCCACATTTATCTGGAAGTATGGCAATAGAAGTTAGTTACTGGCGGGGCGGCTAGCCTCGCACCGACGACCATTGGGTGCAGGGTTGTGAATGTGTTGTAAGAGAATAGATGGCATGCAAGGGGCTAGTAAAGTTCTAATGTTGTTCTGGCCTACTAAGTGAAGGTAGGCTGGATAGGAGTATATATATAAAAGGTTGGAGAGCGTTAGTAACGGACAATTCAAGGATCTTCAAGAGGTATGAGAGAGAGGCTAGGTCGGACAAGAGTCGAGAAGCGCGGGTGTCTTAATGAGAGGGGGGGGGGGGGAGTTCAAGGGCTACAGGGAAATTTTGCCCCTAAGGTCCCTGGGCGTGGGGGTGGCATTAGGCTTCAATTGATATGGAAGTTTGAAAAGGCAGTAGAATACGTTAGCCAAATGCTACCGGGGAATGCAACTATGGGGTGGTATATGAGTCTGGAAAAGATAGAGTTATGTGATCAGTCAGAGGGTTATGGATACTATTAGTTGGCCCTGGGAACTGCGTTTCTATTAAATATAAAATACCAACCACAGCGGCAGTTCGTAGGGGTACTTAGTTATTGTTTCGGGGTACTTATGACAGATACTGGTAACCAGGTTATCTTATACAATCTCTGGTTGGGGTAAGAGGTGTAAGACACGAAATAAATTGGCGTAGTGTGGGCTGTGGATACGAAGGAGGCAAGGGGAAGACGTATGACAATTGTGGAAAGTAAATGGAAAAAGGTGAACACAATGGCGGATAAAAATACTTAACCTAAGGATTGCATACATAGATTTATGGGGCGATGGGTCTTCAGAAGCTTAGTCTGGCAAGACAAGATGTTAGGGAATGTTAATATTAATACTTAGTTACTAGAGGAGCAATGCAAGGGGCGACTGAGCACGGGTTACATATATCTATACTCGTCATGGAAAATGATATAAGAGGTCTAGGGACAAGCGTGGGTGTTTGAACTTCTAAGATATATAACATCTACTTCTCAGATGTAAGAACATACATAGATATATTTATGGCTGTCTGATGTGTTGGCATTGGTTCAACGTCGGGACAGGGCATGTTTTTAATATGAATGTATATTCCTATTCATCATCTTTGTAGCAAGGACAGTGCCGCTATGTCGTATCAATGCTGGTGGCAGTTAATATTATAGACTTAGTTACTAGAGGAACAATGCAAGGGGCGACTGGGCACGGGTTACATATATCTATACCCGTCATGGAAAATGATATACGAGGTCTAGGGACAGCGTGGGTGTTTTAACTTCTAAGATATATAACATCTACTTCTCGGATGCAAGAACATACATAGATATAATTATGGCTGTCTGATGTGTTGGCATTGGCTCACGTCGGGACAGGCATGGGTGTTTTTAATATGAATGTATATTCCTGTTCATCATCTTTGTAGTTAGGAGTGTAGGACACGAGGGGGTTAGTGTACGTGAGGTGTGGAAAATGGTCAGTTTTAGAAAAGGTAAATGGGTGTGTCCTGGAGCTGTTTAGCCCTGCGGGCTTGGGCCTGTCTGAAATGGCTGGCTCGGTCAGCTGGTCCTTTCGTTCTGTGGACCTTTCCTTTGGTGTTTCTGTGTGGTGTTCGTTCATGGCTTCTGTGGTGGGCTTCTCGTTCTGGGGCATTTTAGGCCTTCCTTTCAACTTTGTCTACGAGAGCGGTGTGAGAGGAACCTCCCCACACATGTGAACAATACTCAATGCAAGGGCGCACTATGCCCCTGTACAGAGCAAGAAGCTGTGCAGGGGAAAAGAACCCCCTAAGGCGGTTGAGCACACCCAGCTTCTGGGAGGCTGCCTTAGCAAGACTGGTAATATGGTCCTTCCAAATGAGAGCAGAAGAAAATGAGACACCAAGAATATTGAGAGAAGATGAAGGGTTGATTTTTGTATTGTTGAAGAATAAGGGATAGTCCGCTGGGAGATCCTGACGGGTAGATAGATGGAGAAATTGGGTTTTGGAAGCATTAAAGTTAACAAGGTTTTCTCTGCCCCAATTGGAAATAGTATTTAGATCAGAATTTAAGAGTTCTATGGCTTCATTACGTTTGTCGTTGAGGGATTGCTGGCTGGGGCGTTCTGAAAAACTAATGGAGTAGTGTAAGGTTGAGTCGTCTGCGTATGAATGGATGGGAATTAAGGTACAGTTAAGGAGATCATTTATAAAAATTAGAAAGAGAATAGGAGATAGGACAGAGCCCTGAGGAACACCGGAGTTTATAGGGTGAGGAAGTGAACAATGGCCGTCCACAACCGCAGCTATGGAACGGCCGGAAAGGAAATTAGAGACAAAGGCACAGATGGAGGGATAGAAACCGAAGGAGGGTAGTTTAGAAATTAAAGATTTATGCCAGACTCTATCGAAGGCTTTCGATATGTCTAGTGCAATAGAAAAAGTCTCGGCTTGGTTATAATATCAAGCAAGCTTTGCTGTTATATTCAAGCCTAGCCCTGTTCACCTGTTCCAAGTATATCTAGGCCTATGACCATAAATCGTGAAATCTAACCTAGCCTATCTCTAACTCAAAAAGGGCCAGAGCTAGGATAGTGGGCTGTAAATTGCCATACGCTATCTATCCCCTGGCTGACCCTTCCCAAATGGGAAAGGTAAGGCTTTGAGTCCTCCATTTCATAGTAAGAGATGCTTAAATTGGACATAGGCTATGAGCAATTTTGATGAGAATTTAGCCTAGGCCTATATTGTTAAGTAATTATCTTGATATATTAAAACTACTGAAAACAAGGGTAGGCCTAGCCTAACCTTAAGAGGTTACCAGGGTTGGATTTTGGACGATGGATTAGGCATGAGAGGCTAGTGGATTATTTAGTTCTTATAATAACCATGGTAACCTAATAAAACTAATCTATTCCAGCTATCCAAGCGAGGTAACCTCCGACTCCGAGTTTTTCCAAAAATTTAGCAGGGAAAGTGTTTGGATCACACAATTGTTCTCATCGGCTTTAGACATCTAGGGATAGTCACCTATCCTAGCCTAATTATAGAAAAAGATTTCATGGCTAAATATTATTTTTTAATCTCCATGGGACTTGCATATTTAATCAACATGTAGCCTACTCTTTAAACAATGCAAAATTGTTGGCAAATTAATATAGCCAAGGTTAGGTTAGCTAATGGGGAAAGCGATTTCTGAGTTAACCTAACCTACAAATTTGGAATAGGCCTATGATAGGTTTCTTGAAGTAGTGTAGCCTAACGATACTCCTTACTTTTGAGTATAGGATTATCCCGTAAATTTCAGATGCCAGCCGAAGCAAATCGGCTTCTAAAAGTTGGGGGAAGGATGTACGGTAGTATTCAAACGTATCGCCTTCCTTGTTTACACTACTCGCACACTCCTTTATATTTTGACTGCCGTGGGATACAATAATAGGATGAAGGGGGGCTTTTCCCCCCTAAGCCACCCCATGAATTAATTGTCATCTTATATATTGCCAGCATGGGGTCTGTAAGGTTAGTTACATTAGGTAAGTTAGGCACAGTATAGTATTGTAGCAATCCGATTGTGGGATTGGGTTGAGTTAGTTTAGCTTTATGAGGCAGAGTTTCTCAACTGAATATTACCATAGCCTAATACTCACAGATGTTTTTTCTGGAAGAGGCCTAGGCCTGTGGCTCCAGTTCAGTAGCCTGGGTAAGATTAGGAGTAGTGGGCATACCACTACAGACATACAGCATAACTCCTCTATAAAACATTAACCTAACCAAACAACCTAACCTAACCTAACCTAGTATTAATGTAGTACTAGGTTAGGTTAGGTTAATGTTTTATAGATGATTTATGCTGTATGTTGGTAGTGGTACGCCCACTACTCCTAATCTTACCGTAGCCTGGTCACCAATTTGACCCTGGTTTCGCCTGTCTCAACTCTTATGTATTCCCTCAAAAACAAATACCTGTATGTATAAGTTCAGAATAGTGAATCCTATACAGATTAAAATGCCCCAGAACGAGAAGCCCACCACGGAAGCCACAAGCGAACACCACCAGGAAGCGGGAATAGAAACACCCGAAGGAAAGGCCCACAGAACGAAAGGACCAGGTGACCAAGCCAACCAGTTAAGACAGGCCGAAGCCCGCAGGGCTAAGCAGCTCCAAACCACACCTGCCTATCCCTTCTAACCACTGACCTTTCCCCAACCTCGCGTATACACTACCCCTCGTGTCCTACACCTCTACCTACATGATGATGAACATGAATACACCTTAATTTAATACACCCATGCCCTGTCCCTAGGTTGAGCCAATGCCAACCAGTTCAGACAGGCCTAAATCTATGTATGTTTTTTCCATGCCAGACTAAGTTTCTGAAGACCAACCGCCCCCATAAATCTATATTTATTAGTGGCCCCTCCATCATTGACGAACATGCCTATTACATAAGGCATCCTCTTCAAACACTAATTCGCCGTAGTTTTAATCTACCGCGCAGAGCATTTAAAATCTGAGGAGCCTTCATCATGAGCGCACGCGACCTCACTCATGGCTTCAGTCATTATGAATTGGGTTCTCACTACGAAAAAACTTCGTAAACAATAAAAACAAAAACAAAATAAGAATAACTATCCAATAAGCTTTCCATCATATCGTGGATGTACTTGTGTGGATCTTTGACCAGACGCTGATTCAGGCGTCATTCTTCCTTCTCTGCTCTGCGATCAGCCGGCCTGGACGTGTCTCTCCACGCTCCGCTTGTTCCGCATTTGCTGCGTCCCTAGTGAGTTTTTTCTCATTTGTTTACTCCGGGATGTATCGAGTAAGGTTAGGATATGCGTAGCAGGAGTGTCCTGGGCTGGTTGCCCGCAGTGCAGTGTATTTTGGGCCGTGTGTTTGGGGCATCTATTTCGGATGTACCCTCGTGGTCCTGTTGTGGACAGTTGAATTTTTTGTTTTTTCATAGTTGAGTTAGCTTGTGATGCAGGCGGCTTTCATTACGCGATTAATTCTGCTGCCTTTTATCTTTCTGATGAGGTAGCGTTGCTTTGCTGACGTTCCCAGCGTATTTTTCTTCACTTAGTGAAGTTTTTTCTGGGTCCCGAGTCGGTCTTCCCTTGGTCGGAAGTTTTTTTCTACAGTGGTGTGTTGGCGGTGGTTCCTGTTGTTATATTTCCAGTGTTTTTTGTTTATATCTCAACAGTTCTTGTGCCGTTTGCTTAGGCCTAGCCAGCCGCTCGTAGCTTTGCCACATATACAAGTGTTTTTGTTTATTTTATAAATATGTCCTACTGTGTCCTGTGTATCCGGGGTTAGTTGTGTATTGGCTAATTCCACGGACTATGTTTGTTTCCTGGTTTAGTTGTGTATTGGCTAATTCCACGGATGATATTTGTGGTCCCTAGGTTAGTCGTGCTTGGCTATCTCTCGGGTCCTATGTGCGTTCAGATGGTATCTGTTCGGGGTGGGTTACTTTCCGGCGGGGTTTCCTCGGTTTCACCATGAAAATTCCGGCCGTGAGCCGTGTTTGGCCACGCGTGGTTTCAAATCAGGCGGGTGTCCCCGGCGAGTTGGTGTCTGTGGCTCTCCAAGACTGCGTCTCTGTGTTGGTGCCTGTTTCAGGCTCCCTATGATTCCCGGCGGATTGGTGGTACCCATCTAACCTTGTTCATGCGGACATATGTTATGTAGTTTTTCTACCCGGTTTTACAAACCAAAGGAAAAACCCTAGCTGTTGTTGTGGGCTTTCCTCCCCGGCGATCTTTTACAAAGAAGTGGGGATAGGAACTTATGGGGTTAACGTTTAAGACATCAGGTCTCACCCGGCGGGTGTACCTTGTTAAGGTGGGATCAACGAATTGGTAATTCAGTTTAGTTAAATGGTCCATTTTAGTGATACTATATGTATCGCCGCCCACACTCTTACGGTGATCGAAGGCTCAATTAGGGTTAACGTATTTTTTCATAAATTAGCCACACCCGGCGGGTGCTCCTGGGAAGGGGAAATACGGAATTTACAATTCAAGCTAGTTACCCAATTAATTGAGAGATACGGCTCTGTATCGCCGCCTTCACCATACGGCGATCTATGTGACAATTCTTTAGAAGTCAGGTCTCGTATCAGCCTGCCCTGTGTTAATCTGCTAAATACTTCAGGGGCCGGCGTCTTTGTGGGGGGTTGTTTTCAAAATTGAATCTTGTAACAGTCACCGCCAGACAGACTTTATAAACGCCATACTGGTCTTTTATATTATGTCAGAGGGTATTCTTAAAACTTTCTTAAAGACATGTCTAGATATTAGGATATCTTTATGAAAACCCCGCCGCATAACGAGCTGTAATCATTGTGAGATTACGCCTCGTTATCCGGCGGGTTATGAACACTTGTATGCGATCATTTTGGGTTAACCTTATGAGCATTAACTCCTGGAAATTTTCCCTTTTTTTTTTTTTTCTTTTTTTTTTCCAGGGCTGGGCTCCGGCGGACCAATACAGACCCTGCAGTAAGTCCCCACCAGTCTCTGTCATGGCTACCTTTGCCCCGGTTTTTGCTTTATGCATTAATCCAACCTGTGTCGGTATCCCTCTTTTTGCGCACACTCTTTGTATCAGGTGTGTTAAATGTCTAGACCGTTCAAGAGGTCTGTGGGTGATGCGCAACTGTTCCTTTTGCTCCCAACTAAGTGTCAAAGTCCTCCAAGATAATGATAAGACCGCAGCGGTCGCCTTACGAGAAGTTCGGCAACAAATGTCAGCGTATACTACGATTGTGGCTCATAAGTCACTGCAATGTGACAACGTCCCTCTTTGGGATAGGCTTCTTCTTGAGCACCCTCCCCCTAATAAACGTTCCTCTCGAGTAACTTGTCATAAGCCGGCGGAGACTGGACAGGGTTCTGTGTCGTCTCCTACCCCTGCTACCTCGAAACGTCACCGTGAGCCTACACCCCCGGCGGCAGTCTCCTCGTCTCCGGCGAGATCTAGGTCAAGGTCACCCCTTAGACACCAGCCACCCAGTCTTGCCTCTTCACCATCGAGTAAGAGGAGTAAGACAGAAAGTTCCAACAGGGGTCACGGCGATAAATCCTCCAAATCAAAGAGTAGTTCACGGTCACACCGCAGCCATAAATCTTCAAAAAAGGATTCCCATGATAGACAGGCCTACTGACACTCACCTGTTTCTAGTGCTTCTCGTCATACCTCTACCCCAGACAGAGTTGGTGTTCGGTCTCAAGGGTCCAGTGTAGTACATGTACCTAAAGATGATTTACCCATTAACATTTTAACCCTGGAGTTGGAGGGTTCAGAGGACTCAGTGGTTGGGAGTGTTTCAGACTCCCACGGGAGTAGAGGCCAAGGCCTAGGTGTTTGGCGATATTCTCGTCCGGGGCCTGACCACCCACTTCCGGCTCAAACTATTCACACAGTGGCTGACGTCCATCGGGACGCGGCGATCCCTTCCTCTACTCCTAACTTATCTTGGCGACAAGATGGTACCCCAGCTTCGGCGGGATCTTCTCAGGAGGAACAGGATGACAAAGACGAGGTTTCGATGATATCGGATATGGAAGGGCAAGAGTCAGGTTCAGGCTTCGATGCCGCACAAGATCTTAATGATTCATCAGTGAACACATCATCAAATCAATTTGTCACTGCACAGGAAATTGATGGGCTACTTGATAATGCTTTATCTAGATTTTTTGGCCAACAGCAGGAAACTCCCATAGTGGACTTGGGGGCTCCCAGGACAAGCTCTACGGTACGGCCTCTGATAACTTCTATTGCTTTGCCTCAGATCCCTCAACCCCCCTCTATGTCACCATCGGTGGTTATTAAGCCTGCTACAGCGGCATTGGCCACTTCGAATGTAAGGGTTATAACGGATGTCAATCCGCCCCCTCTAGACAGAGCGCCTCTCAAAAAGGTGGCTATGCCCTTGCTTTACGGACCAGACGAGTCATGAGTCCTTTTGACCCCCACTAAACCAGAGCTAGCCCAACCTACCTTGTCAGGGGAGATCCCAGTGCCGCGTGAGTGGGTCATCCAGGGCAATAAATCTAAGAAATTAAGGGCCTTGGATACTTCGGGGAATGTGCTAGATGTCAACATCAAGGCTATACCTAGTTATTATCACCAGAACTATTTTGTTTATACTGCTAAGCCTGCTTTACCCCCTGCCTCAGCTTCAAGATTGCTTTCTGACTGGTCTAAGCATGATGGGTTTAATGACATTAAGGCACTGTCAGCTCTCACTCCAGAACTCGATTTGCAAACCGTCACAGACGCGGCAGCTAATCCAGTCTTGAAGGTGGGGCAGTTGGGCCCAGGACCTTGGGTGGAATGGGAGACAGAGGCTCAAAACTTTGCAACCACATTTACTTCCAAAACTTCCCACCAGATCCCTCAGGATACTCATTCTTGGTTCTCCATGCCAGTGTGTTTTGCCGGCGGAGTCCCTTCGGCTTTGTTTGCTTTCTTAGCTGCCCCTAAAATTAATCTTTGTGAGCTAAAAGGCCCTTTCACTACCCCTACCCCAACTCACCTAGACCGAGAATTTAGGCTACGGGGGAAAGCTTTTCGAATGTTCTCTCAATACATAGTGTCTCAACAGGTAGCTAAGTCTTTGCTCCGGTCCACTCAGGCAATCGCACACGCGGATGCCAGACGTTCGGTTGAATTGTCCCGGCGATTGCTTCTTCAGTCGTCAATCCAATCATTAGGTGACGTCCGCACTGCCTTGCTTGAGGCGGTACGAGCGAGACAAGATCTGAGAATATCCTTAGTCCGCAAACTGCCTGAGCGCATTGCGAATCAGGTGGTCATGTCACCAGTGCTCACTCCCTCTTTAATGTCCCCTGAAGTGTGGCGAACGGTTTTTAATATGGCTCAGGCCGTTAAACACAGTCCCACCCCTTCTAAGAAACCTGCCTTTAACTTCCCCAAACCCAGGCCAGTCGCTAAAGCTCAGCCGGGGGGATCTAAGCCCTTTCTTCCACCTAAGTCCTCCTCCACTCAAGGTCAGTTCAGGCATAGACAGGGTAGGTTTTCAGGTCAGAAAGGACGAGGCTATAATAAGCCAGGTCAGGGCCCGTCTTCTGCCAACGCCAGCCAGCCGGCGAAGCGTCCACCACCGCCAACTCCACCACCGTCAAAAAACTAAGGTCTCTCTCACTCCCGGTGCCAGTAGTAAGGCCGGCGGATCCGAGGGTAGTACAGCCGGCGAACCCTGGTCTGCTAACTGGGTCGTTCCGAACGTGTCACAAAGCATGGCCAATGAACATTTGGGCACGGATGGTGGCACGCAAGGGCATCACTTGGCAGTGGCTCCGGCGACCTCGCTTACGTCAGCCGACAACGGCGAATTTTGTTTCTTTAGAGGTGGAGTCACTGGTCCAGGAAATGATTGCCAAGAATGTCATCATCCCGGTCCCCCCAAATTACCCTGTATTCACGTCCAAGCTCTTTTTGGTTCCCAAACGGGACAGTGTTCAGATGAGACCGGTCGTCGACCTGTCTTATCTGAACCTTCACATTCACAACGAGTCATTCCGAATGTTAACAGTACACCAAATCAGGCTAACACTTCCGCCGGGGGGTTGGATGTGTTCCCTAGACCTGACAGATGCTTATTGGCACGTATCGGTCAACAAACGATTTCAAAGGTTTCTGGCCACGGATCAGGCACCAAAATTTTGTTTTTCAGAGGATGCCATTCGGTTTGAACCTGGCACCTCGACTATTCACGAAATTAGTCCGGCAAGCCCTGATGCCGTTGTTAAAGCAAGGAATCAGAGTTCTGTGGTACCTAGACGACTGGCTGGTGGTGGCAGAGACAGAGCAATTATGCATCAAACATGTCAACATACTTTTAACTCATGTCAAAGCTCTATGCTTCAAGGTAAATCTGGTAAAGTCAAACCTTGTCCCCTCACGAGTAATTCAGTGGATAGGGCTGGTTTGGGACACAGAGGCTCTCAATCTGAGTCAGAGTGTGGACAATCGCAACAGGTTTCGCAGGAAACTGTTCAGGTTTCTTCACAGTCTGACTACGACACGGAGGGTCTGGGAGTCTCTGGTCGGCTCTCTCAACTGGATTCAACTAACTGTAATGTTGGGCCGGTTGAAAGTAAAACGGTTAATATTGGAGGGCAACAAATATTTCCCACTCTTACCGGCGGGAAAATTATGGCCCATCCCAAAATTAATCCACACCTTACTGGCGGTCTGGGCGAAGAGGGAAACGCTGCACTCAGTAATGTCATGGACCTCTCCTCCGCCAACGGTATGGGTAGACACGGATGTGTCAGGCATGATAGGTTGGGGATTTCAGTCAAGCCAGGGGCACCAGGGTCAGGGGCTTTGGTCCCACTTAGAAATCTCCCACATCAATGTCAAAGAATTACTAGTCCCCCTTGTATTTCCTTCAGGCTCACGGCTCTACTTTACGGGGTAAGTCGGTGGCCTTCAGAATGGACAATCTGAATGCAGTTCACTGTATTCAGAAACAGGGGTCAACGAGATCAAGGAAGTTGCTAAACCTGTCGGAAGAGATTTTTACTCTAGCCAATAGGCTAGACATTTATCTTCACGCATCTTATCTCCCGGGCGTAGCAAACGTCTGGGCAGACGCTCTGTCCCGGAGACAGAGCACGACAGTAGAATGGGAGCTCAAGCAACCCATTTTCAACCTAATGATTGCAGAGCTCTACCATCCACAGGTGGATCTGTTTGCGTCCGAGGGGACTCACAAACTCCCTCTATACCTCACCCGCCGGACGGAAACGCTGGCAGGGGGGCCGGACGCCCTAGTGACAGACTGGAACAGATGGAGCTCCATCTATCTGTTTCCGCCGCCAGACGCGTCACTAATGTGCCACGTCGTGAACAAACAACGAGAGTATCGAGGCTTAGTCTCGCTAATCGCACCCCTGTGGCCGGCGCAGTTATGGTACCAGCAATTGAAGACGTGGTGCTCGCACCCGGTGTCGCTCCCGGTCGAGTATTTCCACTTAGACACGATTGGCAACCTAGCGACCTCGCTGACTTTTGCATTATGGACATTCAGGAGGCCAAGTGGCTAGCACCGTATGGTAGAGATGTGACCAATAAATTAATCAATCAATATACTCAGTCTACGAAACGACAGTATCAATCACATTGGCAAGCCTTTACTTCTTGGATCATTAGAACAGAACAGACTGTGCCCTCAGTGGCGTTAGTATTTAATTATTTGAATTATCTGTTTGAGCATAAACGTTTATCTGTGGTAACGTTGAAAAATCACTTAACTGCGATTAGAGTGCCCTTTTTAGACCTTACAGGTCTCTCCATACCGGTGGCGGAGGAAACAGGTTTTATGAGAGCATGTTTTAAACTCCGCCCACCTCCCCGTCAGCTCATGCCTACTTGGTCTCTGGACAAGGCATTGTCTTTACTTCACTCTCGTCTGTACCAAAATACTGCAGATGTTGCGTTACTTTTAAAAAAGGCTGTATTCCTTTTGGCTTTGGACAGAGTGTCTGAGCTGGTGGCGATGAGCAACACACCTAATTGCCTTAGGTTTGGTAGACTTAATGAATGTATTCACATTGCACCTTCCCCGGGATTTGTAGCCAAGAATGAGCACAGTGCGCACGTGTTTTTTTAGTTCACTGTGCCGGCGTTAAAAAGGGGAAAGGTGCACCATAATCTATGTCCAGTGCAAGCTCTAACCAAATATTTGAGAGTAGCTCCTCTAAACCCCCAAGGTGCTTTATGGGTAGCGAGTACGGGCAAACGCTTACTGAAACGGAGGTTAGCTTCTCTTCTGGTCGAAGTCATTAAATAAAGTAATCCCGGCGTTGTGGGTAGGGCCCACGATTTACGCAAATGGGCAGCCTCTTTACGTTTCTTGAAGAATTTTTCAGTTGAAGATATTTCGTCCACACAGTTGTGGGCGTCTAATCATACGTTTTTGACTAGATACTTGTCAGTTGCTCTAGAGAAACCTTCCTTACCATGTATAGCTTTAAGGCAGAGGATCTAGGTGGCCCTTCAGTCACTTTTGACCGCTGTGCTCCCGGCCATTTGCACTCGATTTTAACCCTTTAAAAGCCTTAATAATGCTCCTAACTTGCTGCAAATTGGTGCACGACTTAAGTCGAGCGCCGCCAATAAAGGGTTAAGGCTTCCTCAGTATATATCATCCATCATTTGTTGTAACTCTTCCCCCGAGTTGTTAGGATAAACTTTGTCTCAGCAAATCTGAAGATGCTTTGGTGTTCCCCATTAACATTTATACCTTTATTGTCCCGCTGAAGATCACTAAATATGTCCCTCAAACACGCGTGAACAGAACACATTTGATATTGTATTATGTCATTTACCTAATAACTCGAGTTCCAATGCACGTTATAGTCTGATTTTGTTTAATGCAAACAATAGCATTTCAATTATAAGGAATCACAAAAAATTAAATATATAACATTAAATATATATATACATAAATATATAAATCGGAATACAATAATCACTATTACTGTTTTATATTTTGTTGCCTTTACATACACAACTGTGTATGGGCGGAGCTTATTAACTATCAATGCACTTGTTTCACTGGAGTCGTTTACGCTGCACCACCAAAGATTCAAATTATTCGAACCTGCTGCCAATGTGTGGCTAGGACTTTGGCATACCCCTGGTCTACGACTTACCGCTGTGAGTGTACCTACCCGATAGCACTATCGTTAGTGATAGCCATTTGTATTTTTACTACTGTTAATGTCTTATCAAGTTGCAAATTTGATTTCAATAGAAAATGTTGACACCAATTGTAGTTTCGTTATTCATGCAGAGTTTAGTAAAATTTACCAGAATGTCCCCGACTTCCCAAATTGACTAATTCCTTTAAAGTGACAATAGTGCGTTGTTATGTGTGCGATTAGTTTGCTTGGAAAACAGATTAACTTGCTCATGTAGTAATGTGGTGGATTGTGTTCTTTTATTTATAAATTAAGCGTTATAATCGACGCGGGTTGGCACCGAGTTACGATCAAGACAGCAAGCGTTATATCTGACGTGAATTGATCCTCAGCTGGTTCAGCCCTTGGCTATCCCGGCAAATTTTATAGTCGACGCGGGGTAACACTGAAAGAGTTGGACAGCAAGCGTTATAACTTACGTGACCTTGTCCCCAGCATGAACTGTATCCATCCTTTCCCACCTTAGGATTTATATCCTTTCCTACCTTAGAACTGTCTGTGAGGCAACCAAAGATTATTTTTAAGCCAGCAGGCTGAATGCTTGTCGATGGTTGATTCGGCTGAAGTAGTGTCTCTTCTGTCTGGGATGTCACAGTTGGGGCATCTCCGGGCAAGAGGGGCACTCTGGGGGGCTGAGGTGTAACCTTCTCTGTCTGGGATGTCGCGGGTGAAGCGTCTCCGGGCAGCAAGGGCACGGCTGGCTTTGGTCGATTTGGTGTTGGCTCTGGTTGGGTTTTCAGGGATGTTGCAGGGATTGCTGGACCAATTGTGCATGTTTTGAAGTATGAATTAGGATCTGGTCATCGGGGGAACAGGTTTTGGAGAGAGTTGTGGTGGTGGGTGTGTCCACGTGTTTGGGTGCCTCGCTCTCTTGCTGGTTTTGGATAGAAATCAAGGGCTGTGGGGGCATTGAAGGTTTCTTGCGAGTGCACGCCTCTAAGATGGTATTGTGGGTGAAGTGTAGGGTGTTTGGGCGTTTGCAGGGGTTATGGGGGATTGATCAATATTTGAGATGACGATGGTATGTCGATGAATGGGCGATAGTTGAGCTTTTCTCTTCCGCTTCCATTCGTGTTTCTCTTCGTTTTCTGTGATGACCGCAGGTGACGGAGCTCAGGATCTTGAAAGGTCACTCTGTTGTTGGTGCCGACTTTTGATGGTGGCAACACGGACAAAGGTTTTATGCAGGTTTGGGGCTGTTACTGCATTCCTAGGCTGCATATCACCATCGTCGTCGAGAAAAAAGTTCCGACCCCGGGGCTAGAGCTGTTTTTTCTCGTCGTCACGGTGATAAGGGTGAAGGTGCTGTAAGAAGTAATACCAGACATCATTCAGTTGTCGGTAGTCGATGCAGAATCGAGAGGAACCATATTTTTTCCTGACCAGGACGACGGGTGTCAACCATGGGCTGGTGGAGGGTCGGATAATGCCAGCATCCAACATTTCTTGTACTTGGGTGTCTTCCTCCTTTCTTTGTAGAGGGTTCTTCCGCCGGATGGGTTGGCGAATTGGAGGCCCTGTGGTGTTAATGGGATGTTCCAATAGGTGAGTGTGTCCTATGTCATGGGCAGAAGTGGCAAAGAGGTCCTGGAAGGACATGAGCAGCTGGTGCAGGTCTCCTTGTTGTTGTGTTGTAAGGCGAGATGGAATTTCTGGTAGCGTTGGAGGTCGTTGGGGTTCGTTTGATAGTGGGGGTGAGTTGGTTTCGTCATAGGGTTCCAGTTCCCCTATGATGAGGCCTCTGGGCAATGTTAAAGTCCTGTCGGATATGTTGGTGGTCCGCACATAGTTGTGGTGGTTGGAGATCAGTGCTGGTGCGGCAAGACATTCTCGGTCGAAGGGGCTCTGGAGAGTTGGTGTTAGGATCAGATCGCCCTCCAGTGTAGGCTGGATGGTCACCCATTTCTCGTGGTGTGGGTGTAGGGTGATGTTCTTGGTCACCACAGCTTGGAAGATCTTGACAGTGCGGATGGAGTGAGTAGTTGATGCGGCTACTGGGTTATTGGAGTATTCTTCCGGAAGATTGGGGTCGTAGATTAGGATCCGTCTGGTGCAGTCGATGGTAGTTCTCAGTGCAGTCAACAGGTTGTATCCAAGATATCCATCGATTGGGTTGTTGTAGATGAATTTGTGAATGGCAACCGTGCCCAGGCACTATGGTGGCAATGTCCAGTGGGGCTCTTTCTCCTTGATTGGGAATGATGTTATCGTTTGCATCGATCAAGATTACAGTTGAAGACTGGATGGGCCCGAATCTTTTGGCATATTTTTTTAAGTAATTAGAAAAAAACAAAATTTGGAGGCACCCGTGTCAATGAGTAGACAAGATTTGGCACCCTCTATGGTGAGGTCCAACGGGGGGTTTCCCTTCATGAGCCCTCGCTATCCGGACATAATGAGGGTGGGGGCGGCTTAACAACCCTGGTCTTCAGGTGGGGTCTTCTGTTCTGCCTCGGTTATCTCGTCTGGGATGGGCTCTTCTGTGCAGTTCTCTTGCCCTGCAGTTCCGTCTTTGGTGATAGCAGCCAAGCGACGGGGCCGAATCCACGAAATTTGGCCCCAGAACGCTGGTACTCTGGGTCGCCTAGCAATGAAGTTGCTGAAGGACTTGCGTAAGCTATTCAGAGGGCATCGTGGGTTGCAGGGCTTCCACTCATTCGGCTTGACTCTAGCCCATTCTGCGGGCTTATCAATTGGCCGGACGGGAGTGGAGGTAGGTTGAGGAGCTGGAGTTTGAGGCTTGGTGGGAGCTCAGCTGATGGCAACTATATACCTTTTCCTTTTCATGACACTGTCTCACTGCCATGATCCATCTGATGACTGGCAGATCCAAATCGTACCCTCGAGGCTCTGTCACGGCAAAGTGGTCCCTGCCATTCGAGAGTAGGATCCTGAGTAAGGCATTAAAGACGTGGTCTTTGCGGACGGCGGCAGTAGCAGTAGGAAAGGCAGTGACCACAAGCTGGCTGAGGAGGCTGATGGTGGTGTCGAGGTCCCCTTCGAACTTGGTGTCATGGAACTTCTGGTTTACGAGTACAGATCCAAGAGACGGGCATATAGCACCCGTGGTGTAGGTCTCGAACTGTTCCCAGGTCAGATCGGGGTTATCATACACGTATGCCGACTCTAGGGATATATGTCTCCCCAGCTTCATAACGATGGTGTGAATCTTAGGGGTGTCTTCATCTTTAGAGACAATATCGAGCACTGGTTTAACAACCTCGAGGTATGTTGTAATGTCATGCTCCTCTGGCTTGAAGGAAATCATTTCCAGAGATTTTCCAGCCATGATGTCTGTTTGTTGCGGTCACTGTCTGGTAAAAATATATAGAGATCCTGAAAGGCCGTCCCCCCGAGTTGAGACACTGCTGCCACCAATGTTATGCTGGGTGCGAAGGGAATTTAACCTTCCCGAAAATCCCTGGGCCTGGCGCGGTTTCGAACCCTGGTCAGTGAACACAAGGGCCCTGAGTAGGCTTGCCAGACTCGCGCGCTACCAACTGTACTACCACGGACGTACAATAGGAAAGTAACCTTAGTTCTCCTTGAAGAACCATGTGATAGTCTCGTGGTGATACACGTGCCAAGTTTCTTGAACTTTCCACCCACGACAATTTTACACTTTCCCAGACGTCAGCTCGGGTAGTTTTGTGGTTGCGGGATTTTCAGGTACAGGGTATCACAGATACCAATATATCCGTGATAAACTCTGATATTCAAGAGACACTCAGTGCACTATTAATATATAGTTGGTGTGTAATATTCTTATTGCTATTTCAAAGGAGCAGTAACCCCCAGCCTTTAATACTTTTGCAATTCATATCAGCTCTGGGGTATATATTTCCATGTCCATGATTTTGTGTATTGTATTTATGCCATTATATGTGTGAATAATTAGTCATGTAAGCCATTCCATGTTGTTATCTTTACTGAATATAATAAATGTAATCCTGTGTTGTCCTTACACCTTTGCATGTTTGTGTGTGTGTCTGTGTGTGAATGCATTATCTGCCAAGTTAAGTTAGAATCCACTTTATAGCCAGTAAACCCAGTAAAAATACTGGTATAACTATTATTACGATATTTCATGCGCACACACACGCTCATACTCATGCACGCACAAACACAAAAGATGCTCCGTCTATTAACCCATGAAGTGCGATAGGCCTCACGGAAGGGTCACCATAGCGAACGCAATAGGCCTCACGGAAGCAAGACCATAAAAAAAAACTTCATAAACACCCCAGGGGCTCTCAAAACAAAGGATATGTCATTAGGTGAGATAATTCCCCTCTAGTACTTCTTACCACTCATCCATATGTTTCTCACCCCCCCCCCCTTTCCCCTCCTTATTTCCCCCTCCCCCCCCCCCCCCTCCTCAATTATCACCTATTTTTTCCTCTTATTTTCATCATTTATCGGTCATTCTTCTCTCACTCGGTAATGTAGCACAAGTAGGTTGCATAAGCGATCATTATATAACACCGAGACACCGCCCCGCTCGCCTCAGTTACCTCACAGACAGCAAGAGGGGAGGGTTGCGCCTGGCTCACTCTCGCCTGAGAATATGACCGGGTGGCGAATATTTACGTTTTTCACCACCCAAATGCTTTTCCAACTTATTTTAGCACTCTTGAAGGTTCATATATACGTCATATATGTAAAATAAAAGCATATTGAAAACAAATAATGCTCTATATTGTAAATATAACGAATTCTGTCAGAATCCAAGGCTAGAAATTTACAAATAAGTACCCTTGCCCCTAGGGTATTTTCGTGTTTAATAGGTTAATGCTGACCCCACCAATCACAGACATCTTCATGAATGTATCCGTCCTCCCCCCACCCCCCACCCTCTCCCATCACAAAGGAAACTGTAGACTTATAAAATATTTAGGTGTACTGTAGGTCATTGGCCTGATGAAGCTATATGTGAAACATTGTAATCAATTGCTCCTCTTCATATGGTGTTTATACGAACAAATCAAAAGTGGTTCTGTTTCCAAAGTTTTTCAATCTCCAGAAGTGGGTGGGTTTCTTTGCCTCTTGGATGCACAATCTGCTGCTAGCTTTCTGATCTAATTGCCAAAAAACGGTTGTGTGAAATCTGTGAATCCGCTTTCCCTTTGTCCTCCAGATGGAATGCATGTTCTGTACTGTGCCAGTGGTGTGTCAAAGGCTCTATGAGAAATAGTCCTCCAGCTGGAGTGCATGTTCTGTACTGTGCCAGTGGTGTGTCAAAGGCTCTATGAGAAATAATGCAATTAACTAAGTGAAATAATGGAAAAGCTTCTCACCACGCCTGTAGCCTACCACCACCAGAAAGAGACTGAGTGGCGAAACGAATCTGGAACGAGAGGACTAACCACCGCCATAGCCAACATACCGAGATCTCCAACTCTACCTCCACCATCTCCACCGCCATCTCCACCACCACTGTTGCCACACACTCAAGGTCAACCTCCCGCATCAAAGAAAATTACTCAAGGGCAGACAACTATATACCCCACAAGACAGAAAAATATATGATCAGTTTCTCGCCGATTACACTTCTCCTGCAACATCCCAAACCTACAAACTTGCAACCACTGTCCACTCCATCTACCTCCAACCTGCAAACCACATAAGCAGCCCCAGAACAAACCAGAAGGCCAAATATAAATTACCAAAGCCCCGAGCAACAAGATGCCCACCTTCTTCTTCTTTCAACATCGTATTTATAAGGATAATTAATCTAACAAGTGCACATCTTGCAAACAATGCACACCTTCATTCACCAAGCCCATACAAACCACGCAAGGCCAAGACAACAGGAAAGCAACTCCCCCAACATGCAAGGCTAGCAATTGCCTGTGTTCTTTCTCTGCCCACCACACCAAGACAAAAAGGGAACAACCGCCAATCTATATAGAAGTACAAGAAGTAATTAACATCGAAATAACACATTCTCCAACCACAGCAAAGAAGTTATTCACCAACATGGACAATCCTGAATTACAGAATAATGAGGAAAAGAGAAAGAAAAGATAACACAAGAAATGGCACCATAAACACCGGACATCCCCACGCCACTCTAGAGCACAGCCGCATCACCGCCATGGCCAGGAAAGCCAAGATATACGGTTACCATCCATCACCCCACCTCCAAGCCACACGGAAACAACCGCCATACAATACCCTACCCCTAGGCTCCTTTCTGCTGCGCAGCCACACCAACGCCAAGACGCTGAGTAAAGGGGTGACCTCGGCAGGAAATTCTAAGATCGATACCCAGTTGGAAAACTGTTCTTATTAGTTACTGGACGTAAGACATTTGGAATGTTGGGTCACCTCGGTGGGAAACTGTTCTTATTAGTTACTAGATGTAAGACAGTTAAACCTCAGTAGGATACTGCTCTTATTATTTACTGGACGTAAGACAGTGGAATATTGGGGCCCCATGTAAGTGGAAAAACAACTGTTCTTATTAGTTACTGGACGTAAGACAGTTGAAATATTTGGGCCACAATTAACATCACCTTCAGTTCTTCAAAGCTCTTATAAAGACCAGAGCAGTCAGGAGCTCTCTCCTGTGTTAACTCGATTATATTTACTTATGCATTGGTATATGGTATACAGTATAGTATGCAAGATCCAAAACCCAAGAGTTTGAGTAAAACTGTGGGAACCCAGTCACGGCAGGACAAACTCCACGGCCAACGCATCTGCATCTACCGGAGACGGGATTACTTATTCTACAAATCGAAAGTGAAGTTATTATACCGTTACAATACACAAGAGAAATAACTGTGAAAAGGATCTATACTTAGTGTATTTATAGAGAAAGAGTATACAAAGATCAACAGTGGAAATCAATCAAAATACATCTACCTGTATATAAAAAAGAAGTATTCTAGAAACAGTGGGTACTACAAGCTTATACAAAGAGCGAGAGAAAGAAAGTACTAGTGAAGCCCAAATAATATTATTTTTATTAATCTCACCACCACACCCCCAATGAAATTAATTAAAGTATATATGATCCACCGGGATTCGAACCCGGGTTATCACACACATATTTTTGCCACCTTAACCATTACACCACCAGGACGGTGGTGTAATCAGGGAAGTACTGATAATCATTCTGGTAAAGAAAATAACCAATAAATTCAAGTTAACTTATGCGTAAGCACCATAGTGAATTAACTCAGAAAAAATAATTACATTTAGCTTCCAACTCAGAATAACTCTACGCATATTGAAATCAAAAGTTTGTATATATATAATCACCATGTAGCCTGTCTAAGCACAAGTGTAAATCCTCAATAAAAAAGAGTGCTATCTTTATCTCTGAAATAAATACAGGACCAGTGTAAGCCTTCAGTTAGAAGGCGGTCCACAATACGCACCTCGACATAGCATAGAATAATCCAGTCTTACGAGTCAGACGTAGTGGAACCTCGTTCGTGCATCTATTATTGTTGTTCTTGACCATTTATTCTAGACTTACGTATGCGATATTCTTGTGCCAATAAATAGAATATGAATGCACGCCTTGTTATAATTATCCTCTATTACTTTCTGTGTCTGTGGTAAAGCAATTTTACCTTCTCCAGTTAGGAAGAACCCACTTATTCAAACCAATCAACCCCAGTAAAAACCTGGCATAACACTAAGTATAATATGTGGTACTCAAATCTGATTTGTAAGAGGTAACTCTAATATACCTTGCTGAAAAAATTTGCTTAAATGAAAAAATGGCACCCGGTCTACCATTCATCCCCCAGTTGGTATTTGTGTACTGTGCCAGCGGTGTGTCAGAGGCTCGGGTGGAGGCTGGACGTCGGGCGGCTGGTGAGGCGCGGCGGAGGGCAGAGGGCATGGTGGAGGCTGTGGGGGGGAAGCTGGGCCCCTGTCTGGCTCTCACTGAAGATGTACCTCCAAATACACACCACACACCTGGTTAGTCTTATTAATACTCAAATCTTCACTTTATGTCAAGTTGCTCACTCAACTTTGCTCTCAATAGTCCTCTGCCATAGTAAAAGAGGGACCAGAGAGAGCAGAGTTGAGAGAGAAACTTAGCATAGTGCATATATGTGAGGTGATGCAAGCTGGCAGGCTATGGTAGTTTGACCACATGGAGAGAATGGATGAAAATGAATGAGTGAAGAATGTAATTAATATAGAAGTGGAGGGAAGGACAACAATTGATAGACGAAAGAAGACTTGGAACGAGGTCCTAAGAATGGCTCTCAGAGTTAAGAGACTGAACAAGGAGGCTGCAGGGGACCATGCAGCATGAAGGGCAGTTACTAAAGCCATCATCACACATAAAAGAGTCGGTGCCCGAGTCCAGCACAAGTGAACGATGGGTGACACTCTTCGTGACTCTGGCAAGAACCAGTCCGAGTAGGTCACTGTTCCCGATTCACCAAGAGTCAACAAGAGTCCGTACGTGTTCATCCAAGAGTCAGTACCAGTCACGGAGAGTCAACAAGAGTCACGAAGAGTGTAACACGAACCCAACACGAGTTGAGGAAATTGAAAAATAACGGTTCCAGGGTACGAAAACAAAGAGTCGGTACGAGTCAACACGAGTCAACAAGAGTGTAACAAGAGTCAACAAGAGTGTAACAAGAGCCAACAAGAGTGTAACAAGTCACGAAGAGTGCCATCATCTGGGGTGTCATCGGACAATGTACCGGCATATATGTATGTATGTGTGTATGTATGTAATAATAAAATTAATAAAATTAATAATAAAACTAAGACAGTAATAATTAAAATCAGACAGACAGTAAAAAATAATAAATAATCAGATATACTCATGCACACCCCGTAGCTGGGGGTGGCCGACTCGAGACAGACCGAACAGAAACAACACTTAAAGTTCCATTTTTTATGGTTTGGTACCACTTTCGCGTTCCCTCACCCCTTTCTGTCTCGTCTAGTAGATGAAATTTACAAGGGGAGGAGGATTCCTAGCCAACCGTCCCCAGAAGGAAAAGTAGGACAGTAAAATAGACAGATAGAAAATAGTAAGTAAAAAGTATATAGTACAAATATATGGAAAAAATATATAAAGAAAAGAAATAGCGCTAAAAATGTCATAAATTGTCGCACACATTATCGCTTGCTTAGACCGAATGACCTCTTCCCCTCTATCAATCTACTGTATTTATCTTCTGTATCTAATTATCTTCCTTATTAATGAACACAATTATTTGTTGTTTCATGTTTTTTTAATCATTATTTAGGTTCTAATGCTATAGAATGGACAAATATACTATCCTACCATTACGTTAACCCATCCAGTACCAGCGACGTGTGTTATATTTTATTCTACCTATATTTAGACGATATTATACAGCTTAGGAAGGATCTGTGGTAGTTCAAATGGTTGGTTGAGATAGTTCGAAACTTTATTATTGCTAGAGGTCCTTCCTAATCTCAATAATATTGTGTAATAGTTTCCAGAATATGATGAAAAGGACGTCCCTGGTACTGAACGGGTTAATAATTATTATGAAAAAAAAAAACAGAAAATAAAAGCATTCCCCCTATCTTTTATGTAAGGCTGAACGTATGATACCGACACCTTATATTATCAGAGAGTATAGGCTTATTTCATAATTCGCACATTTTACGCTCACTTGGAGCTAACGACCTTCGATCTATATCTCCATTATCTAATTGTCTCCCTTATTAATGGACAGCATTATATGTTGTTTGATGTCATTTTAATAATTGTTTAGTTTTTAATGCCGTGGAAATGAAATAAACACTGTCCTACCATTACATTAATTATTATTATAACAAAAGAATATAATACAAATTTCTCCCGTCTTTTATTCAAGCCGATCAATTTATCTTTCAGAAATTTAAGTCTGTTTCATAAACAAGCTTATTTTTGCTTACATTATCGATTGCTTTCACTTCTCACTGAAGAATCCGGAACATAATTTAAACAAAAAATGTAATCGACTGTGTAATTTTGCTCATTATGTGTTAGTGGTATAATTAGTTTATTTAGCCCATCAAATCAGAAATTATTCACAGATTCCAAAGAGACCAAATAACAAATATGAAAGCTGATAAATAAGGGAGATAGCTACTGTAGATACAGATAGAAATGAATACAGTAGTTAGAAATATAAGTAATAGAGAGAGAGAAAGCAGATGGCAGGGTAAATTATAATACGAAATGTACACAAATAACACTAGTGGTCTCTGTTTTCTAAAGGGTCACCGAAGTTACGATGTTTTCGATCTGTTTTCTAAAGGGTCTTTGCAATATGTTTTCATATGGTTAAATATGGTTTAATATTATATTTTGAAGAAGTTGGGTCACAAGCGAGTCACGAAGAGTTATGCAGAGTTCAACAAGAGTCAAGACAAGTCACGAAGAGTCAACAAGAGTCAACAGGTGTTGACTAGAGTCTACACGTATGTCCTTCGGACTCGTGACGGGGACAAGAAATTTCATGCAGGTTTGAAATTTCTAGGCCACGTCACGAGTACTCAGGACACACCCCGATACCAACAGTACTCACACGAGTGTAACACGAGTCACGAAGAGTCACAAAGAGTATGCCAGAGTCATTGCCAAATATGGAAATTTCATCACTTGTGTTGGACTCGGGCACCGACTCGTGTATGTGTGATGATGGCCCTTTTAATCGATACCGATATCAATTAATACTAAACTATGATTTGTTTTATGTTATGTATTTGGTATTGCTTTCTCAAAGTGATGGCAACTGAAGTACCGGTATATCTATTTTGTGAACAGGTGTGATGAGTGTCAGGTGCAGCAGTGTGGTGGGTGAGGTGCTAGACAAACAAGCAACCACTCTGGTCACCTCCACAGTCAGGGCAACCTTCGCTTTACTCTCTTACGGTGTTCCCAAGACCAAGAAACAATGATTAATGTTAACTAATAGTTAATTGTACGTGCTACCCAAGTATTGTAAGTTTTACCCAAAATCGAGAAACAATTACCAACACTATCTTAGATATGATATAAGTGTTGCCAGTGACCAAGAAACAATGAACAACATTCTCTTTCACATCTTTATAAGCATTACTTAAGAACCAAGAAACAAGGTTATGACAACCCAAAGGGAAGGAAGTGAAACCTTATATTTAGTATAGTGGCTACATAGTCGATGACGTAAAGCCTAATATACTTATTATGGCCCCAGCGCCCTAGGCATGAGTAAACTTGAATAACTCCAGTCAAGAAACTATATCTCATAGGTGATACAATTTATATTTACTAGAGAACATATTATATAGATGTGTATGCCACTAACAAAAAAGGAAATAAGAGTAAGAAAAAATACAAAGAATCATATATCATATTTCAAACTGCGTGCCTCTTTTGCCATCATATTATTCATCCATGTGGCATATGCAACTCCCTGGCGTCCCACCAGGCAACGATGCATTCGTTCTCTACAGTGTTATATCAAGATCAGCAGTTAGATAGGAATGGGAAGGAGAGAGAGCCATAGACATCATTGACTATGTAGCCCCTATCGTATACTGTATACTAGGTTTTCCTTCCTTTCAAGTTGCCAAACCCGAAATTTATTAGTGGCTACCACGTCAATGACGTATAGATTCCCTAGAATATCACGACCGGAGGGGGACATTCAACTGCAATAACACAATCTTCTACAGACCACAAAACAAGTTCAATAGGAAACAAATTATTAAACAAATATGTTTATTATAGATATAGGTAAAGAGTAAGTAAAATATGCAAGGCTGTATCTTAAAAATACTCTTGCGAAAAATAGCTAATAGTAAATAGAGCTAAGAATAAAAATTTCAAATATATCTTACTACTGTATTTGTCCTTATCCTAAACAAAACATAACATTTTATGCAATAAGGTTTTAATTAAGGTAAGGAAGTGAACCCGTGTTTCTAATTGAACCCCCTCCCTCCATCTTTGTTGGCAGAATATACTGTATATTTGAAACACCAAAACCTTATAATCAAGGTATATATGAGATGCGGCCTGACCAAAGCCTCACCTCATCTGCCCTCACTTCAACCAACCTAACCAGCGACACCCCAGCAGCAGTTTAAAGAATTGGTTCCATCCGACACCTATCCACACCCACGATCAAGAACGTCAGAAATATATTCAAGTCACCCCCTTATTCAGCCACAGAAAACACAAAGCCACTTTGTGTCAAAGAAAACGCCCAGCGGTCCCATGCCCGGGCAAACTATATAATAAACCTGACGAATTACCAACACGTGAGACCAGTCATACGCAGATTACTACACTCCTGCAACACCCAGATCCTGTAAACCTTCACATATCATCAACACCAACTGTCTCCAGCTTACGAGATAACCAACTAGCTGAGAAACAACCCCAAAGACGGAGAAAAGGAGCCAAAGCACGGAACACGTGCGTCACCCAGCCCCAGCCACTTCAACAACACTTTCACCTATTACAACCCCTACACAACCCCCTTTACCAAACCCTGTAAGGCCCTTGTGGCAAGACTCCTGAAAACTATAAGCAGGCCCTTCCAACCACCAAGAACATCTCCAATTAAATCCTGTAATAAACCCCCCAAAAGTAGTCACAACAAGAAAGATGCTACCACCAATATCTTCACATCCACACCAGCCAGAGACGCCCAACACAGTTCTACATTACAGCGACTACAAGGGCTGCCCAAAAAGGTAGCTGCCGCCCCTTCTGCTCCTGCAGAAGGCAAAACCTCTACCTGCGTGCCCTTGCTGCCCCGAACCAACTCCAGCATGACAACGCAGCCGAAAGATACACTACCCACGCTGGCCAGACCTAAGGCAAGCAATCAGCCTGCTGGCTTGAGACAAATATTTGAATCCTGTAAAGGTTTTCCTAACCCCTTCTGTACCGCGACATCTTATTAATTTTATTCTAGCTATATGTTAACTATTTTGTACAGTTTTAAGAAGAATATGTGGTAATAAAAAGGGTTAGGGAAATAGTTTGAAGCCTGTTATTTGCTAGAGGACTTTTTTTACATGAATAAAATCGCCTAATAGTAGCCAGAATAAAAATTTAAAAAATGTCGCCGGTACTGAAGGGGTTAAGGAAGAAAGGAAAGAGGATACAAAGGCTTGTCATAGTACACAACTAGGGCTATTACCCCAAGGAGGCCAGTTTTTAGGATCTCTGAATGGGCCATACTAGTTGTTGTTCAATACAATCCGGAAGTAACAAAGGCTTGTCATCTCACACAATCTGGGTTATTACCTAAAGGAGACCAGTTGCCGGGACCGCTTAACCTAAGAAGTGCGCATGGGGGTAATTAGAAACGTCCGCCTGTGCTGACGTATTTGAGCTGTTTCCATCACTAAAATATTAATTTTACCATAACTAGCATTAATACTTATCCATACGCGCCTATTATGGGTTGATTATAAAGGTATTAACCTGAAACAATAATAAAACGAGTGAAAACAGCGTTTGGATGGTCAAAATCGGAGATACAGGCCGCGAGTTATATAATGTATGGGTGAGGCAACCTGCTTTCCCGCCAATTTCCCCCAAGGCCACTGAGACACAGTCGATCGATACTCTCTCTCTCTCTCTTGCACTCGCTTGCTAACACTGATGACAATGCCCTGCTTGCAACTCGCTAATGTTAGCACGAAAATATACCTCAGAATAAGGGAATAACAGGGAAAATAGGTGATAACTGAAGGAGGGGAGGAAAGTGGGGAAGGAGGGGAGGTAGAGGAGTGATATTTTGCATGGCCCAGGGGCAAAAAAAAATAAAAAATAAAAAAATTATTTTCGATGTTTAAAGTCAATTTTTTTTTTTCTGACTCTTAAGAGTCTTCCCGCAGTCCGCCGGGGGAACTCTTAAGAGTCTCCCGGCAGTTCCCGGGTTAATGCGCCAGGCCAGATTGTAGTGGAATACAATCCAAAGGTCCTTAACACCTTACGAGCGGCCTATGCGGTTTATTTATGTGTACCGCACAGCGGGGTGTTTTTAGCCAAAATAGGGCTGTTTACGTGATCATTTTCATGCCTAAATAAGACCCAGAACGTAAAACAAGTACCTATCCCTGAAAGGGCATAAACAGAGCTTTCGAATGACACCATAACGATCCTTGTATGATGGATAGTTTTCTTGCAATAACCGTGCAACGCGAGTGCAAAAAGCAGGTAATTCGGTACTTTCAGTACATAATTGAGTATGTAGCGAGTGAGAGAGGGAGGAGGGAGCTGAGATTTGTGTCAGTAGGTTCTCCGCGGTGGTCTGGAGCAGTCATACGCTCGCTAGTCTCCTGCCACCACTTGTCTCTCTCTCTCAGCCACATTACGTGCTGAAATTGCCACTCGAGTTATGTCGAGCGCCGCCACATAGTCCAGCTTTATTTAACTCGACTTATGTTGCTCGCCGCTAAATAAGGGTTAAGGACTCAGAAAAGAACTTGCAATCCAAGCGACCACGATTATCTCTGAAAGGGGATCGTGCACGGGAGGATTCAGGGAAACCCAGAGCTCGAGTTGTTCCTCATGAAGATCCTTCGGGAATCTCTGATGAACAATTCTTACCGAAACAGGAACCCGTAAGACAAACAATATCATTCGCTACCTAAAGTAGGTTCATCAGCTAAAGAACAACAGGATAATATTCAAGTCGCCTTACCCAACGTACCCAGTACCCCGGGCAAATCTATTGAGATTCCCAAGGTCAAAAAAAGGAATTCTGTTCCCGAGGCCAGTGTGCGTGTTTGCCGAGCGGACCAAAAGGAGAAGAGCCGAGTTCAGAGACGAGCGGAAGTGTACCTGGAGTTGTTTGGCCCTGAGTAGGAACTTTGTGCCGTGTTGGAAGGAACATAATAATTGATATTGGTTCAGGGGTAATTTATCGAGAGGACTTCCCTAGTGGTTAAGGCCCCATTAATTGCTCTTTCCATTCACATATGCATAGCCTACGTGAGTTGCAGTTGGGATGTGTGTACATGCTTAGATTGATATGCAGGATTCGAAGTTGCATAATAAATCGTAGGCAGTGTCCACCATTCTTTAACTGTCTTTGTGATGCGATGCATAAGGTGTTGATTTTCGATGTGAGCATCCTGGATTCGAATTCACGGACTGCCACATGTGTTTGTAAATTTCATTAATCGATTTTAGGAGTATAGTTGGTTGTTGGAAGGAACATAATAATTGACCTACATTGCCCCAATTCTTCAGCCAGTGTTCTTCCCCGTGACTCCAGAGCCTCCTTTAAGTAAACTTGGTAATGCGATTTGGTGAAGGGTTAAGGGGAGATCGACACTTAAGGGATTTTTTTCTTGACCCCTTTCTCCCTCATGTTTAGCCCCATTGCTTTTGAGATTTTAAGACGTTTGCCCCATTAGTTTAGCGATTTTAAGAACTTTCACCCCATATTAAGACCTTTCGTGCCATTCAGGTGTCGATTTTATCCTGGCGAGCGATAGCGAGCCTGTAATTTAAGAGGAACCGGCCTTTGGCCAGGAAATGTTTCTACCGAAAAATGTACAAATTTATCTTGAAAGGGACTCAAGGGGGTGTAATATTAAGCTTGATGGAGGTCTAGGGAACAAACTAAGTACCTCCCCTTAACATCCTAGGTGTACTAAGTGTCTTTATAATATTAACGTAATTAGAGAAGCCTTTTCTTCTCTCTTTTGATTGATCTTGTGATCCCGTTTTAGGGAAACAGTATACACTACTTTATCTGGATATCGATATATATATACTTCCTCAAGTCTTCGGATTCCCGTGGCTCGCCAAAGAGAAAATATACATACCAGATACCCTAGTGAATTTATATACAACACCTTTACACGTAATTCAGACAACTCGCTAAGCACCTGAGGTTGCTTGTCTATGTCGCCAGGTTCATAATTAAAATCAGTGAGCGTTTGCCAAGCAGAATTGAGTGCTTCAATATCAGTGATTCTATGCTATGATTTGAATCTATGTTACGTTAACGTAATTTAACCTTTGTAGATATTTGATATCTATCTGTACATATTCTTTGTAGGTGAAATATTATCACCAATGTTCATCTTTGATGTTTAGATCGTTCTTGTGTTTTTACTGCATCCGTAAAGTCATTGTCAATATATACCGTGGACTTAAGCCTCTTTGGCCCGGACGGTATTTTAACCTTTTCTGCACCCTCTGCAGATCTATTTGAGAGAGCCTTTTTAGAACGATTTACCTGTACTTTAAGGATAATTCCTTCTATGTGTTATACTGATTTATTTGTCTCTATTGACCTCATTATTGTATTGTCTAATATTGATTATTTATGGTTGTGAGACTTTGATCTCTATTCTTGTACTAATCATTAATTGTACTTATTCCATCATCCATCATTATTAATCTATTGAGACGTATGTATAATATGAACCTCTGCTACCATTGAATAAAATATTGTGTTTACTTGTCATGTGCCTTAATTGTTTATTACCTGTTGTTAGTGTATCGTATTGGAATTAAGTACCAACCCTCACCCAGTAGAGAAGCTAGAAGTTGTATCAGAATATCTCTCGTTTCTTCTGAAGGTGGCATAACAGTATATACATGTCAATTTGTAAGTTTTAAAGAAACTTGTACTCAATGTATAAATTGTAACTATCTAAAAATGTGTAGTCAATTGTAAATAATAAAATTAATTAAGGAAAATATTCTATGTAACCTAAATAACTTAAAAACAGTGAATCAACTCAAAACACATTAGGAAACTTTCTGTCTTAAATCTAGACAGGCTAAATATAGTCTCTCCAGGTGAATAGACAAATACCGGTATAGAAAAGTATGTGGGGAAATCCATAAGTTTATGCTAGATTTAGAATGACGTGGGATCAGGAACTCCGGTTCGATCTCAAAATAGAGAACTTTACAACAGAGGCATCCCTTGACAGGGTTGCCTGGAAAGCCGCCATTTAGGACGTGAGAGTGTAACCACATTCTCTGTGGACAAAATGGACTTTAAACTTGTATGTATGTACACTTATATTTACATGTCATTTACATGGTGTTTGGGAAGTGGGAGGGGGATGGGTGGGTGCAGGGGGAGGAGGAAGGTTGAAGGGTAGGGTACTTCTGGTATGAATATGGAAGGCGTGGGTGACCTAGTTTCAGCGCTACCGATTTTTTTCGACAAGCCCGTATTTATTAGTGGCCCCTCCATCATTGACGAACATGCCTATTACATAAGGCATCCTCTTCAAACACTAATCCGCCGTAGTTTGAATCTACCGCGCAGAGCATTTAAAGCCTTCATCATGAGCGCACGCGACCTCACTCATGGCTTCAGTCATTATGAATTGGGTTCTCACTACGAAAAAACTTCGTAAAAAATAAAAAACAAAAACAAAATAAGAATAACTATCCAATAAGCTTTCCATCATATCGTGGATGTACTTGTGTGGATCTTTTACCAGACGCTGATTCAGGCGTCATTCTTCCTTCTCTGCTCTGCGATCAGCCGGCCCGGACGTGTCTCTCCACGCTCCGCTGGTTCCGCATTTGCTGCGTCCCTAGTGAGTTTTTTTTCATTTGTTTACTCTGGGATGTATCGAGTAAGGTTAGGATATGCGTAGCAGGAGTGTCCTGGGCTGGTTGCCCGCAGTGCAGTGTATTTTGGGTCGTGTGTTTGGGGCATCTATTTCGGATGTACCCTCGTGGTCCGGTTGTGGACAGGTGAAATTTTTCACAGTTAGCTAGCTTTGTGATGCAGGCGGCTTTCATTACGCGTTATTGCTTCCTTTTATCTTTCTGATGAGGTAGCGTATTTTTGCTGACGTTCCCAGCGTATTTTTCTTCACATAGTGAAGTTTTTTCTGGGTCCCGAGTCAGTTCTTCCCTTTGCCGGAAGTATTTGCTACAGTGGTGTGTTGGCGGTGGTTCCTGTTGTGATATAATTCAGTGCTTTTTGTTTATATTCCGACATGTTAATGTTATCCGTCTGCCTAGGCCTAGCCAGCCTCTCGTAGCTTTACCACATATACAAGTGTTATTGATTTATTTTCTAAATATGTAATACTGTGTCATCTGTGTCCTGGTTTAGTTGTGTATTGGCTAATTCCACGGACTATTTATGTGTCCTGGGTTAGTTGTGTATTGGCTAATTCCACGGACTATGTTGGGCCCGGCGTTAGTTGTGTTTTGGCTACGCCTCGGTCCGGTGGTGCGTTCAGATGGTATCTGGATGGGGTGGGTTTTTTCCGGCGGGTTTTTCTCGGTTTCACCTTGATAACCCCGGCTGGTTGCCGAGTTTTGGCCACGCATGGTTTAAAAACAGGCTTGTTTCCCCGGCGAGTGGGTGTCTGTGGCTCCCCAGGACTGCGTCTCTGGGGTGCCTGTTTCAGGCTCCTTATGATTCCCGGCGGGTTGGCTGTACCCATCTAACAGTGTTCATACGGACACGTGTTGTTTGTAGTTTTTTCGGTTTTGCAAAGCCAATATAAAACTATGCTGTTGTTGTATTTCCTCCCCGGCAATCTTTTACAAAGACGTGGGGTTAGGAACAATTGGGGTTAACTTTTAAACTTTAAATCACCCGGCGGGTGCAACCTGGAAGGGTGGGATGCCCGAATTTGCAAAATTCAGTTTAGTTGACCAGACAATTGAGGGATGCATTGTGTATCGCCTCCTTCAACATACGGCGCTTTAGGGCACAATTGGGGTTAACGTTTTTTAAACTAATATTCACACCCGGCGGGTGCTCCTTGGAGGGATGGGAATAATGAATTTACAATTCAGTTAGTTAACCAGACAATTGAGGGATACGTTTTGTATCGCTGCCTTCGACATACGGCGATCTAAAAGGATACTTCGGGAGAAGTTAGATCTCGTATATTTGTCAGGCTTCCCAGTTTTTGATCTACGAGATACATCGGGGGCCGGCGTCTTTTTTAGTTTTTTTTTTCCAAAATTGAATCTTGAAACAAACACCACCGGAAAGACTTAATCAGTTATAAACGCCATGCTGGTCTTTATGTATTATGTCAGAGGGTATTCATCAATCTTCTGGACAAATTAAGATATTCTGAAATCTTTTACTTAGGAAACCCCACCGCGTAGCGAGCTGTAGTCGTTGAGTATTACGTCTCGTTACCCGGCGGGTTATTTAACACTTGTGTGCGAACATGTTTTGGGTTAACCTTATGAGCATTAATTCCTGGAAATTTTCCTTTTTTCCAGAGCTGGGTCCCGGCGGGTCTATGCAGAACCTGGAGTAAGTATCCCACCAGTCTCTGTCATGGCTACCTTTGCCCCGGTTTTTGCTTTATGCATTACAAGTGCTAGATGGTGGGCAGCTGCGACGAGCGTCACATCTAGTGACGGAGCGCGGCTGAGAAACTCCACACCAAGTAACAAGTAACAAGTAAAATTACGCCCTCCTGTTCAGGTATCCCTATTTTTGCGCACACCCTTTGTATAAAATGTGTTAAAATGTCTCGTTTGGTGTGGGTTACCTTTCCGGCGTTTTTTCTCGTTGCTCCGAGAACACCGTTTTTGTTTACCGAGTTTTAGTCAGGATGGCTCTAAATAGGTAAGTTACCCCGACGAGTTTGGTCGCTTGAGGGCTCATAAGAAACTGCGTTTTCTGTGGTCGAGCCTGGGATCAGGCTTCCTGTGTTATTCATTGCTTTATGCATTACGCCCTCCTGTAATGTATCGTTTAGTGTGGGTTACCTTTCCGGCGTTTTCTCGTTGCTCCGAGAACACCGTTTTTGTTTACCAAGTTTTAGTCAGGATGGCTAAAATAGGTAAGTTACCCCGACGAGTTTGGTCGCTTGAGGGCTCATCAGAAACTGCGTTTTCTATGGTTGAGCCTGGGATCAGGCTTCCTGGGTTATTCCCGTCGAGGGGGGCTCCACACAGTTTTCTAGGTGATCAGGTGACACCTGTTGGACTTGGTTTTCTCTGCTTTTCAAAGCCATTGAAACAATGCTGTCTGTTTGTTTGGTCTTTACCTCCCGGCGACTTTTTACAAAGAGGTCTGGGGCAGGTATAATTGGTTTGACATTGCATATAAAACCCGGCGGTTGTACCTTCGGGTGGTACAATTGATTGATACAATAGGGTATCACGGCCTTCAAGACGGCGATCTATGAGGGCTTCTGGGAGAAGCCGGATTAGAGATTAAGATAGGCTTAGACTTTTTATGGGATAAAAAGATGCCTGAATCTTACTAGTGTTTCAAGTGTAAAGGGATACTTGAAAGACTTCATCTTTACTAAAGATATGCTTCATCTTTATGAGGATTAAGAAGTTATGCTTAATTCTTTTGGACAGGTAAAAGATATGCTGAAATCTTTAATAAGCCATTGAAACAATGCCGTTTGTTTGTTTAGTCTTTCCCTCCCGGCGACCTTTTTACAAAGAGGTCTGGGGCAGGTACAATTGGTTTGACATTGCATATAAAACCCGGCGGTTGTACCTTTGGGTGGTTATATTAACTGATTTGCAATTCGCGATAATTTGCCAAACAATTGATTGATACAATAGGGTATCACGGCCTTCAAGACGGCGATCTATGAGGGCTTCTGGGAGAAGCCAGATTAGAGATTAAGATAGGCTTAGACTTTTTATGGGATAAAAAGATGCCGGAATCTTACTAGTGTTTCAAGTGTAAAGGGATACTTGAAAGACTTTATCTTTAATAAAGATATGCTTCATCTTTATGAGGATTCAGAAGATATGCTTAAATCTTCTGGACAGGTAAAGATATGCTGAAATCTTTAATATGAAACTAAAGGACAACGAAAAGTAGTGGTGGAGTGCTACGGTTCGTTGACCGGCGGTTTTGAGGCACATATTTTGTACCATTTTTTGGGTGTAACCCTATGAGCATTAATCCCCGGAAATTTCTCTTTCCAGGGCGGAGTACCGGTGTTGCAGCAGGTGACCAGGTAGTTCCCGGGGGCGGGGTAGTTTTCCCCCAGTCTCTGTCGTGTCGGCACTTGAACCTCCCATTGCTGTATGTTCAACGCCGTTAAGCTCAGGTAGCCCTATCTTATTTTTATTTGTTAATGAAATAATTTAATAGCTGAATCATAATAAACATATATATTTTCTATGATTATATTATGATAATATTGTGTTTATTTATAGTAATTTATTTTAATCTATCTATCTATCTATATGCTCAGGCCCAATCCCCATTTTGGGGGTAGCCGACTCAAGACAGAGCAAGAACAGGGAAAACACAAAAACAACATAAAACAAAAAATAAACACAGATAAAAAACACAAACTCTCACACATCCAGGTCACCCAGGAGAAGACCCAGAGACCAGGGTTACCAAGGTCGCTCCAGCACTCCCCCGGCCCCTGACCACCCGGAGAGGTTCCGATCTCGGCGGGCAGACATGCAGCGGAGCCAAAGCCACAAGCCCTCCCACCACACTTCCAGGCACACCCTTCATATTAATCATCTCCCGGGCCAGGCGCCTGATGGACTATTATCTAGTCCAACTTGCGCCCGACCCCTTACTCCAAATGACCACGTGTTCACTCAACTATTCACAAGCATTCTCCATTCACTCCTGTCCACCACCACTTCCCCTGCCTGATCTATAGTCGTTCCTCTATCATCCAAAGCCTTTCTTACACAGTCTCTCCATCTCAATGGGGGTCTTCCTGCCCTTCTATCTCCCCTTGTACCTGACTCACATATTCTCTTTGTAAGCCTTTCATCTCCCATTCGTTCAACATGACCATACCAGCTCAGCACCCTTCTGTCCACTCTGGCTGACAAATGTTCTTGCTGCCCCACTCTCCTACGTATCTCTTCATTCCTCAATCTGTCTCTACGAGTAACTCCACACATACTCCTCAAGCAGCTCATCTCCATCACATCCAGCCCTCTTTTCTCCTTTTTCTTCAGAGCCCATGTCTCAGCCCCATACATCACTGTTGGCACAACAATTCCTTGATACAGTGCACTTTTTACTTTCACTCCGAGATTTCTCGTCTTCCACATACTTCCCATTGCTCCGAAAACCTTCCTGCCTTCACACACTCTCTGTTTTACCTCCACTTCCATACCTCCACTCCTGCTTATCGTTCCTCCTAGATATTTAAAACACTCTACTTGTTCCAATATTTCCCCATCCAGCCTCACATCTAGATTCACCCTATGCTCTCCCCTATTACACACCATTACTTTACTTTTATTGACGTTCACCTTCAGTATTTTAATACAATTAAATATAAATTAAATTAATTAGTATACTTTATGATTTTGCTCACCAGCTCTGCTTTCAATGTGTTAATGAGCTATGGGAGCTTTTAATTATCATAAACCTTTACGGGACTCGGACGAGGGCTCCCATTCAGGGAGTATACCGAGCTCACAAGCGAAGGACAGCCACAGCCAAGGTGTATGGCGATACTCACAGTCGTACCTCACCCGCCGGACGATAACGCCGGCGGGCGGACCTGACGCTCTGATGACGGACGAGAACAGGTTGATTTCCATTTATCTATTTTCCGCCGCCAGACGCGTCTCTAATGTGCCACGTAGTCAACAAACTACAGGATTAGCGAGGCGTAGTCTCGCTAATCGTGCCCCTGTGGCCGGCGCAGTGTGGTACCAGCATTTGAACACGTGGTGCCCGCACCCAGTGTCACTCCTGGTCGGGTTGTTCCACTTAGAACACAATTGGCAACCTAGAAACCTCGCAGACTTGTTCATTTTGGACATTCAGGAGGCCAAGTGGCTAGCACCATATGGTAGCGACGTGACCAAGATATTCACGAATCAATATACCCAGTCTACAAAGTGACAGTTTCCATCGCATTGGCAAGCTTTTACGTCTCGGATTCTTAGAACAAAACAAACTGTGCCCTCGGTGGCGTTGGTTGTTTATTATTTAATTTATTTAATTTATTTAATTTATTTGCAAAGCCAATATAAAACTATGCTGTTGTTGTATTTCCTCCCCGGCAATCTTTTACAAAGACGTGGGGTTAGGAACAATTGGGGTTAACTTTTAAACTTTAAATCACCCGGCGGGTGCAACCTGGAAGGGTGGGATACCCGAATTTGCAAAATTCAGTTTAGTTGACCAGACAATTGAGGGATGCATTGTGTATCGCCTCCTTCAACATACGGCGCTTTAGGGCACAATTGGGGTTAACGTTTTTTAAACTAATATTCACACCCGGCGGGTGCTCCTTGGAGGGATGGGAATAATGAATTTACAATTCAGTTAGTTAACCAGACAATTGAGGGATACGTTTTGTATCGCCGCCTTCGACATACGGCGATCTAAAAGGATACTTCGGGAGAAGTTAGATCTCGTATATTTGTCAGGCTTCCCAGTTTTTGATCTACGAGATAATCCGGGGGCCGGCGTCTTTTTTAGTTTTTTTTTTCCAAAATTGAATCTTGAAACAAACACCACCGGAAAGACTTAATCAGTTATAAACGCCATGCTGGTCTTTATGTATTATGTCAGAGGGTATTCATCAATCTTCTGGACAAATTAAGATATTCTGAAATCTTTTACTTAGGAAACCCCACCGCGTAGCGAGCTGTAGTCGTTGAGTATTACGTCTCGTTACCCGGCGGGTTATTTAACACTTGTGTGCGAACATGTTTGGGTTAACCTTATGAGCATTAATTCCTGGAAATTTTCCTTTTTTCCAGAGCTGGGTCCCAGCGGGTCTATGCAGAACCTGGAGTAAGTATCCCACCAGTCTCTGTCATGGCTACCTTTGCCCCGGTTTTTGCTTTATGCATTACAAGTGCTAGATGGTGGGCAGCTGCGACGAGCGTCACATCTAGTGACGGAGCGCGGCTGAGAAACTCCACACCAAGTAACAAGTAACAAGTAAAATTACGCCCTCCTGTTCAGGTATCCCTATTTTTGCGCACACCCTTTGTATAAAATGTGTTAAAATGTCTCGTTTGGTGTGGGTTACCTTTCCGGCGTTTTTTCTCGTTGCTCCGAGAACACCGTTTTTGTTTACCGAGTTTTAGTCAGGATGGCTCAAAATAGGTAAGTTACCCCGACGAGTTTGGTCGCTTGAGGGCTCATAAGAAACTGCGTTTTCTGTGGTCGAGCCTGGGATCAGGCTTCCTGTGTTATTCATTGCTTTATGCATTACGCCCTCCTGTAATGTATCGTTTAGTGTGGGTTACCTTTCCGGCGTTTTTCTCGTTGCTCCGAGAACACCGTTTTTGTTTACCAAGTTTTAGTCAGGATGGCTAAAATAGGTAAGTTACCCCGACGAGTTTGGTCGCTTGAGGGCTCATCAGAAACTGCGTTTTCTATGGTTGAGCCTGGGATCAGGCTTCCTGGGTTATTCCCGTCGAGGGGGGCTCCACACAGTTTTCTAGGTGATCAGGTTGACACCTGTTGGACTTGGTTTTCTCTGCTTTTCAAAGCCATTGAAACAATGCTGTCTGTTTGTTTGGTCTTTACCTCCCGGCGACTTTTTACAAAGAGGTCTGGGGCAGGTATAATTGGTTTGACATTGCATATAAAACCCGGCGGTTGTACCTTCGGGTGGTACAATTGATTGATACAATAGGGTATCACGGCCTTCAAGACGGCGATCTATGAGGGCTTCTGGGAGAAGCCGGATTAGAGATTAAGATAGGCTTAGACTTTTTATGGGATAAAAAGATGCCTGAATCTTACTAGTGTTTCAAGTGTAAAGGGATACTTGAAAGACTTCATCTTTACTAAAGATATGCTTCATCTTTATGAGGATTAAGAAGTTATGCTTAATTCTTTTGGACAGGTAAAAGATATGCTGAAATCTTTAATAAGCCATTGAAACAATGCCGTTTGTTTGTTTAGTCTTTCCCTCCCGGCGACCTTTTTACAAAGAGGTCGGGGCAGGTACAATTGGTTTGACATTGCATATAAAACCCGGCGGTTGTACCTTTGGGTGGTTATATTAACTGATTTGCAATTCGCGATAATTTGCCAAACAATTGATTGATACAATAGGGTATCACGGCCTTCAAGACGGCGATCTATGAGGGCTTCTGGGAGAAGCCAGATTAGAGATTAAGATAGGCTTAGACTTTTTATGGGATAAAAAGATGCCGGAATCTTACTAGTGTTTCAAGTGTAAAGGGATACTTGAAAGACTTTATCTTTAATAAAGATATGCTTCATCTTTATGAGGATTCAGAAGATATGCTTAAATCTTCTGGACAGGTAAAGATATGCTGAAATCTTTAATATGAAACTAAAGGACAACGAAAAGTAGTGGTGGAGTGCTACGGTTCGTTGACCGGCGGTTTTGAGGCACATATTTTGTACCATTTTTTGGGTGTAACCCTATGAGCATTAATCCCCGGAAATTTCTCTTTCCAGGGCGGAGTACCGGTGTTGCAGCAGGTGACCAGGTAGTTCCCGGGGGCGGGGTAGTTTTCCCCCAGTCTCTGTCGTGTCGGCACTTGAACCTCCCATTGCTGTATGTTCAACGCCGTTAAGCTCAGGTAGCCCTATCTTATTTTTATTTGTTAATGAAATAATTTAATAGCTGAATCATAATAAACATATATATTTTCTATGATTATATTATGATAATATTGTGTTTATTTATAGTAATTTATTTTAATCTATCTATCTATCTATATGCTCAGGCCCTATCCCCATTTTGGGGGTAGCCGACTCAAGACAGAGCAAGAACAGGGAAAACACAAAAACAACATAAAATAAAAAATAAACACAGATAAAAAACACAAACTCTCACACATCCAGGTCACCCAGGAGAAGACCCAGAGACCAGGGTTACCAAGGTCGCTCCAGCACTCCCCCGGCCCCTGACCACCCGGAGAGGTTCCGATCTCGGCAGGCAGACATGCAGCGGAGCCAAAGCCACAAGCCCTCCCACCACACTTCCAGGCACACCCTTCATATTAATCATCTCCCGGGCCAGGCGCCTGATGGACTATTATCTAGTCCAACTTGCGCCCGACCCCTTACTCCAAATGACCACGTGTTCACTCAACTATTCACAAGCATTCTCCATTCACTCCTGTCCACCACCACTTCCCCTGCCTGATCTATAGTCGTTCTTCTATCATCCAAAGCCTTTCTTACACAGTCTCTCCATCTCAATGGGGGTCTTCCTGCCCTTCTATCTCCCCTTGTACCTGACTCACATATTCTCTTTGTAAGCCTTTCATCTCCCATTCGTTCAACATGACCATACCAGCTCAGCACCCTTCTGTCCACTCTGGCTGACAAATGTTCTTGCTGCCCCACTCTCCTACGTATCTCTTCATTCCTCAATCTGTCTCTACGAGTAACTCCACACATACTCCTCAAGCAGCTCATCTCCATCACATCCAGCCCTCTTTTCTCCTTTTTCTTCAGAGCCCATGTCTCAGCCCCATACATCACTGTTGGCACAACAATTCCTTGATACAGTGCACTTTTTACTTTCACTCCGAGATTTCTCGTCTTCCACATACTTCTCATTGCTCCGAAAACCTTCCTGCCTTCACACACTCTCTGTTTTACCTCCACTTCCATACCTCCACTCCTGCTTATCGTTCCTCCTAGATATTTAAAACACTCTACTTGTTCCAATATTTCCCCATCCAGCCTCACATCTAGATTCACCCTATGCTCTCCCCTATTACACACCATTACTTTACTTTTATTGACGTTCACCTTCAGTATTTTAATACAATTAAATATAAATTAAATTAATTAGTATATTTTATGATTTTGCTCACCAGCTCTGCTTTCAATGTGTTAATGAGCTATGGGAGCTTTTAATTATCATAAACCTTTACGGGACTCGGACGAGGGCTCCCATTCAGGGAGTATACCGAGCTCACAAGCGAAGGACAGCCACAGCCAAGGTGTATGGCGATACTCACAGTCGTACCTCACCCGCCGGACGATAACGCCGGCGGGCGGACCTGACGCTCTGATGACGGACGAGAACAGGTTGATTTCCATTTATCTATTTTCCGCCGCCAGACGCGTCTCTAATGTGCCACGTAGTCAACAAACTACAGGATTAGCGAGGCGTAGTCTCGCTAATCGTGCCCCTGTGGCCGGCGCAGTGTGGTACCAGCATTTGAACACGTGGTGCCCGCACCCAGTGTCACTCCTGGTCGGGTTGTTCCACTTAGAACACAATTGGCAACCTAGAAACCTCGCAGACTTGTTCATTTTGGACATTCAGGAGGCCAAGTGGCTAGCACCATATGGTAGCGACGTGACCAAGATATTCACGAATCAATATACCCAGTCTACAAAGTGACAGTTTCCATCGCATTGGCAAGCTTTTACGTCTCGGATTCTTAGAACAAACCAAACTGTGCCCTCGGTGGCGTTGGTTGTTTATTATTTAATTTATCTGTTCATGCAGAAACATTTATCTGAAAGTGATTTATGTGGGCAGGTTTTAAACTCCGCCCACCTCCCCGTCGGCTCAGGCCTAAATGGTCTCTGGACAAAGCATCGTCGTTATTCTCGTTCCCGTATGTACCAAAGACTGCAGATTTTACAAAAGGGCAGTATTCCTTATGGCTTTGGCTACCGGGAACAGAGTATCTGACCTGGCGGCGATGAGCAACGCACCTAATTGCCTCAGGTTTGATAGGCTTCATGAGTGTATTCACATTGCACCTTCCCCAGGATTCATAGCCGAGATTGAGCACAGTGAACACGTGTTTTCAGAGTTCACGGTGCCGGCGTTAAACAGGGGAAAGGTGTACCATCTTTTTTGCCCAGTGCAAGCTCTAACCAAATATTTAAGAGTGGCACCTCTAAATCACCAGGGTGCTTTATGGGTCGCAAGTCCGGGTGAACGCTTGATGGAGCGTACACTGGCTTCTCTCTTGGTCGAGGACTTTAAAGAGAAGAATCCCGGCGTTGTGGGTAAGACCCACGATTTACGCAAGGGGACAGCCTCTTTACGTTTCCTTAATAATCTTTCGGTGGAAGTTATTACGTCCACACAGTTGTGGGCCTCTAATCAGGAGTTTTTGCCTCGATACCTTTCAGTAGCTCTGGATAAACCTTCCTTGCCATGTATAGCTTTACGGCAGAGGGTCTAGGTGGCCCTTTTAGTCACGTTTTGTTTAATTTCAAGAAAAAGGGGAGGGAGGGTGCAGTCAGTGTGACATAGGACACCCTAGACCCCTCCGGAGTATGTGTTCGTAACATACGAGCTGTGATACTGGTTGTAGGCATTGTATTATAAAATGTCTCTGTAGTATTCATTGCAGGAAATTGTGCTAAAGGCCAATAGTAGTGTTACAACAATTCTTGTTGTAAGTAGCTTTGGCTGTGAAGCAATAGATTTTTGAGAAATCTCGGTAGTTGCAACTACGACTTTTACTTTTGAAGTAATTACTTCTGCATAAGTACACGAGTTCAGTACTTCTACGAATGTACAAGAATTCATTTATGTTTGGTTATATTTTTAGGAATATATCCACTAGTTAATGGGGTTTATATGTGCACATGTAAACTTATAAGTTTTTAGTTTTCACCACTTACTTTAAGTGGGGTGCCTTCTTAACTAGCAGATCTGTGCACAGAGTCTCAGAGTTAACCCTTTTTCAAGCAGGCTTCTTTGAAGCACGCTCCTGCTTGTACCCCTTTTTGAAGATTTAGGCTGTATAAAGTTTATGCCCCCGAATATCTCTTTTTTACCCAAGTAAGAATACTATGTGGTTGTTTGATTATCTGCTTTTCTAGAGTTATGATATGATTACGAATGTCCCCCTCCAGTCTTAGAAATCAGGCATGTTCGTCAATGATGGAGGGGCCACTAATAAATTATAGGTTTGACTCCTGTAAGGAGATAAAGAAAACCTAATATTTAGTAGTGGCCCCATAATCATTGACGACTGGGGCCCTCCCGACCATCCCCTTCCCATTCGTTGATGTATTAAGGATTTTGGTTTACTTGATATGTCAGTGAAGGAAGAATGACGCCTGAATCAGCGTCTGGTCAAAGATCCACACAAGTACATCCACGATATGATGGAAAGCTTATTGGATAGTTATTCTTATTTTCTTTTTCTTTTTATTTTTTACGAAGTTTTTTCGTAGTGACAACCCAATTCATAATGACTGAAGCCATCAGTGAGGTCGCGTGCGCTCATGATGAAGGCTCCTCAGATTTTAAATGCTCTGCGCGGTAGATTCAAACTACGGCGGATTAGTGTTTGAAGAGGATGCCTTATGTAATAGGCATGTTCGTCAATGATTACGGGGCCACTACTAAATATTAGGTTTTCTTTATCTCCTTACAGGAGTCAAACATATAATATATACGGATGTGGCACTGGGCGTGGCAACACATCAGTCCATATATAAACAGACCTTAACCCTTCCTGCCCGGGTGTCATTTTAAAATGACAGGAGCCCGGGTGTCCTTTTAAACTCAGTAAGCTTGAAAGCCTATTAAGCGTGGTTTGAAAGCCGCGCGGCGAAACGTTTGTAAACAAACAAGAAGAAGTCGGATCTTTGTTGTTGTTTGTTTTGTTTGGTAGAACGAAAATTAGTGTTCATAAGTGTCCAATATTGCTAAGACTTCATCAAAACTCTCTCCACGGAAATTGTCATCACAACTGAACCAGTTAACCTATTTTAAATAGATTTCCCACACTGTGGCATAGCTAGGGGGGGGGGGGAGGCAAGGAGTTACATCTGTCCCCGGGTGCAGCATGCAGGGGGGCGCCAAAACTAGGTCGGAATTTAAATGTTTTTAATTATGGAATGTTGAGTGAGTAGACCTGTGTTATATACTATGATGGTCGTAAAAATAAATTACTGTAAGATGAAAATCAAGAATTATGAAATTAGGTATATTCTTAAGATAATCGATGACTTATGAATAAAATTACGAAATAGAATTACAACTGTTGTAAAACAATTGATTATGGCATGCCCATCAGTCACAACTTACTAGCAGAAAATAATAAACAGCATAGTTACTAAGATACCGAGAAAAAGAGAAGACACCCCTCAAAAGCAGAAGGAAGGAGAAAGGAGAACGTAAAGGAGAATGTGCAAAGCAACAACGGGAACACTCAACGTGAAATCAATTCAGCTCCACTACCAAAGGAATCAACAGAAGAAGGAGCCAGAGTTGCAACCATTAGGTGTGAATGTCCTCCTACACCAGGAAAGAAGATTCCACATAGACGTTAATACTAAATCAGCGGTCTGTAGAGTAGACCAAAACAAGTTAGAATAAATTATTGTTAGTTATTAAGATGTATAAATAAAATGTTAAGAATATACCATGTATCAAGACGATTGTCTTCAAGTACGCATGCATTACCTTATCAATGCTAATATATAATATGTCAATAATCTTATGTTATAACCCTAAATGATACAACCAATTATGCTATGAAATTTTATGTTTTTAACTATGCACAAATAATACGATATTACATAGATAAACTCTTTTAATTATTTTTCTCAATATCATATACTCACATGCCTTATTCTTACTAAGCAATTTCCCCTAATAAACAAACCACATTACCTTCCTTCATGTATTTAAACTTTCCTAAGTATACTTCTGTATTCTTGTTATCATGCGCATCGCCCTTCAAGTTTAGCGTATGTCAACATACGCCGCCAGTAATACCAACCTATTCTCGCCAGGACTACCAACCTGTCGGAATCATTACTCGAGTATATATACAATTTAGGGTATAAATAAACATCTTTATTACCTCTGTCTAAGATATTAAGATAGCACTTATTAAAATGCTATCACACATAAAATAATAAGTCTAATAGATAAATCTTGTAGATTGAATACCCTGATGCGCATAGCCACCTTCACTTTATATTTTTCCCCTTTCGCTTGGGTTTTTTCCCACTTCAAGTTTAAAGCCAGAAACTCGAAACCTTGAACAAAATTTATGTTATCTCGAGAACCTCATGACCCTGCCTTTTGATATGACCCCCAAATAAGCCTTGATTAAAAACCTTGTGATATCAAGTATCAATTTTATGAAAGACTCCTTTATCATTGAGTTTTTTATTAAAGTAAATTCAGTTGACCTCACCCCAGAGCAAGAAGGACTCTAGCCTAACAGAGAGTGCATGCTAAGCACCCTTGTTCTCGTCAAAGGAGGAATGGGTACCCCTCAGTAATTGTCAACACTATGCCAAGGAATTCTGAGAGGAGTAAGCAATTTTGAGGCTTCTTATAACTGGCATACCACGTGAGAAACCTCAAGATTACCCTCCCACTCAGTTGAATAAACGGCATGCCGAACATATACTTGTTTGAGGAGTTAAATATCCTATTAACCCTCTCCGACATATGCAGCGATTATGAGCCTATTGGGGATACTTTAAAGCCTTTGTTACCATCAGGGGTATTTAGAAACCTTTAGTTTAGTTACTTCAACCTCTGCAGTTGTCTTTGAGTTAGCTGCAGGCAGAAAACTAATTTTGGAGAGGTAATTATGAGAGTGAGAGAACTTTATTTCTTATTGCTAATCTGGCAACCTCTGCGCCATAAATGTGTGAAAGGGTTAAGGGATCATTGTTAATTGTGGCATACCATCAGTTAACATTGATGCCTTTAATGGGCTGTACCTTTAGTGGTAAAAGTTGAAGTTGTCAGGCATACCTACGCTTCAATACTTTATTACTGCAGATGGTAACTGTATCCTATTAAAAGGATCTGTATTATTACTGGCATACCAGTGATTAATATAGAGACCTTTTCTAGGTTATGTGTCCTATTGGAAGGATCCTTGTTCTTACTGGCATACCAGTAACGAACATAGAGACCTTTAATAGGTTCGACTCTTAATGTTAGAGGGTTGAGGGACTCAGGCATACCTACCCCTCAAACTTCTAGTGTTAAAAGTTAACACACCCAAAGTATCCTCTTACTAGGATCTTTGTCATCACTGGCATACCAGTGACTGACATTGAGACCTTCTATAGGATATTAGTGTCCTACTGGAAGGATCCTTGTTATTACTGGCATACCAGTAACTAACATAAACACCTTTCAATAGGTTCTACTCTTAATAGTAGAGAGTTGAAGGACTCAGGCATACCTACCCTTCGATCTTCTATTATTAAAAGTTAACACTCTAACTCCTCGCAAGAGATCTGGCATACCACGATCTACTGTGAGGGTAAGGGGTTGCGAGATACCCTCATGGGTGCTCTGCACAAAAGTCCTAGGTGTACTGAGTCTACTGGCATACCATTAGACTAGTGCAACTGAAAGTTTTAACCACCACACTCCACCTTTTTACAAGGGACCTTGGCATACACGTACCACGGTCACTTGTAGAAAGAAGGGCTTGGCGAGATACCTTCACAGGCACTCTGCTTATACAAGTCCTAGGTGCATTTTGTCTGTGGCATACCATTAGACTTTGCAACTAAAAGGTTTCAACACTGCCCCGGATTCCTTGAACCTCTTAAAAGGGTCAGAGGCAGACGAGATAGATATTTCCACAGTCTTCTCGCATTAGCCCGATATAGTGCTACTTCGTCATAACTGAGGCACTATATTTAAGATCTCACTTCAAGAGTACCTGAACGGAATTCCATCACCGGTTAATATAACGGTCAGGATAGACAAGTATTCTACACTAAAGCTATAGGCTGAGAATACTTGCATTAGTCCGATGTGGTGACCAACTATTTAATTATAGTTATGGAACCACATTTAAGACCTCAAGCCCATTAACCCATCTGTAACTTACTTCACACGACCGGGCCCCCTAGACGGCCTACGGAGACTCAGAAGACAACAAGCAGTTAAACTATCCAGCACCTGTGAATATCACCATTGATAAAGTTAATATAAATCAATGCCAAGTGACCAAGGAGAAAGTTAATTAAAGTTCTTCAGTATTAACTTATTGAAGACCACCAGTGTGCACGGTGACTCTATAAATACGGCAGAGGCCAAAAGTTCCTTATTTGAAGATAAATCAATTAAAGTGTAATCTAATTCGAGTCTATAGATACAGACTCTATATATAAGTGTATCAGTAAAAAAATCAATATTAGCACACCTCACTGACGTATATTAGGAATTAAATCCAAATAAGCCAAATTTGAGCATGCATTAACTCTGCCATAATTCCTACCAGTGGTAAATAAGTTAGAGTCCCAGAAGTTCCTTATTTTGAGATAAATCCTCAAAAATGTAAATTAACTTTGAGTCTATAGATACAGATTCAGTATATGTGTGTACTTGTGTTAAAACCAGTGTTCGTACACCTCTCTGACATCTATAAGAAATTAAATCCAAATAAGCCAAATTTAGCAGGCATCGACTCTACCATAATTCCTCTCTGTGAGAAATAAACCAGTCCGAAAGTTCCTTATTTTGAAACAATTCATATGAAAGTGTTATTGAAACAAAGGCTATAGATTCAGATTCTATATATAAGTGTGCCAGTGTTAAAACCAGTGTGATTACGCATTTCTGAAATCCGTAAGGAATTAAATTCAAATAAGCCGAAATTCCTCACCATCGACTCGTCTGATTTTATACATGATTGAAATAAGTCAGAGTCCACAATTCTCAATGTGCAACTTCTAACCTTATCCACCAGTGTGCAAGGTAATATTAAAGTGTATGATAGTATACCCTATCAACCTCACATATCCTCGTCAATAATAACGACTTAACCCTTTGGCTATGGCTATGTTTGGGCTATTTAGGGCATATTCAGGCACTCCTGAATGATAAATCAAGCATCTGCATTAAATGAAGTGTATTCTGCCAAAAACTAGACGAAAATAGCTTCAAAATGACACCAGAACAGAGCCTGTACGTGGTCTGGTTCACCCGCAGTGGTCCCAGTGAAACGCGGGAACCCCGCCATTATGTAACACTCGCTCGCTTGGCTACACTGGTGAGAGAGACATAGAGAGACCCGCGCGAGACACAGCCTAGCTCAGTGAGCCGCTCGGTGCTCTGAGGGTCGGAGGTGGGCCCCTCACGCTCCCGCCCACTGACACTCGATTTGTACGTTTTTTACAGGCTTTTAAAGCCTGGAAATTGCTGTAACATGCCAAAACATTCCAGAACATCACCCGCAGCGAAAGGGTTAATCTGATTGAAATATTAAGCGAATATCAGAGCATTTGAAACTTCTCAACATTATATGGTCCTACAAATATATTACCATTAGATAAGCTGTGAAATGAATATTAACGAAATAGCTTGAATATACCTGAGCTCTTTCTAGATCTGCGATCGTGCTAGAAGATAATAAGTGGTTGTACTATTTATGTTCTCATGTTTGGTACAGTTCTAATCCAGATGTATGTATGTACTTAGAGCTTAAGTGAATAAACTGTTTCCTAAATTATATTTTGGTATTATATGTATCCTCTATTGTATTCTTTGCATGTAAATGTATGAGTTCTGATATTCCAGTTTTAAAAGAACTCACCTCATCCAATAGCTAAACCTGACGAAAATCAGGGCATAACATTGGTGGCTAGCGGTGGTTCTTGATTCGGATAGAAGAAATCATTACATTTGCAAACATTTGAAACAATAGAGTATTGTATAACATTATAAATATGGCAGTTGCACGCTCTCACGTTCTCTTTCCGAAATATGATGGGGAGACATATGATATAGAAACCTACATGAACATAGCAAAGCCAGTACTTGACTTAGCGTACAACACCGACCGTGAGAAAATCGCCATCCTCTTAAAGTACTTGGGAAAAGCCGTTTCCCTTGTAGCATCACAGGTAACCCCTGATCTAACATGGGATCAATTTAGGCTCATAGTAATTGAAGCTATAAAATCATCCCTAGGTACTTTTGTCGCGCATACAAAAATCAAGGACATTAAGTACGAAGGTGATTTATACGCTACATTAGCCCTCATCACCCGACAGACGAAAGAAGCGTTTCCTGATCTTACCATGGAACAGCAACAACGTCAGATCTTCGTTCAACTTGTGCAAGTGTTACCCACAGTCGTCCAAGAACATTATGGAGTACATGACCCTGTTGGGTTCCAAACAGATTTAGTCACCATCAGGAAAATCTTCGCGGTTTACTCTAAAACAAAAACCCTAGCCGCCATTAAGAGGTTTCCCACTCATCCTCAGACTACTAACAAGCCCCAGGATCAACAAAGGTTTGCCAGAAATCTACTTACAACAAATAAACCAACTTATCCATCTGGACAATACCAATCAAACAGACCAAAATTTGCACAAAATCCCCTGAGGAGAGTGTACCACCAAAATAAATCAACGGAACGTTTCCTACCACAACATAACAACCAATACAAAGGTAGGAAACCAAGCTTAGTCATAATAGATCCTTTCGATTTCCCTGCTTGTAACCATAACTGTTCAATTCATGACATAAGGGATTCCTCAAAATTCAGACCAAACAACCCACTTATCTCAGAAACCGAGGAAGAATTTGAGAAAGAAGAAAGTGAAGAATATATGGACACCGAAGAAGTAGCCCAGATAGTACCAGAGGACGAAGAAGAAGAAATTCTGGAGGAGGAAGAACCGGCTTCCTAGGATTTTTAAGACCTCCCCTGCCCACGATGGCTTCGGCGGGGGAGTCGACTCTTGAGAGACCACCTCCTATATATCGCTATACCAAGATCAAGGACATTCCAGTAAGGTTACTGATTGATACGGGCGCTGCTCACTCGTGTCTCTTCAACTCTTTCTACCTGAAACACAGGAAGAGATTTGGATAACTTCAGGCCACGACAACAAATCTCATCAGTGCTGGGGACACCCCTCTTCAGATTCGAGGAGAAACCAGACCCCTTCACATTACCACTCCACAAGTTCATGCCAACACCTACCAACCCTTTGTAGTGTTCTACTCAGATTGTAGACACTATGATGGCTACCTGGGTTTGGATCTACTGCAAAAACTCCAAGCACAGGCAGACTGCGGACAAAGGTTAGTCACATTTAAAAAAAAAAAAAAAAAAAAACACTAAGCCAATTCATCTCAACCCCAACAAACTCCATCATCTCAGAAACTAAATTGCTCAAGGCCATCTGCTACCTTACCACCAGAAAAAACTCAACTTCATAAAAGTAGTCACTCCTGTCCAGCAAATTGACACCTCAGATCTCAACCCCAACAAACTCCATCATCTCAGAAACTGAATTGCTCAAGGCCAGCTGATACCCCCCCCCCCCCCCCCCCCCCCCAAAAAAACCTCAATGTCATAAAAGTAATCCCTCCTGTCAAGCCTCCGACCAAAAACAGAATCCTTCTCAAAACTTAAATCAACCTTGTGTCCCATCAACCACTGTAATTAGCCCAGCCATAACTAAGAAAAAAAAATCATTCCCCCTCAACACCAACAATGGGTACCGATTCATCAAATTCCTCAAGATACCATGATTCTTACCCCTACAAATAACAACCATGGCCAAATTCGCTGCCGAACCCAATCAGCCATAATATCCTCTCAGTTAAATTCCACATTAATTGCCAACATTTCTGACGATACCTGAACTCTTCCAAAAGGTCTCATAATTGGAGATTTGGAGACCTTTGATGAAATTGCCTCCATTCCTGACCAAGATGACACATCCTCCATACTACCCACCATTCCCAGTACTTTAACCAAGCTGCAAAAATGACAAATGAAAACACTACTACACGAGTTTTCAGACGTTTTTGCCAAAACACCCACCGAGATCGGGAAGACCACCATGGAAGAACACGTAATACACACCGCAGGACCTCCTCTATGTCAACCGCCACGTCGGAAGAATCCTCTACAAAGGCAAGAGGAAGACAGACAGGTACAAGAAATACTTTATGCCAGAATTGCCACGCCCTCCGTCAGCCCATGGTCCTCTCCGGTAGTATTAGTAAAGAAGAATGACGGATCGACCAGGTTCTGCGTGGACGCTTAAATGACGCCACGATAAAAGATGCACCACCGTTACCTCGTGTCGATGATTCTTTAGATTCATTACATGGCTCCAAGTGGTTCACCACTTTGGATCTGCAAGCTGGTTACTGGCAAGTTCCTATTAAAGCTGAACATCAACAAAAAACAGCTTTTTCAACCAGCGGAGGACATCTATACGAGTTCAACGTGTTACCTTTTGGTTTGTGTAATGGTCCAGCCACGTTCTCTCGTCTGATGGAATCCGTTTTGAGAGGATTGACTTGGGAAACTTGCCTGGCTTACCTAGATGATGTGATTGTATGCTCAAAAACTTGGCCTGAACATCTCCAACGAGCCACGAAAAGGGAGTGTCTAGGTATTATCTGGGCTCTCAACCATTTTCGTTCGTTTGTTTTAGGAGCTAAATTAGACATCATAACCGATCATCAGTCTCTACAATGGCTAAGAAAATGCGTAACGAGCTCAGCCTTGTTAGTTTGTTGGAGAGAAACACTAGAGGAATATGATTTCGTCATTCATTATAGACCTGGTAAATTACATACGAACGCCGACGCTTTATCACGCCTTACAGTTCCAGATAACATATCAAACCATCTCGATGCTGTTCACAACTTTAACCTTGCCATCATCAACGAATCTCTGACAACTAAAGATCCGGAACCCACCTTACTACAATCTTGGAAGAGAAGTAAACCTTAGTGGATTCCTAAGTATATTTTCCAGAAATTAAGTCGATGGGGAGATCAGCTTACCACTGAATCGAGTCATGTAGTTCTAGAACCACATATAGCTCTAAATTACATGATATCGATTCACGAAGGAAATGGGATTCACTTGGGACAAAAGAAAATGATGAAAGTCTTCCAAGATCAATACTGGACAGTAAATCCTTCCGGTATTGCCAAACAGGTGACCGAAGCATGCAAGCCCTGTGCTTTAGAGAAGGATCGTTGCAAAACCCCAGGACCAGCAGGAACCATCTCTGCAAGCAAACCATGGCAGACATTGTCACTAGATGTAATGGGTCCGTTTCCTGCCAGTCAAGGCAAACGGTTCATAGTCACGTTTGTCGATATCTACTCCAAGTTTTTGATAGCATGCCCAACGAAAAATCACAGTGCCCTAACCATAGCCAACTTACTAGCCCCAGAAGTTTTCCCAAATTTTGGTTTACCAATATCTCTACTGTCCGACAATGCTCCCGAGTTCAAAGGACAGGTATGGGAAGCTTTTAATCAGAAATGCGGCCTACGTATCAAACACTCTTCACCCTACTGGCCTCAAGGTAATGCAATTTGCGAGCGGAGTCTTCGCTCCATTAATAATCAGTTAAGAACAAGAATGATTGCTTTAAATACCTCTGACTGGTCAACACAGGTGAAGATGATTCAGTGGGGAATGAACACCTGTCCCAGGGAGGACGGAATTTCCCCACATGAAAGAGCTTATGGCGTCGCCCCACTTCTACTACCTTTTCATCACCTTGCTCAACCCTCTACCTCCCAACTCACCGTTGACCCTCTGCAACACTTGAAGAACACCCTCCATACAGCTCAAGTCTGTCAAGACGTAAAACAGGACATTATAAATCCACAAAATCATTTCGCCATAGGAGATATTGTAATGGTAGCCAAACTACCAATAGTCAACAAATTAGGTCCTAGATATGTAGGGCCATATAAGATCTCAAAAGTCCCAAACGCCTATTAAGTAATCATAAACTATCACGGGGAAACCAGAGCCTATCGGAACAGGTTCGTCAGAATATATCAGCCTTTGCAACCAACAGGCGATTCGCCTATAACCAACGATGTTTTGCCACAAACAGAGACCCCCGTGTCAACTTCTCCTAAACCACAACCTATCACAGTACCAAATATTAAAAACCCAATCACATGTCCAGTCAAACCTAACCCCACCACAAGTAACACAAGTAACCAACAACAAAAGATCACACTTCATTACACACCAAGAACACCCCAACCTCTACCCTGTTCTCCCCAAGCAACTCCAAAACCGCATCAAACAGAAAATGACAACCTGACACAGACCATCACTAAGAAACCTCCAGTCTCATCACAATACAAACTTCGTCCTAGAGTGGAAACAAAAACCACCCCTTCTTTTCCTTTAACCACACAGAAATCTTCTCACCACAAACCTCAACCTAATCTCACTAAACATCCTCATCACAAACAACTTCCTACCTCATCAACATCTCCATCTAACTCGCCTCCTCGTAAAATAATACGTCTACATTCTTCTCCCTCAACCTCACCTCCTGGATCAACTTCCACGTCTCGAAATTCTAAGTCCACCTCAGTTTCTCCATCATCTTCCTCACATTCTGAACTTCTTCCACAACCACTAACACCCAAAAAAAATCTATGCAAATAATTCACCTACCTTCTTCCAAAACCAAGACAGTCATGCCTAAGGACATATCCAAAACCGCACTTCCAAAGCCGATATTTTCAAGATAACCTTCACTCTCTCAATCTAAACAAACATCATCTAAACCTTCAACCTCTACACAACAAGTTTTTACCCCTCACATTCAACCTAGATTAGCCCCTCCTGGACTCTCACCTTTTCCATCTACTGTTACACCTAAAAGTTTCTTAACAAAAACTAAAACTTTTCCTAGCTCTACTCTAAAAACTAGTAAGAAATCATCTTCTGCTCCCACCACTCCAAATTCTCGACCAGCATCAGCCAAATCCTCTCCTAAACCTGTTTTGCAAACTATTAAAAAGTAATCTTCTGCACCAAACACACCCAACCCTCAACCACCACCCCCACGTTTCTTGTCGTCACCGGAATCAAGTCCCGAACCTCTGATCAGGTCAAATTATCACACAAGAACGGGTCATCTAGTAAAACGCCCCAGTCGATTCACACCTATTGTATTTGCAAAATCTTCAGCTTCTCATTTTTCTCCACATATAAAAACAAAACACATAACACACACGACCACTTCTAAAACACTAAGAATATCCTCCTTAACAAAAACAAATTCAGCCATCACACATGCCTTGAAGGACAGAGAGTTAATCCCTGGTACTCTTACGTCCGCAAGTGGTATTAAATACCCGCAGGTCACTACCCAGGTCATCACTTCCTCACCTCATCAAGACGACACAACAGCTATCTTCTCCAGCCAACTGCACAGTCCTGACAGCCGCCCTTACACTCTTGTGCCCAGCATGACGTCCTCCACTCCTTTTGTAAAGAGGGTAAAATGGTCTGCCAACCAGAAGAAATTCTACAGGATACGGTATGTCGAAGAAGCCATTACAGCTTCGATTATCGAGGATGACATATCCACGTTAACTGTCACGATCGATCCAGTCAAAACTCCAGATCAACGTTCCCTAGACTGGTGGGACTACATACATTCTCTCTCCATATCCCAGCAACACGGTAATTCGATCACCTATACACTTGAGGCACGAGGACGCGCCTACAATGACGAAGAGGGAAGTAAGATACCGAGAAAAAGAGAAGACACCCCTCAAAAGCAGAAGGAAAGGAGAAAGGAGAACGTAAAGGAGAATGTGCAAAGCAACAACGGGAATACTCAACGTGAAATCAAGTCAGCTCCACTACCAAAGGAATCAACAGAAGAAGGAGCCAGATTTTTTTTTTTTTTTTTTTTTCTATATTCCAACTTACTCCCTCTCGGGCATAGGCTGAGAGCCTGAACATTCACAGCTGTACAAGAGCAGTGAAGCCTGTGAGGTCTTGTTCCAGTTTAGGGAGTGAGACATGTGAAGCACGTAGAGTACAACGAGTACCTGCCATCTTGCCTTCACATGAGGCACGGTGCTCTCTCATAGCCCGAAGCGACCCCATCTCTGAAGCCACCTCGTTTCCGTGCTTCACTGTCTCACCCCCTACACTCGGACTCTCACTCTTACACACACACACGACGCCACCTGTTGAACAGATGACTCACCAGGCATTGCACCCCTATAGCATATTTTGAATATGGGAATATTCATACAGTGCTATTTAATCAGGGAACAATGAGGGTATTTTATTAGCGTTTCGGTGGGCTTTGTGGTAATGCTTTGATACTAGGTAAAGCACAAATTCCATCCCAATAATATCTTCCCATTGACACATCGGGATTTGAACCCGGGACCTTTGGATTACCAGGCCAGTGGCAAGACCACTCCGCCACACCTCCCATTAGGTTGGAATGTCCTCCTACACCAGGAACGAAGATTCCACATAGACGTTAATACTAAATCAGCGGTCTGTAGAGTAGACCAAAACAAGTTAGAATAAATGATTGTTAGTTATTAAGATGTATAAATATAATGTTAAGAATATACCATGTATCAAGACGATTGTCTTCAAGTACGCATGCATTACCTTATCAATGCTAATATATAATATGTCAATAATCTTATGTTATAACCCTAAATGATACAACCAATTATGCTATGAAATTTCATGTTTTTAACTATGCACAAATAATACGATATTACATAGATAAACTCTTTTAATTATTTTTCTCAACAACATATACTCACATGCCTTATTCTTACGAAGCCATTTCTCCTAATAAACAAACCAAATTACCTTCCTTCATGTATTTAAACTTTCCTAAGTATACTTCTGTATTCTTGTTATCATGCGCATAGAGCCCTTCAAGTTTAGCGTATGTCAACATACGCCGCCAGTAATACCAACCTATTCTCGCCAGGACTACCAACCTGTCAGAATCATTACTCGCGTATATATACAATTTAGGGTATAAATAAACATCTTTATTACCTCTGTCTAAGATATTAAGATAGCACTTATTAAAGTGCTATCACACATAAAATAATAAGTCTAATAGATGAATCTTGTAGATTGAATACCCTGATGCGCATAGCCACCTTCACTTTTTAGTTTCCCCCTTTCGCTTGGGTTTTTTCCCACTTCAAGTTTACAGCCAGAAACTCGAAACCTTGAACAAAATTTATGTTATCTCGAGAACCTCATAACCCTGCCTTTTGATATGACCCCCAAATAAGCCTTGATTAACCCGTACAGCCCCAGCGACGCGTCTGACGCGTCGGCGATGTATGTAACGCACAGCCCCAACGACGCGTCTGACGCGTCACCCTAATTGCGCCGACCGTAACCTCAGGTGTAGCCACTCAAGAGGGCTCAGATTTGTATGGGAACTGTGTACGTATCCCACGCAACCGTGCCGATGGTTGAAAACTCTCAAAGTCCACGTGCGTGCACGTGAGCGCGCAATAACCTGGTTTTTTGGGGTAATTGCCTTCAATTTTTTACTCTTGTAAAATACGTTTTCGGGGCCTCTGTAGGACCATTCTTTAAGCTTTTTGAGCAGTTTTTCGTGGTTTTTCCTTCATTCCTAACCCATTCGCTATTGTTTCTGGAATAAAACCATTTTTTTAAAACCGGCCGGGTTCTGATGAACAAACATTACAAAACTAGCCGGGGCTCCACGGGTTAAAAACCTTGTGATATCAAGTATCAATTTTATGAAAGACTGCTTTATCATCGAGTTTTTTATTAAAGTAAATTCAGTTGACCTCACCCCAGAGCAAGAAGGACTTTAGCCTAACAGAGAGTGCGCGCTAAGCACCCTTGTTCTCCTCAAAGGAGGAACGGGTACCCCTCAGTAATTGTCAACACTATGCCAAGGAATTCTGAGAGGAGTAAGCAATTTTGAGGCTTCTTATAACTGGCATACCACGTGAGAAACCTCAAGATTACCCTCCCACTCAGTTGGATAAACGGCATGCCGAACTTCTACTTGTCTGAGGAGTTAAAAATCTTATTAAGGGATCATTGTTAATTGTGGCATAGCCTACCATCAGTTAACATTGACGCCTCTAATGGGCTGTACCTTTAGTGGTAAAAGTTGAAGTTGTCAGGCATACCTACGCTTCAATACTTTATTACTACAGATACGGCAACTGTATCCTATTAAAAGGATCTGTATTATTACTGGCATACCAGTGATTAATATAGAGACCTTTTCTAGGTTACGTGTCCTATTGGAAGGATCCTTGTTCTTACTGGCATACCAGTAACGAACATATAGACCTTTAATAGGTTCGACTCTTAATGTTAGAAGGTTGAGGGACTCAGGCATACCTACCCCTCAAACTTCTAGTGTTAAAAGTTAACACACTCAAAGTATCCTCTTACTAGGATCTTTGTCATCACTGGCATATCAGTGACTGACATTGAGACCTTGTATAGGATATTAGTGTCCTACTGGAAGGATCCTTGTTATTACTGGCATACCAGTAACTAACATAGACACCTTTCAATAGTTTCTACTCTTAATAGTAGAGAGTTGAAGGACTCAGGCATACCTACCCTTCGATCTTCTATTATTAAAAGTTAACACTCTAACTCCTCGCAAGAGATCTGGCATACCACGATCTACTGTGAGGGTGAGGGCTTACGAGATACCCTCACAGGCACTCTGCACAAAAGTCCTAGGTGTACTGAGTCTACTGGCATACCATTAGACTAGTGCAACTGAAAGTTTTAACCACCACACTCCACCTTTTTACAAGGGACCTTGGCATACACGTACCACGGTCACTTGTAGAAAGAAGGGCTTGGCGAGATACCTTCACAGGCACTCTGCTTATACAAGTCCTAGGTGCATTTTGTCTGTGGCATACCAATAGACTTTGCAACTAAAAGGTTTGAACACCGCCCCGGATTCCTTGAACCTCTTAACCCGGCAGCTGCAGGGAAACTCTTAAGAGGTTTTACTGGGCGACTGCAGGGAGACTCTTAAGATCCTAGACCTAAAAAAAACGTTTAAAAGGCCCCAGTAGCACTTGAAACTTTTAGTTTTTTTTTATTTTTTTTTTTTTTTTTGCCCTTCGGCCATTTCACATATCACTCCTCCACATCCCCCCCCCCCACCTTCAATCATCACCTATTTTTCTTATTAATGTAATTATCGGTTTATTTATGGCGCCAAAACTCGCCACCCAGTTACAAGGTGGTGAGGGAGGGTGGAGGTGGAGGAGGGAGAGAGACTCGTAGCCCACACTACCTCCAGTCTCTCACCAGAGTTGGTGGAGGGAGGATGTGGTCTCTCTCTCCTCCAACTTCATGACTGAACCACTCTACTTTATTTCACGTTTCTCACCCTCCAAACACTTTTCCCACTTGTTTTATTGTTGTAACATGTTACTATCTTCATATTAAACGTAAAATAGGCGCATATGGATAAGTATTAATGATATTTATGGTAAAATAACAATTTTAGTGAGGAATTAGTGTAAATACCTACGCACAGCTGTATGGTGTATAGCCTACTACAGGGGCTGCATAGCGGAGAGGTTAATCACGAATGAGGTCCAGAGGAGGAGCACCGAGAGTGTGTGTGTGTGTGTGTGCGCGTGTTTGTGTGTGTGTGTATGTGCAGCTACCCTTTACCTATATTATTTGGAGAAGGAAAGGATTTTTTATCTTGTCACTTAACCTATAAAGCGTGAGCAGTATATAGTGGACACCATATAACTGGGCGACAATATTAGGCCTCTTTCCCGCCTAAAATCGTCATTTTAGGATAAATATCGTTATTACTAATTCATATGCGCCTATTTTACGTCTAATATAAAGATAGTAACCTGTAACAACAATAAAACAATTGGGAATACCATTTTTCTGGTCAAAATCACGAATGGTAAGCGAGCGGTTCATTCATGAAGTGTGAGAGAGCTGGCAACACACCCTCCTCTCTCGAGGGTTGAGGCAGTACTGAGCTACTGAGTCACACCCTCACTGTCTCTACCTTACGTAACAGACACATGAACACACACTAAGATCGGGTTGGAGATGTTTACACGAAAATATACCAATGAATTAGGAAATAACAGGGAAAATAGGTGATAATTGAAGGGAAGGGGGGGGGGGGGGGAAAGGAGGGGATATGGAGGAGTGATATGAGGTATGGGGAAAAAAATAAGTGCTACTGGGGCCTTTTAAAATGTTTTTTTTAGGCCTTCCCTCTTAAGAGCTTTGCCGTCGTCGCCCAGTAAAACTTCTTAAGAGCTTTCTCGCCGTTCCTGGGTTAATGACGAATGAGGCCCCAAAGGAAGGGAAACAGCGATGATGGAGAAAATTTTTATTGTTCATTGTACATTAAGGCCTGTATGAACAGATTAAAAAATATGGTCCTGCACATGTCTCGGATAACGAGAGGGAGAGAGAGTGAGATTGCAATATATATGCTGGCGGTTGTTAGGAATATCATAACTTTAAAATGAACTGTTTACCAAGCGAGGGATAGCTGTCAGGCCGATCGATATAGAGATATAGATAGTCGATTAATTAATGACATTGGAAGTGGGTGACAGCTAGCCAGGATCTCGAGACGAACAACACAACTGTGTGTGATCGTGTGTCGGTGACCGGGTGTAATCACGGTGCAGCAGAAGTCCTCAGATTTTGTCAATATCTCTGGAAATACTGACGTTACAGTGTAGTGATCTATGCCAATTAAGCATTAAGGATTCGCACCGTTTGTGATTGTATCTGGAAGAAAACTAAGCGAGTGGGTGATGAAATATTAACGAAAATACTATACTCTACCCAGCCTTCTCGCCCACAATTAGCGCCACCTGTTGTTCAACCATACAAACCACCCACACCAACACTTCTACCACTACCACTATCTTCCCCCATCGCCTTTCGCCATATTGGTGATATGAATCCATTGTGTGGAAGTTAAATTAAGGTACCGGTAATTTAGGAAGTGAAACCCTAAATAGAAAATAGAAAAGTGAATTACCCGGCTGTAAACAACCTCCCCCCCCCCCCCTCCAACTCTTCCTCTCCCCATCCCCTCATCCAACCCTTCCCCCTCCCCTTCTCCCCCTTCTCCCTACCTAGAAACATGTCTCATAGAACAAGCCTACCCCCTCCGGGAAATTCATGCTCAAAGTGTACCAAGCCTTGCATAATTGAGTGTTTAAAGTGTGAAAACTGCAATTGTTTTATCCATGTTGCCTGTTCTGAACTTCCATCATACCACCTAGTAAATTACTTCAACTCTAGAATCCACTACAATTGTGAGAGTTGTGTACAATTAAAGTTTAAGGATAAATATGATGAACAGTATGCATGGGTACAACCAATCATCGAGCGTGATGTTACCAGTGCCAGCACAGTGACTGACCTTACACAAGATGAGGAAAAAACATTTCATGATTCTGAATCTGAAAAAGAGATGCAAACCAGTGTTAAAGAAACAAATGACTCTATACCACAATTGAAAGAAAAGGTGGACAAGATCTGTTTCTATTACAAACAAAATAGTTGTAAATTCGGCCGAGAAGGTCGTGATTGCAGATATAATCACCCTAAGATCTGTCCAGCCTACCAAGTTCATGGCCCTAACCCTGCACATGGATGTGTAAAGGGCCGTCAGTGTGAGAACTTTCACCCTATGGTCTGTAAAGGATCAGCAGAGGCATCCGAGTGTTTTAACCAAAGATGTAGGAAACTTCACCTTAAAGGCACTCGTCGTCGACCTCTGAACTCCAGGTACCACCTACTAATTTTTACAATCCAGGACCCAGAACTTTACCACCACCTGGTCCAGTGGTAGAGCCAAGACCATCTGCTGGACCAGGACCCACAGTTTATGTTGGGCCAGGACCAACTACTATCCCACCTACTTCTACAGTAACTACACCCACCGCTACTCCACCAGTTACTCCTGAGCCTATACATCCATTTATTGCAGCTCCCCCTGTACAGAACCAACCAAGACCAAGTGATGGAATAGAAAATGTTCTTATAAAACAAGTGTAAATCCTTCAAATGCAAATGAATCATATCCTCAAGATAAAAGCATGGCAACAAGACCAAAGCATCAATTGGCATCCATCCTGTGTGCCGATAGGCCATCCTCAAAGACTCCTCTCACCAGATCATATGTTTTCATATTGAACAAAGTAATTTCATGCAACATTGAGGAGCTAATCCCACGCAAGTTCAAAGCAAAGCTTGAAATCATTTCTGAATTAGCATCTGAAGAGAAAGCCCTTATTTTTGCACTTACCAAATCCCATCTCTCTGAAAACATTAAAGATGCCGAGGTTAAAATAAACAACTATACATCGTTCAGAACTGATAGAGCAAATAGAAGAAAGAAAGGAGGAATTATCACCTATCTGAAATACTCAAACTCAGTTTTTGAGGTACAAATACTCAACATTGAACACATAAATCTGGTGTTTATTGCCATCTATCGCCCTCCTGACTGTACCCAGAACAATGTTATCCCAATCCTGACACTGATTAAAGACAAAATAAATGAGATGTCAGCCCCCTTACCAAATATCATCCTAATGAGTGATTTCAACTTACCAATAAATGACTGGGAAACTGAAGTGGTACAAGGAGGATCTACAGATGCACAATTACAAGCAGCTGCCCTCCTTGACCTAGCAGAGAACTACTGCATGAACCAGTATATCCGAGTCCCTACACGTGGCAAAAATATCCTAGACCTATTCTTCACTAATAACGAAGAGTTTGTCCATGAGTACACTGTAGACCCAACTACTATATCAGACCACAATATAATTGTAATGACTACCAACATAAAATCTTTAGAACACAAAAAAGCAATAATACCACCCCAAAGAAACTTAAGTTTAAATGAACTCAATTTTGTCAGTACTAATACATGCTCGGAGAATATTGATAGAGAATTTAGTCTAGTTGCCGCCCCTATACTTCCTATAGTAAACCCTGCAATGTTAATTACTGTAAACTTTTTTTGTGGAAATGTATTATATATGGTTAGGAGAGCAAAATTAGCTTGGTTGCTACTTGTGCAACCTTTAGCATTTCTCAGAATTCAAGATGGCGCCCTCCGACATCTTGAATTTTGGCCAATTTTCAACTTTTGATCTTGATGACATAGAGGGTCGTGTAATACCTCTTTTTAGGGGTTTTCCAGGACGGGGAGTCCATTTCTGGGGTTAATTTGTGGATATATATAATAGGGTGAGTATCAAGGTCAAACCAGAGGTCAAAGATCAAATTTTGCCTAAAATCTGGAAAAATCACATTTATGTGCTTTGAATATGAATTTATTTGTCAGCCACTACAATATGCAAATATATATATATAAAAGAAGTGAATCATATGTTTGTTTATTCATTATCCACATCTAGCTCCCCTTCTTCGTCTTCTATATCCATGTGCTTCCTGGTGAAAGGACTACAGCAAATGTCTCCTCCCTCGCACTTACAGTAGTCCGTGCATGAAAGGCCTGCACTGCTGCAGCTGCATCGTGTGCCACTGCAAGCCTTGCCCTCTGCAGTGCAGCTACAGCTAACTACATCCAGGAATGCTTGGGGAGCATCTGGCGCTGTTGAGACGGCCGGTGTGATGGTGGAGCTTTCGATGTTCCAACCAAAGTTGGCAATATTTCTAGCTTCTACAGGTGGATCACGTTGGTCCGCTGCATTCCACAGTAGCATCTGAAGATGAGCTCGGAGCACGTGCAGCTGCAGGTTCGCATCAGTCGGTGGCAGTTTCTTCAGTGCTGGAGGCTTCTTACGGGCACGGTAGAAGTGAGCATGTGTGTCATTCATTGTTGTACAGCTCTTCTGTCCGTAGAGTGGTAAGAAGAAGGTGCATGCTGTCTCCTGCAACTGAGTGTGGGTCACGCTTGGCTGTCCGAGCACTTCATCGAGACCTGGTATATCTATCTCTAGGAGTTTGAGTGCTGACAGCTTTCCCTTTCCAAAGGGGTATGATACTGTATCGCAGCCTGACAGTGCATGGACACCAAGAAGTTGGCTGCACTTTCTCGGGCCTAACCGCCAAACAGTTTCGTTGATGTCCAAGACATCCTATTCCATTTTTCCATTTCAATCTTGGCGGAAACTCGCATCCTCGGTGTCCAGTATACCAAGAGAACAAAGACATCAGTGTCATCACTGAGGATGCGGATGGTCTCGGCACCTTCTTCCACTGCTTTCAGCATGTAGCTGCAGAGGGTTATGTCTGCCTCGTCATGGGTAATGACACATTCCAGCTTGTTGATGAGTTGAATATTGTGTGAAAGTTGATAGCCGCATAGAATGTTGTTGAGCAGATTCTTGTTCTTGGAATTGTGAAGAATAGCTTCTCGACATGGAAGGGAAGTATTTGCGGTTAGCCGAACTTCCTTGGCTCTTCCTCTTCTTGTTCGCTCGTGGTCCTTTGCACTGGGAGCTTCTTGGTCATATCTGTCAAACAGAACTATTTTCTTGGAGACAGGAGAGTAGTGGGCCAGTCTAGTGCCGAAACTTGCAGCCTGGTCTCCTGTAGTCCCGGAGACTGGCCATACAACGTGGTACAGAAGCTGACCGCCATCAACCAGCACCACATCTGGAGCAGATTGAGTCGTGACAAAGACGCCAAGAGATTTGACGAGCACTGCCTTGTCACCCTTCCTCAAGCAGCCGTACTCGTCGATAAGGGCTGGAGGGACCGGACTCAGTTCAAACTGGAAGACAGTGGCTATATCAATGCTGCGCTGCTGCCCCACGACTAACAGCCGACTGAACAGAGTTTCACTGTCGTAGACGGCCTTCCCTTTGATAGTGACTGCCTTCTTGAGAGACTCCATTGTTTTGACCTTCTTCTTTATTGTCTTGTGGAATTCACTGCTCAGCGAAGCAGAGAAGTGCCTGCTCTGCTCACTCCCGATGGCCAATGCGTTCTGAACATTCACTGTGTCTGTTGCCACTTGTCCATTGCATATGTTATAAAGACCTGGTTCCTGGTCATTGAAAGGGTGACTGTACTTCTCCAGCTCCACCGCGATCTTCCTCCGATCGGCCTAGTCCAGTCTCCTTCTTCTCTCTCCTTCCTCCTTGTGCTTACTCTTCTCTTCCCCATCTACTCCACCGTGTGGCTTCTGTTCCTCCTCAGATTCATCGTACATATGTTCCATGGCAATGTCAAGGTGGGCGCACACACTGAAACTATTCACCCACACAGCCACTTGCTCAGCGCTCGTTGAAATGCCCTTCATACCTCCAGAACCCTTCCCTCGTTTGATGTATGTCTGCTCTCCGAACTGATCTGCAGGCACTGCGGTTCCGCCATCTGAGTGCCAACACACGTGCGCACCTGCCAGTAGGTCCTCTTTGGCATGCTGGGGAAGGTTCTCCATCTGTCGCACATACCAGCTCAGATAGCGGGCATAGTTCTGATGACCTGCTGCGAAGAAGTATGGCAGCATCTCCTTGAGACAGTGCTGTTGGAGTAGGAATTCACCGTTCCTCTCTCCGCGCAGGAACATAAGCGACAACAATGTCGGTTTGACAAGGCAGTCCACCCATAGCCTCCCGGTCGGGTGTTGTCTGACTGACTCCAGGTAGAAACTCTGCTCCTCATAAGTCTTGGCGCCATTCGAGAAGAAATTCTGCAGCAACACGGCAATGATGAGACGGTATGCCCGTAGAGCATTGGTCCAGGCCTTTCCGTTGACAATGCTGGTGATGCCAGCAAACGCTGCACTGATGAGAATGTCTACACTAGATGCCTTCATCAGTTTCCTATACAGCCCAGGAAACTCATGAGAGTGTGCATCATACCTGGGTGAAGTATGACGCCGGTCCAGCGCAGAGGGTCGTTCCATTGAACTAGGCATGCAGTCTGATACAGTTGGAGGTCAACTGTGAGGTGAGTGTACTGCATCCCAAAACTATTGAGAGTCCTCTCAAGATACACAAGCGTAGTTATTACAGTGTCGGGGTGAGCAGGCGGTGAGTCGATCATCGGTCCGAACACGACCAGTGTCTTGGGCTTCTGGGCAGAACCTGCCACCAATCGGTCTTGCTGAGCATTGAAGCCTGCCCACTCAACTGGCTTATTTCCCGTGGACTTGTGACAAAACATGCCGCATCTCGCTCCTGACTGAACATGACTGATGCGGACTGAACCTGCAACTCTTCAGCGGACAGAGCTTTCAATCGGAAGCAGGGGTGGATTCACCTTGGAAGGCCCCTTATAGTGCTCCAGCTGTATACTCTGGTGGGTGAATCGCACAGAGCACATGTCATGTTTCTTGAGTCGAGGAATAGTCAGCTGCATCACGCCAATGTTTCCTGTGTTGATGATACCAGCAGGATGCTGGGTGAACTCCATGACCATGGCGTGGGTGCTCTTCATTCCATTTGGGCTCGCAATGTACAAATCGTAGTTGTCAGCCCAGCTGAAGATAGGGCCAATCTCTGTGCTTAAGCCAAGTTTCTTGTGGTAATCTGATTTGTTGTCCAACACGAACATGGCCACTGACTTGCGGAAGCACAGCACTTCATCATATGTGCTTGTGATACCATGCTCATTGAGAGTCTTGATGAGCTCTGAACTACCATGCTTGTAGTAGGGGAGCCCACTGGAGTTCATTTACACTTTTGGGAACGAAAGGTTTGATACTGTTGATCGGTTGCTACTAATATGGGAATTAAAAAAACTAATTTCTTAAGTTCAGCATTCCTGGGGTTTAGAGGGGGCAGGCCCCCAAGCCCCCCCAAAAATAGGCCTTTATTTACACTTTGGAGAACAAGGCTGAAATTAACATGGATCAGTACCATTATACAACTGAAGTGAAATATGCAACTTAAGAAAACAAACATCAGGGGTTTCCATTTAACCCTCTCGCATTCGGTAACTTAAATATGTAACTTATGGTAAGGCCTTCTCTAATTTGCCATGAAATATCAGGCTGGGTGAGTTTTGGAAGCCTTGTGTTTTTCTGTATTTTCATCCACCAGAATGCTGTTTATTGTGATGTATCATATGTCAATGGAAAGAGGAATATTTATAGTACATGATAAAACAAACAAAAATGTAAATAAATCGAAATATGAAAGTGTAAATGAGTCCGGAATACAATTATTTCCCATGCAATTGTCTTCACACCGTCCTAGCTCTAAATTGTGAGTGATGACCATATATTTCTTTTTGCTCAAATAATAGTATTTTTTCTCCTCTTTCCAAATCTGAAAACAGAAATAGTTTATCTTCAATAGTTCTCAAGCAGTGACCGAAAAAAAAAAAAAAATGATTTATATGGTTTATAACATTTTCGATTTATTTCGTTGCTACGAAGTGTATGGTTTTAAATTTAGGCTGTATGAATACGGAAAATATTGCTGATGAGTATAAAACAAACTAGAAGTTCCTAGGACAAATACTTTTTGCGCTATGAATATTTGAAATGAAGAGCCAAAATGCGAATATTTACGCTTCACCCATCTCTGTTCCGGCGATGCTAGCCGGGTTCCGAGCTGTTCCCCATCTCGTGGTTGCGTTATTTGCTAGGATACGTATATAATTGTTTATATCACCGTCATCGGAAAATTATGCTCTTTCTAATGATGAAAACTAAAATAATATAGCGTAATTGGTTCGCGAGCTATGCGCAATTGTTTCCATGCAGTGACCGAAAAAAAATATATATGATTTTGATTGATATGGTTTATAACATTTTAAATTTATTTCGTTGCTACGAAGTGTATGGTTTTAAATTTAGGCTGTATGAATACGGCAAATAATGCTGATGAGTATAAAACAAACTAGAAGTTCCTACGACAAATACTTTTTGTGCTATGAATATTTGAAATGAAGAGCCAAAATGCGAATATTTACGGCTTCACCCGTCTCAGTTCCGCCCGTGCTAGCCGGGTTCCGAGCTGTTCCCCACCTCGGCATTGGTTTATTTGCTCGGATAC
>CM064550.1:26238656-26367825 GCA_032716605.1 Paralithodes platypus
GACCTTACATTACTTATCCTAAATGCATAACTTAAGAAAATATCTTCTCTGGCATTTTTGTTTAAGAAGGGTGAATTATGGTGCCAATAGGCCTAAAATAGATTATATTAGCAACTTGGAGATCAATGCTATATTTTACTTTACTTTTAGTCCCAGTCATCACCAGTCTCACTGCATACATCACTTTCACTGTCAACGAAGTCTGAGTCTCAGCAGGGCTCTGGAGTCTCAGCATCACTGTCGTCGTCGTCATCGTAGGTTGGATAAACAGACTCAGGGAGTACAGAGTCTGGCATCTGGGAACCGGTGAACCACACAATTTGGTAGGTATTGTCCACGAGTTCCCATCCTTTTAACGGCTCTTTGGGGATCACCTTGTCACATGCTGCATGCAATGTCATTGCCACGAAGTTGCTGCGATGTATCTTCTGCTGAATGACATTTTCACATGGTGGAATACTGCTTGCATCTACACCCTTCAGACTTGCAAACGGCCCCTTGCCCTTCTTTGGTCCAAACGATTTCTCGAAACATAGGAACCTGTGCTTGTTCAGGGGCATTACCTTCTTTGCACCATATATCTTGGCAGTATACTCCTCAAGAAGTTTGCATGTTGGTTTATCTACTTCACCCATTGCCAGTGCAGAAAGAGCACCAAGGTAGATTTGATTGTCTTCAGCAATTTTGAGAGGGCGTTTCTTTCCTTTCCTAATGAAGGATGAGGTGTAATCGCATCCTGTATAAGCATGAAAACCTGGCAGGGCTTCACAGACTTTGGACCCAATCTTGCTGGCTATGGCCAAAATATTGATGTAGCGTCTGTTACCTTGACCTTTGGTGCCAATGTCCATCCACACATTGGTTTTCATACGATGGCAATGGTGTAAGAGAATAACAGCAACATCAGTATCTGAGGCCCTCACAACTATGTCACCTGGCTGCTGGAGAGAGATATCTGCATCAATTGCATGGAGACAAATCCTTGTGTCTGCCTCTGAGTGGTTACAATCCAAGCGAGTAACTGGTGTAACTTCAACAAACCCACTAACTCCCTTGAAAAGCACGCAATTTGTGTCTACACCAACATAGAGCTCCCTACCATTCAGGTCTGCAAAATGCCGCTTGTCTGCCCAATCTTTCACAAAAAAACGGGGTAGTTGTTTTTTGAAGGATCGGGATTTTAGAGCTTTCGCAAGGTTGCGGGGGCGAATTTGTTCTGCTGTAGTGATGACATAAATGGTGTCCTCCACCCCACGGCGCTCACGTTCATTATCCTTGATGGAAGGTTCTTCATATGTATCAAAAACAATATCTACCCGTTTTGAAGGTTGATTCAGGACTAACTCCAGGAAAACTTGTGAAAGTCCACCATATGTTGGGGGTAGGTTTGGTGGAAGACAGTGAAGGAGGAAGTTACCATCAACTATGCTTGATTTTATATTCATTGGGAACCATGTCCTCAAGGACTCTGAAAAGGTCAGCCTTCTTCCCATGCGCAATGGACACCATTGTACCATCTGTCCGACACATAGTGAGAGGTACAGGAGTGAGAGGGTACTGCAGGAGGTATTCCAGGTCTACTTTCCTTTTTGCAGCGATGATGGCAATCCGTCCAAATAGGTCCCTAGTGCACCTGAGTTCCTTCACAACTGGATTGCTTGCCCGCTTGTTTCTTGCACCTTGGTCACCAAATGTCCTCAAGGAAATTTGGGATATGGACTTCTCGATTCTTTCAGCATCTTCCACACACTCTGAGATGAAATCATCATGCTTTTCTCTGCCTTTGCTCTCAATGTTAAGTAATGACTCAGAGATTTCAGCAGTAGCTGCTTTACCTGTCTGAATGTTAACAAGAAACTCTGATTTTACAGTGAATGGATTGGCAAAGTCTTGGTCGATTGTCCTTAGCAATTTTCTGAGGTCCTTGTTGTCGCGTGCGATACGGCTTGGAGTTAGCTCTGCCTGCATGTCACCAGCTTTACTCATTCCAGCCATTTCAAGCAATGCACTTATGAAAGCAGTTCTGGCACCTTTGGTAGCACTCCATCGGAGACGGGCAGTGAAGTTGTTGGTGGAATCTGTGTAGCCTGTCATCCTTGATGCAGCATCTGCATTAATGGTTTACTCAAGATTCAAATCTACTGGAACTCTGCTGAACTGATTTTCTGTTCTTCGGATACTGAACAGTCCAGCGATTAGCATTTCTTTTAGGCCTGGATGTGTGGAAGGTAGATTCATCAGATCAAGTTGATGCTTTGACATCCACCTGGCATAATTTGGTCGATTGGTCCCGAAGAAGATGTCAACTGCCTGAGTAAGTGTCCATGTGTACAGGTTGACATCACACTCTCTGACTGCTCTGTCGATGATGTGGTACAGGTTGATTCTATTTATGTACTGCATGTAAACTCTGGCAGTTGGACCATGGGTTCCATCCAGTGTTGACTGAGAGTAACTAATATATTCATCAAATAGCATGTTGAATTCTAGTGTGGTACACAGCTGATTCCTGCTCTCCTTGTTGTCTGATGCTGAGGATTTTAGGATATCACTGAGAGAGTCCACTTCATCTTGGTGCTCCCTGCAGAATTTGCGGAAGTGTAGTATCTGAAAGGCAAGCGCTAGCATTGGGTGCAAGCGTTTGCATCGGTTGAAATTCTTGCACTCCAAGAAACCTTTTAGTGACCCTGATGCAAGGACTTCAGCTTCAACTAGCATTTCCGGCATTCCAGACTCCTTGATGATCTTTCCAATAGCTCTAAATAGGCACATCTGTACATGGAACACCCCAAACATGATGAATATGTTGTCAAACCTTGGTTGCTCAGTCATCTGTATCTTTATGGCCCTTTTGGTTAGGTTAGGTTAGGTTAGGTTAGGTTAGGCAGAGAATAGAAACATGCCAGTGAATGTCATTATTAACTTATGAATTTTGGACATGTTACGTAAAGTCATCTACCAACACAAGTTTCAACTTTGTTCTCCAAACTGTGACTGGTACGCTTTTGGGCCCTCAACAAGAACTTTCTTACATAAAAATGCCTGATAATATTGCTTCTTAAGTTGCTAATTTCTATTTAGTAATGCAAAAGATATGATCAAAGTAAAATATAGCATTGTTCTCCAAGTTGCTAATATAATCTATTTTAGGCCTATTGGCACCATAATTCACCCTTCTTAAACAAAAATGCCAGAGAAGATATTTTCTTAAGTTATGCATTTAGGATAAGTAATGTAAGGTCATTCACCAGTATGAGTTTCAACCTTGTTCTCGAAAATGTAATTGAAAACCTATTGAACCGGCTCGCTTGGTGTAGTGACTAGCGTCTCGGACTTCCACCCAGAAGGCCCGGGTTCGCGCCCACGCTTGGCGCATTAAAGATTTTTCACAAGCACTGAGTCGTTACCATCCCTCATGAGCAAAGGGATGGGATAGTAGTACAGGACCCCAATGGAAATACGCCTAATCGGCCTTATTGATCTATCCTTAGCTAGCTTAGCATGCGCTAGCTTTAAGAACTATTATTATTATTTTATTATTATAACCCTCCAAAAGAACCCTTCTTAAATGGAAACCCCTGACAATATTGTTTCTTAAGGTGGTTATTTCAAATTAGGGATGCAAAAAGTATAAACAATATGGAATTCAGCATTGTTCTCCGAAATGTAATTATAACCTATGTTTGACCCTTCCTGACCCTAACTGACCTTTCTTAAGCAAAAATGCCAGGGAATATATGTTCTTAAGTTATGTATTTAGGATAAGTAATGTAAGGTCATTCACCAGTATGAGTTTCAACCTTGTTCTCGAAAGTGTAATTGAAAACCTATTGAACCTTCCAAAAGAACCCTTCTTAAATGGAAACCCCTGACATTTTGTTTTCTTAAGTTGCATATTTCACTTCAGTTGTATAATGGTACTGATCCATGTTAATTTCAGCCTTGTTCTCCAAAGTGTAAATAAAGGCCTATTTTTTTTTTTTTTGGGGGGGGGGCCTGCCCCCTCTAAACCCCAGGAATGCTGAACTTAAGAAATGGGTTTTCTTCATTCCCATATTAGTAGCAACCGATCAACAGTATCAAACCTTTCGTTCCCAAAAGTGTAAATGAACTCCAGTGGGCTTCCTAACTATTGTGATGTAGTTTCACAGCGAGCCCGAGTGTAGTCTGGTTTCTGCCGGCACCGCAAATGTGCTGTTGAATGCACTGAGCTAGGGTCAGGGATGGCTTTGTAATGTTGCCTCCAGATACAAGGCTAGATACTAGTTTAAGAAGAGTAGCACTGGTGTTTTCAATGATCTTGTGACGGACATAGTCACTGAGGTTGTAGTCTCCAGGCCTATGTGTCGCCCTGACCTCGCCACGAATCTTCCTCACCCTCTTCTCCAGCTCGTCATCGTCGCTGCTGCTTTTCTTGGCAATTTTGATAAACTGTCCGAGGCTGGCTTTAAATCCAACTACGCTTTCACAACCCTCGATGTGGAGTACAAGCAGCTTGGTGCCGAAGTAATCTGTGATGTTGGACACAAACTGTCTTCTTGTCACAGTGCCCGAAGCAGCGATGTACATGGAGTACAGCTCCGCTGTCGTCCACGTCTCTGTCATATTTTCAGCCATCGTCGTGACCACGGACCTCAGCGCCTCTTCCACAGGCGCCGTCATGGAGGGGCAGGACATTGGGACAACTCGAAATTTATCATAACAGCAGACATGGTATTGTGCGTCAGAAGCATGCAGATCAATGACCCCACTGAGTCGAACAACTACCTCATTAGCCCACTGGTCCTGTCTCTCATCACAGATGTCCTCCAAGTGTTGCTTGAACGTGATATCACCACTTCTATCTACAGTTTTACACTGTCTGACCTGCACCCAGCTGTGTGGGTTCTTGCTGTCTTTCGGCTTACACTCTTTCTCACACAGCAAACAGTCTCGCTTGAAAACAAAGTCACTACATTGAGACTTCAACAATCTTTTGGAAACACCATTGTCAATTAGTGTAGACTTTCTCTTCGGCTGTTCATTGTTTCTACTTGTCGAAGTATAACTACAGTAACATGACTTGTGAGCTAGAATATTACTTCCAGAGAGAGTTCTGTACAGTTCATCCTGCTTCACTTTGATTGTAGCGATGATCTTCTGCACAGCGACGGTCTTGAATATTTGCAGCGCTCCACTGGCATTACATGGACTAAACAGGCACTTCTCCCCTCCAGCAGACATGATGAGTGTGACAGCCTGGGGATATCAATGCTGATTACACTGGTTTGTCACAATCTGAAATGAGAAGAAAAGTTGTTAAACCACTGATCGCACAGCGTGGGGAGTGCATGCATGGTGAATATTGGTGTTCAATGAACTCTGACCCATTGTTCAACCTGCTAAACAAAATTTAATACAAAATATATAATGATTCCCGGGATATACCTACATGTAGACATAGCAAACATATTATATCTACCTACCTACCCAACCTAGTAAAATGCTGGAATAGAAAGACAATGAACCACATACAATCGGTCAATATTGGTGATTTTCCAGATTTTAGGCAAAATTTGATCTCTGACCTCTGGTTTGACCTTGATACTCACCCTATATCCACATATTAACCCCGGAAATGGACTCCCCGTCCTGGAAAACCCCTAAAAAGAGGTATTACACGACCCTCTATGTCATCAAGATCCAAAGGTAAAACTGGCCGAAATTCAAGATGGCAGAGGGCGCCATCTTGAATTCTGAGAAATGCTAAAGGTTGCACAAGTAGCAACCAAGCTAATTTTGCTCTCCTAACCATATATAATACATTTCCTCAAAAAAGGTTTACAGTAATTAACATTGCAGGGTCAACATTTTGGCAACTTGACTAATTGGGTGAATTATGTGGGAGAAATTGTTGACAGAACAGACCCCAATAACCAATATGACTTACTGCTGAAACATTGCTTTGCGATTTGTGAAAAATACACCCCTATTAAAAAACAACCCTCAACCACTAAGAAAATTCCCCGTGATTGAAGGATAATAATGAGAAAACGAAGAAGACTACGAGTAAAAATTGCCCATTCTACCAACAACCACAACCGTACTTTGATGCAGCGGAAAATCTTGACGCTAGAAGAGGAGTTGAAAACCTCTATTGAAAAAGAAATGAAGCTGAGAGAAGAACAGGCAGTATCTGCAATCAAAGCAAACCCTAAATTCTTCTTCAAATATGCAAGTAACCGATCAACAATCAAGGCCGCTGTTGGCCCTTTAACACGGTAAAATGATTGAAGACTCAACAGAAGTTTGTAAAGCTCTTTGTAAACAGTACAAGGGTGTTTTCAGTACTCCTTTTAAAGATAAGATCATCACAGAACCCAACAACTTTTTCTCCAACAAGATCAAGGACCCATCAATAGAAGATATAGCTTTTACTGAGAATTATATAATAGAAGCAGTTAAAGAAATGTCCACCAATGCTGCAGCTGGCCCTGATGGTTTTCCGGCCATATTACTGAAGAAATGTGCAGAAAAGTTGTGTGTACCTCTCAAAATCTTATACAGATCTTCACTGGATTCCGGGATTGTTCCTGGATTACTGAAGAGAGCTAAGGTAACTCCCGTATTCAAAAGCGGGTCAAGAGGCAAAGCAGAAAACTACCGACCTATTGCCCTCATATCCCATATCATTAACACTTTTGAGAAAATTATTGTCAAGAATATTGCAAACTACCTTGAACAAAACAATAAAATTAATGATAGCCAACACGGATTTCGACAAGGTAGATCGTGCTTGTCCCAGCTCCTTGCCCATCATGAATTTTTGTTTAGTACACTAGTGACTAGAGAATGGCAGCAACATCGATGTAATCTACTTGTACTTCAGTAAGGCCTTCGACAAGGTGGACCACGGAATCCTATTACATAAAGTCCGCAATCTAGGAATAGTAGGTCGCCTTGGAGTATGGGATCCATAACTTCCTGAACGAGAGAAAGCAATGTGTCATTTCCCATGACTCAAATGTCTACAATGGTGTTCCTCAAGGTTCTGTACTGGGGCCACTGCTGTTCCTCATACACATATCTGACATTGACCAAGGTACACTCTACTCAAAAGTCTCATCTTTTGCCGATGATACCAGAGTAATGAAAGAAATTAAATTAATGGAAGATGTGGACAAATTAAAATCTGACCTTACCAAGCTATATACATGCAGGCCGAAACAAATAATATGTCTTTCAATAATAACAAATTTGAACTGGTTAGATATGGTACAAACAAAATAGATTAAGTCCCTATTTGGCACATGATGGCCAAAGAATAAAGTGCAACAACAAAGTGCTAGACCTAGGGGTAACAATCAGTGATGATGCCACCTTCATTACCCATATCCTAACAGTAGTACAAAAGACACAAGCCCAGGTTTTTTTTTTTTTTTTTTTTTTTCTATATTCCAACTACTCCCTCTCGGGCATAGGCTGAGAGCCTGCACACTCTACCACTGAACACGGTGAGGCCCGTGAGGTCTGTTCCAGTCTAGGGAGTGAGACATGCGAAGCACCTATTCACGGCTCGAACCCAACTCCATCTCTGATGCTGCTTCGCCTCTGCGCTTCACCGTCTCACTCCCCAGACTCGGACCCTCACTCTCAGAACGCCACCTATTGAGCAATTAACTTACTAGGCAATGCCCCCCTGTAGCATATTTTGAATATAGGAATATTCATACAGTGCTATTTAATCAGGGAACAATGAGGGTATTTTCTTTTGGCATTTCGGTGTGCTGTGGCAATGCACTGAAACTAGGTACAGCACAAATTCCATCCCAATAATATCTTCCCATTGACATATTGGGATTCGAACCCGGGTCCATTGGATTACCAGTCCAGTGGCAAGACCACTCTGCCACACTTCCCCTGGGTATTGCGTACTTTCAGAACTCGTGAAAGAGAACCTATGTTAACCCTGTATAAGGCGCCTTGGTAATACCACTCTTGGAATACTATTGCCAGTTATGGAATCGCTGGAAGTCACGAGAGAAACAAGCATTGGAAGGCATCCAGCGCTCCTTCACTAGTAAAAGAGTGTCTGTGAAGGAGGAAGACTACTGACAAAGACTTAAGTCTCTAAATTTGTACTCTCTAGAACGACACCGAGAAAGATACTTGATAATTTATACCTGGAAAATTCTCAATAACTTAGCCCCAAACCTGCTGGGAGAGGAAGAAAAGGAGTTGATAGAGATAAAAGAAAACCAACGAACACTGGGCCGTATGTGTATTATCAGGTCAATTAACTCAAGAGCACTGACAAGAGTTAAGACACTTAAAGAAAATGCCTTCGCTACACGAGGTCCGAAGCTCTACAATTCACTGCCAAAAGAAATAAGATACCAAAACTACCCAACCATTGAAAAATTCAAAAAGGACTTGGATGATTTCCTGTCATCACTGCCAGACCAACCCATCCTACTACTACCTCCGTGCTGCCAGCAACAGCATTCTTGACCAGTTGGCACAGAGGAGGGTAGATGGGATGTACAGTGGCGGCGCCGCAACGGCGTGGACCACGGGGCGTTAACTGACAGCCCTCAACTACAACCACAGCAACCACAGGTGTCTGTGTGTGTGTGTATGTATGTATGTGTGTGTGTGTGTGTGTGTATGTGTCTGGTTTGACATGTGGTCGTTTTGACAAGTGACCGATTTGACATTGGGCGAGTTGTTATTGACCCCACCTGTGTGTGTGTGTGTGTGCGCGTGTGTGCGTGTGTCCGGTTTGACATGTGGTTGTTTTGACAAGTGGCCGATTTGAAATGTGTGTGTGTGTGTGTGTCCGGTTTGACATGTGGTAGTTTTGACAAGTGGCCGATTTGACTGTAGGGAAGGATTGAAAATATTGCCCATAAACATTGCTAGAAATGGATTGGTACTGTCCACGTTTATTAGGTCAGGTTCCTCTCCTTGCGACACCTGGTATTCTACTGTTGATGTTGTTTATTGTTCTGCAGCATCTCTATTGTTTACCCATCTCCGTAGTAAGCGATATTACACCATGTTGGAGAAAAGTTGTATTGTTCATTGGTGTATACATTAAGGCCTGTATGAACAGATTAAAAAATATGGTCCTGCAAACCAAATTAATAAAAATATAAGGGGCAAAACGGCACCTCTATTATTATTAAATACGAATAGCGACCTAGTTTTCAGACACAGTATAAACTAAAACATGAATATTCCAATGAATGCATGGGGTTTAAACTTAGGCGATGTCAAGATATATTATGCTTGGTATCTTTAAATCTGAACTCTACGAATAGGAATATGGTGTCGGAGGTAAATGCTTCCACCCAAGAGTGAAACGCTATTCTCAGTCTTTCTCCTATTCTACTGCTGCGCTCCCGTACTCTCTCCCAAAATCAGTCTCCTCTTCCTATGACTTAAATTGCTTCAAACTCCATGTGTCCAGGCATTTTGGCTCGAACGTCCCTTGATTTCGGCCGTCACTCTTTAAAATCTGGGGGAGGCACTCGCTGCAGGCAGTTATGCCTTTTGTCTTCCTCATTCACATAGAAAACAAAAATCATGTTGGTTTCTATTTAACATTGGCATTGGGCGAGTTGTTATTGGCCTCCCCTGTGTGTGATACATAATCCTATACCCCGGCGGGGACAACCTAAGACTTATTCGATATTGGAAAAACTGACAGTGGGCGAATTGACATGGGAACGATTTGACACTTGCTCCGGCGATTAATTAAGGGACCCCAACACTACCGGACAACTGCCGCCATTTTGGGGAACATTGGCTGTTTTGACATTGGCTGTTTTGTCATTGGACGTTTTGGCAATGGACGTTATGGCAATGGACGTTTTGGCAATGGACGTTATGGCAATGGACGTTTTGGCAATGGACGAATTGGCAATTGGACGTTTTGGCTTTGGACATTTTGGCATTTTTCTCTTCTACTAATGTATGAGTTCTGATATTCCAGTCTCGAATGAACTCACCTCATCCAATAGCTATACCTGACGAAAATTAGGGCATAACAGTTACCCTACATATTGGCCGAAAATATAAGTTTTCTTTCATAACAACATATTTTGTTGGTGAAATATTTTCTCTCTTCACGTTTTAATTATTATCATTCAGGCCTATTATTGTTATGCCCTGTTTTTCTACAGGTTTAACTTGGGTAATGTGAGTTCTGAATGACTGGGTATAGAAGGCTGCATGCACAATACAAGGTATGAGGAATAGAGAACACAAAATAAACACACGGTAACACGACACAAGTTCACGTTTATTGAAATAAAGAAATAAAGAGCATAGAAAGATAGTTATATTCGCACAAAACAAATGATAGAAGGGGAACTGCTAGCATTAGCGGATCTGGATGGAGACTAGTCTCCCACTTCCAACGTTCAGGTATATTCTTCTGATCACGGGTTTAATTAGCAAGTTTATATTTTACTGGAAGACCTCAATATATTCGTATAATTCAATGTCACTGATTTTACCTCTTGCTGGCTGGTCGCGTGCCCACGTAGCAACTCACAGTTAGGATTAGACACGCGTATATTATAGAACACGGAAATCTCTAGTAACCTCATGGGGGTACTGAACTAAGTTTGATATTCTTAAGGCAGAAATATGTAGAACACAAATCAGTGGGCGAACGTTAGATATCACTAGAGTTTTAATATCTGAATAAGGTAATTACGAGAGTCAAGGTCGCCTGTTAATTAAAAAGCACTGATCGCTTAGTACGTCCCAAATGGAATGGTTAAATAAGAATTACACTGGGCAAGGTCTTAGCCACTTTATAGAAAGTTAATAAGTGAGTATCAAGCTAGTACTATAACACTTAGTACTAGTAACATGAATCTTGAATCGTATGGGTAGATCTGGTCCTGGTTATCTTGCTTCCGGTGATGTTGGGGGCTAACGACTGGTTCCTCGGCCGTCCAGATGGTCCAAAATGTAGGAAGTTCTCAAGTCGGATCTCTTGATGATCGTTGCTGGCTACACACTTATATACCCACGAATTTGTGTGAAGGTTATAAGGTGCACGTTAGGACTTGTACATGGACAGATGCTTCTATCAGTCTTCTCTGCCACGGAGTCTGCCGGATCTGGAATCTCTCAACTCCGGAACAACACAAGGGCAGAGCTAGAGGTAAACTGCAGGGTAGTGACCACTGGTTGGTGTCTAGCTTTCAACTGATTTGACTGGGGGCGGGAGTTAGATTTATAGGCTCGGTTCTGGACCCTGTAGACAGTAGGGATCTCGAGTCTTATGGACTTAATTGAGCTCTCAATAGATATGGGGACTAGGTAAGATGGTATTTACTGTTGTGGCACAGGGCGATAGGAAGCCTTTATATTTTCATATAACTGAGCCTTAGTAAGAGGTACTATTTTGGCTATACTGGACGTATTTAGGGGAGAGAGACTGGATCTACTTTGCGAGGAGGATGGGGACAGCTGTGATAGGAGCGTCTCTCTAGATTGTTCAATCTTCATTCTATGGTATAGCTGAGGTGCTAATTTAGTGATCGGAGCATGCAAGAAAGGTAAATGGTTTATTGTAAGTTAATAGAGGTTAGTAAAGGTGTTAGTCATTCATGGTTAGTTCATCGATAGGAAGAATTCCTGTGCTACCTGGCAATGACTCGAAAGTCAAAACAGGGGCCAGGTATACCTCCGCGGGGGTGGGGGTCTCCCTCCTCGGGTGGGCAAAAAGGGGGAGCTGGGTGCCCTCTCTCTGATATAGTCGTCCGGCGGCTGTGGCTAGGGGCTTGCCATATCACCAGTGTTTGTAATAACCCTCTGTGTATGAGACAGATGTGAGTGTCTTTAATACCAAAACCGAAGGTGTCTTAGCTAGCTGGTTTTACTCGGCTGGTTGTTAATTGTAGGGTTTGCTGGATATGGTGGAGACTGGGTTGCTAACTCTGCCACATTTATCTGGAAGTATGGCAATAGAAGTTAGTTACTGGCGGGGCGGCTAGCCTCGCACCGACGACCATTGGGTGCAGGGTTGTGAATGTGTTGGAAGAGAATAGATGGCATGCAAGGGGCTAGTAAAGTTCTAATGTTGTTCTGGCCTACTAAGTGAAGGTAGGCTGGATAGGAGTATATATATAAAAGGTTGGAGAGCGTTAGTAACGGACAATTCAAGGATCTTCAAGAGGTATGAGAGAGAGGCTAGGTCGGACAAGAGTCGAGAAGCGCGGGTGTCTTAATGAGAGGGGGGGGGAGAGTTCAAGGGCTACAGGGAAATTTGCCCCTAAGGTCCCTGGGCGTGGGGGTGGCATTAGGCTACAATTGATATGGAAGTTTGAAAAGGCAGTAGAATATGTTAGCCAAATGCTACCGGGGAATGCAACTATGGGGTGGTATAGGAGTCTGGAAAAGATAGAGTTATGTGATCAGTCCGAGGGTTATGGATACTATTAGTTGGCCCTGGGAACTGCGTTTTTTATTAAATATAAATATCAGCAACAGCGGCAGTTCGTAGGGGTACTTAGTTATTGTTTCGGGGTACTTATGACAGATACTGATAACCAGGTTATCTTATATAATCTCTGGTTGGGGTAAGAGGTGTAAGACACGAAGTAAATTGGCGTAGTGTGGACTGTGGATACGAAGGAGGCAAGGGGAAGACGTATGACAATTGTGGAAAGTAAATGGAAAAAGGTGAACACAATGGCGGATAAAATACTTAACCTAAGGATTGCATACATCGATGAACGATGACATTATAGTCGTCGTCCTAATAAGGTGATGAAACCTGGTTGATCTGTACTTGGCACAATACGACACAAGGACACTGCCGCTATGTCGCATCAATGCTGGTGGCAGTTAATATTATAGACTTAGTTACTAGAGGAACAATGCAAGGGGCGACTGAGCACGGGTTACACATATCTATACTCGTCATGGAAAATGATATACGGGGTCTAGGGACAGCGTGGGTGTTTTAACTTCTAAGATATATAACATCTACTTCTCGGATGCAAGAACATACATAGATATAATTATGGCTGTCTGATGTGTTGGCATTGGCTCAACGTCGGGACAGGCATGGGTGTTTTTAATATGAATGTATATTCCTGTTCATCATCTTTGTAGTTAATAAGTGTAGGCCACGAGGGGGTTAGTGTACGTGAGGTGTGGAAAATGGTTAGTTTAGAAAAGGTAAATGGGTGTGTCCTGGAGCTGTTTAGCCCTACGGGCTTGGGCCTGTCTGGAATGGCGGGCTCGGTCAGCTGGTCCTTTCGTCCTGTGGACCTTTCTTCCGGGTGTTTCTGTGTGGTGTTCGCTCGTGGCTTCTGTGGTGGGCTTCTTGTTCTGGGGCATTTTACTTCCCTCTCCTTCATTATAGGCTCGTCCTCGAGCCTCAAGGGTGAAGTTAAAAGAAGCATAGTGATGGTGGGTCATTTTCAGGGTATTTAGAAAGTTCCACCAAACACGAGAGCGACGGTCAGGTTTCTTTTGCAGGTCAATGTATACCTGTAAGAATGTGTCCTCTGTGTTGTGGCGGGCGGCTGCCCGGGCTTGGTGTGGGTGTGGTACACGGGCCAAGTGTCCAGTGGGGGTCTTTACTTTAACCTTTCGTATGAATGGTTTGTAGCTTTCCCCCGTGGGGGTCGGAGTGAGGTGTGTGGGATTGACAGGAAGTCTGTTTAGTGTGGTGAATGGGTTACTAACCGAAAGGGGATTCGCGCGTGACAACAGGGCTGGGGATGAAGGGGGAATGTGAGTCTGGGTTTTATTTGGTTTTCTTAGGCGGTGTTGTAGGTTGGGAATATATAGTGAGGCAATGCGCAAAATCGGTGTAGGTAAGGTGGGTGAAGGAGGTGTGTGGGAAGGAGGGGGTGTGTGTGTTGTGTGGCTTGGGTCCTTAGTGTCAGAACGGGGTGTTATTTTTGTATCGCTGTCTTTAAATCTGATGGGTCTGTTGATTATTCTACCTCTGGCGGTCCTGGTGGGAAGGTAGATGTTTGTCGTGGGACTTGAGTCGCTCGACGATGTTTTATAGTGAGGGGAAGCATGTTTTATAGGTAAATGACATGTGGGAGTTTTCTCGGGGGTGACTTTGTGGGGGGTTGGTTGGGGGTTCGGTGAGATGAGGAGGTTGGTCGGTGTGTGGGTGGGGTGGTGGGGATCGTGGAGGGGAAAGGGGCGGATGCGGGGGGGGCTAGACGGGTGGGTAAGGAGTGTAGATTTAAGTTGGAGGGTTGGGGGTAGGGGCGTGTGTGTTGTTTGATGAGGTTGGTGATTTGCTGGTGATTATTCGTCTTCTTTCCCTTTGTGGGGGAGAATTCGACGAAGAAGAAGAAGAGGAGGAGGAGGAGGGTAGTGGTCTGGCAGCCCTACGGAACTTGGTTAGTAGGGTGTGTTTTCTGGAGGTTTTAAACGATGTTTGTCGTGGGCGTAAGTTGTAGCGTGAGGTTACTGAGGTAGATTGTGTGGTGCAGTTGGGTGTGTACTTGGTTTGGGGTGGCGGTGGTGGTTTTCTCACTGTGGTGCCTGGTGGAGGTATGTCAGGGCTAGACGGGAGGGTTTCTGTTGTGGTCGGGGTTGTGGGTGGAGGTTTTTGTACTTGGATAAGTTGGGGAGGAACTTGACTATCAGAAGTGAAAGAAGGTGTCATGGTGGAAGAGGGTGTGATATTGGGGGCTTGGGGTTTGTGGAGGTTAGTTGGGGGGGTATGGTGAGAAAAGATTTGTCAGTTCGGTGCTGAAGGGCTTAGGTCCTTAGGGGTTTGTATGGGAATATTCGTAGCCTGAGTGAGGGGGTGAGTAGGGGTGTTTAATTTAGGGTCGGACGTGTGGGGTGGGGTAATGTCTTGTGGCTTTAGAGGTTTAAACGCTCGGACGAATCTAGTTCGGAGCGTGCGAGTTACGCCGTGATAGTCGATGGTGACTTGAAAGGCATTTGGGACTTGTATTACGGTGTAGGGTCCGACATAGCGAGGGCCTAACTTGTTGGTGATAGGGAGGTTGGCTACCATTACGGTGTCATGGATGGCGAAAGGGTTTTTTCATCGATGTTATCAGTTTTGGTGTCTTGACAGATCTGGGCGGTATGGAGGGTGTTTTGCAGATGTTGCAATGGGTCAATTGTGGAGGTGGTGGAGGGAAGGTGAGCGTGGTGGTGGAATGGCAGTAACAGGGGGGGTACACCGTAAACACGTTCATGAGGGGAAATACCGTCTTCCCGAGGACAGGTGTTCATACCCCACTGTATCATCTTTAGTTGTGATGGCCAGTCTGAGGTATTAAGAGCAATCATTCTTGTACGTAACTGGTTGTTGATGGTGCGATGGCTGCGTTCGCAGATAGCATTTCCTTGAGGCCAGTACGGGGATGAGTGTTTAATCTTGATACCGCATTGTTGGGTGAATTGTTGCCAAACGTGTCCACTAAACTCGGGGGCATTGTCCGATAGAAGAGCAAGGGGAAGGCCGAATATAGGGAACACTTCGGTGGCAAGCAGTGTGGCGACTGTGGTGGCTGTGTGGTCTTTAACTGGGCAGGCTATTAGAAATTTTGAATATACGTCTTACAAATGTGACGATATAGCGGTTGCCAGCGTAAGAAGGGAACGGGCCCATGATGTCGAGGGATAGGACTTGGAACGGTTTGTTGGCAGAAATGGTACCCGCTGGGCCTGGGGTGCGTGATCTATCCTTTCCCAATAAACACGGTTTGCAGGATTCTGTCACTCGTTGTGCAATTTTGGAGGGGTTGGGGGTCCAGTATTGGTCTGTGAAGATCTTTAACATATTCTTTTGTCCAAGGTGTATGCCGTTTCCCTCGTGGATGGCAATCATGTAGTCGTGGGCTATGGTGGGGTCCAAGATTATGTGACCAGTGTCTGTGGCAAGTTGATCTCCCCAGCGAGTCAGTCTCCTGAAGACGTTTAACGGTATCCAGGGGGGTCTGATTCGTGCTTCCCAAGATTGAATTAGGGAGGGGGCTGGGGGGGCATTCTGTCGGGAGGTGGGGGTAGATACCAATTGAGTGTTTTGTAAGGCGGCTAGGTTGGTGGGGGGGTCTTTTGGTACTGGCAAACGTGACAGGGCGTCTGCATTAGTATGGAGTTTGCCGGGACGATATTGTATTGTAAAGTCGTAGTCCTCTAGTGTCTCTCTCCAACGTACCAAAATGGCTGAGTTGGTTTCGCACCTACGCAGCCATTGTAAAGATTGATGGTCGGTAATTATTTCGAGTTTTGCGCCTAACACAAATGACCGGAAGTGGCTGAGTGCCCAAATGATCCCTAAGCACTCTCTCTTGGTGGCTGCATAATTCTGTTGGGGTGGGGTGAGTGTGTAGCTGGCATACGCTATCACATGTTCCTTTCCATCTCTGAATTGAGCTAATACTGCACCTATGGCGTACAGAGATACGTCGGTATAAAGACGGAAAGGTTTCTGGTAGTCAGGGAAAACGACAATAGGGGCTTGGATTAGCTTTTGCTTCAAAGTGTTAAACGCGAGGTCTCTTTCAGTTGTCCAGGCGAACGGGGTGTCTTTGTGGGTAAGTTGGTGGAGGGGTCTGGCTATGGTGGCAAAGTGGGGGACGAAACGTCTGTAGTACGTGGCTAAACCTAGAAACGAACGTATTCCTTTAACCGTGGTGGGTGGGGTTTGGTTTTGTATGGCTTGAAGTTTCTTTGGGTCTGGCGCAATACCATGTTCAGATATCACGTGTCCGAGAAAATCTACCTTATTCCGGGCAATCACGCACTTTGAGGGTTTTAATTTCAACCCGGCGGCTCGGATTCTTTGCAGGACTTGTCTCAACCTGAGGAGGTGTTCTTCCCAGGTTGGAGAGTACACAATAATATCGTCCAGATAGGCTAGGCAGGTTTCCCAGGTTAGGCCATGCAATACCGTTTCCATCAAACGGGAGAAAGTGGCGGGTCCGTTACAGAGGCCAAAAGGTAGGACGTTAAATTCATAGTGATGGCCACCACTAGTGGAAAATGCTGTTTTCTTTTGGTCCTCGGCCTTGATAGGCACTTGCCAATACCCTGCTTGCAAGTCGAGGGTAGTGAACCATTTGGATCCGTATAGGGAGTCAAGGGAATCATCTATTCGGGGTAAGGGCGTAGCGTCTTTAATGGTTATGTCATTTAACCTCCTGTAATCGACGCAAAAACGGGTTGTCCCATCTTTCTTTTTGACTAAGACAACAGGGGAAGACCAGGGGCTAATGGACGGGGTGGCAATCCCGGCCTCTAACATTTCCTGGACTTGGTGTTCCTCTTCCTGACGTTGTATGGGGTTCTTTCTACGGGACGGTTGTCGTATGGGGGGGCCTGTGGTGTTAATGATGTGTTGTTCTACATCCGTCTGTCCGATTTCGGGGGGTTGTTGGGCAAAGACGTCACTGAATTCCATCAGTAGGTCGTACATGCCGTTCTTTTGGTGGTCAGATAGTGTCTCAGGAAGAGGGGGCAATTGGAGGCTGGTAGGGGTGTCGTTACAATGTATGGGGAGGTCATCGAAAGTTTCGAGGTCTCCTATAATGAGACCTTTCGGTAATGTCAGGGGTTCCTCTGAGATATTAGCCACGAGAATGTGGTTGATACGAGCGGGAATGATGGCGGGTTGTAAGAGGCAGCGATGGGGGTTGGGGGATGTGTTAGTGGGGGAAAATACCATGTGAGTTTGGGGTATGGGCCGCAGGTTCACCCATTTTGATGGTGGGGGGGAATTTGGCATTTATCCTGAACTACCGCTGGGCTAATGATGGTGGGGGATTGACTGGCGAGCAGGTGCTTGCTACTTATAAGGGGGGCAAGGTCACTTTGGTGGGGTCACGCGTGAGGGGGGGATTAACGGCGCGTGTGAGAGGATCAGTGGGGCGCGGTGTGAGGGGGTTAGAAAACGGGATTTGTTGGAGGGACTGCGGAGGGTTGGTGGGGGGAGCGTTGTCGGTGGCAGTAACGGTTTGTTTAGAGGTTATCTGGGGTTGGTGGGTTTGTCTGTCATGAGGGGGTGAGTCAAGTGTGGGGTTTTGAAGTTTATTAGGGGTGTGAATTGTGGGGGGTGGAAGGGAGCTACTGACGAAATACTGTCACAAGAGAGATTGGGGGGTGGGTGGAATAGCTGGGCATTTCTGGGGGCATGGTGGGAACATGGTTGTGTCCCTCGGTCGGCACAAGTGAGGGGGGGATTAACGGCGCGTGCGGGCGGTTCAGAAGGGTGCGAGGTGAGCGAGTTAGAAAACGGGATTTGCTGGGGGGACTGCGGAGGGTTGGTGGGGAAAAAGTTAGGTGTAGAACATGGGTTATTGGTGTAGGACTGGTGTATTGATTTGGGGTTGTTAACATTTCTGGGGGCATGGGGGAAACATTGTTGGGTACATTGGTCGGCATTTTCTCTGGAAACATGTGTACATAAACATTGGATAGAATTAGGGTTACATATATCAGAGTCTGTCCTGAAAACATGGGAGGATTTATTCTGGACAGAGTTACGAGAATTGAGGGGATTACCGAGGGGGAGTTGCTTGGACTTGTCTTCTTTCGTTTGTTGAGGCATTTTTTTACTGAATTGAGTGAGGTTTTGAGAGATCTCGGGGCAAGGGAGGTTTTAGGAGTAACCTTAGTGCTAGCTGCAACTTGGTAACCCTGAATCAGGTTTTGTTGAGGGGGAGGTTGTTTTTTCTTTTTGGGAATGGGTTTCTGCGTGATTGGTTTGTCAGAGGCTTTGGGCTGGAATTTGTTTTTGAATGAGATCAGCCTTTGGCCGCAGTCAATCTGGGCTCTAGTTTTTGAAGGAGGTCAAGTCCAAGGAAACCATCATAATGTTTACAGTTGGAGGAAAATACTGTAAATGTGTGATAACAACGAGCATGAGGGCCAGGAGTGGTTACTGATAGGGGTAAAGTGTCTCCTAGGAGATTTAAGTAAGTATCAGCAGCTGAGATGAGTTCTGTTTTGGTGTTTAACAAAGGGCCAAATCGTCGGGGATGTTTTTCATAGTAAGATTTGAACAAACATGACTTGGCAGCTCCCGTGTCGATTAGCAAGCGGACAGGAATGTCCTTGATTTTGGCCATGTAATAAATGGGGGCAGTGCGACTAGTTATGGCGTCCCCCGCCGAGCCCATCGTGGGCGGGGGATACTTTAAAAATCCTGGGGGTCGGTATCTACCTCTTCCAGGGTTTCCTCGGTATCGTCTGAGGTCATGGTATGGGGGGCAATTTCTTCCTCTTGTCCCCACTCCTCTTCATTTACAGAAATGCGAGGAGTAGAGGGGCGAGGTTTGGCAGAGTCACGAATTTGGTGGAGGGCACACTGAGCATTACAGGCAGGGAAATCATAGGGGTTGATAATGACTAAGGTAGGGTTTTTACTTTGGTAGGTGTTGTAGTTGCTGTTCCGGTTGAAGATTCTGCGTGGCTGGGACGGTTGGAACCGGGGTCTACTGGGTTGGGGCTTGCCGGAAGGGTAGGTGGGTCTGTTGTTGAAAGATGAGGCTGGGTAGGCATTCTTGGGGTTTTGGTGGTTGGTTTGCTGCGGGTGCGTGGGAAACCTCTTGATTGCAGCGATTTGGGTGGGTGCTTCTGTGCGCACGGCCAAAATACGTCGGATCGTGATGAGGTCTTTTTGTATCCGACGAAAATCGTGCACCCGGAAATGGTCTTTTACTGCTGAGGGCAATATCGACACAAGGTTGACCAGAATTTGCTGTTCTTGTTGGATTTTGGTCAACGTGGGGAAAGAATTTTTTATGTGTTGGGCAAGCTTACTGACTGTGGCATCTAGATCGCCTTCGAATTTTGTGTCTAGGATACGGGTGTGGGCCACGAAAACGCCCAACGAAGGTTTAATGGCTTCTATCACTATTGTGCGAAATTCGTTCCAGGTGAGATCAGGGCGCACTTGATAGGCTACCAGGGAAACGGCTTTTCCCAGGTGTGGTAATGTTACGGCTATTTTATGTGCGTCCGTGGTATAAGTAATGTCAAGTAAGGGTTTCACTATGTCCATGAATACTTCGATCCCATAATTTGTTTCATCAAAATTTGGGATGAAAACGTGGTTAGGTTGCGCCATGATGTTCTCGTGTTCTAGCTGTTCCAAACTTGCAATGTAATGCAACCTTTTATCCGAATCAAGAACCACCGCTGCCGCCAATGTTATGCCCTGTTTTTCTACAGGTTTAACTTGGGTAATGTGAGTTCTGAATGACTGGGTATAGAAGGCTGCATGCACAATACAAGGTATGAGGAATAGAGAACACAAAATAAACACACGGTAACACGACACAAGTTCACGTTTATTGAAATAAAGAAATAAAGAGCATAGAAAGATAATTATATTCGCACAAAACAAATGATAGAAGGGAACTGCTAGCATTAGCGGATCTGGATGGAGCCTAGTCTCCCACTTCCAACGTTCAGGTATATTCTTCTGATCACGGGTTTAATTAGCAAGTTTATATTTTACTGGAAGACCTCAATATATTCGTATAATTCAATGTCACTGATTTTACCTCTTGCTGGCTGGTCGCGTGCCCACGTAGCAACTCACAGTTAGGATTAGACACGCGTATATTATAGAACACGGAAATCTCTAGTAACCTCATGGGGGTACTGAACTAAGTTTGATATTCTTAAGGCAGAAATATGTAGAACACAAATCAGTGGGCGAACGTTAGATATCACTAGAGTTTTAATATCTGAATAAGGTAATTACGAGAGTCAAGGTCGCCTGTTAATTAAAAAGCACTGATCGCTTAGTACGTCCCAAATGGAATGGTTAAATAAGAATTACACTGGGCAAGGTCTTAGCCACTTTATAGAAAGTTAATAAGTGAGTATCAAGCTAGTACTATAACACTTAGAACTAGAAACTATAATCTTGAATCGTATGGGTAGATCTGGTCCTGGTTATCTTGCTTCCGGTGATGTTGGGGGCTAACGACTGGTTCCTCGGCCGTCCAGATGGTCCAAAATGTAGGAAGTTCTCAAGTCGGATCTCTTGATGATCGTTGCTGGCTACACACTTATATACCCACGAATTTGTGTGAAGGTTATAAGGTGCACGTTAGGACTTGTACATGGACAGATGCTTCTATCAGTCTTCTCTGCCACGGAGTCTGCCGGATCTGGAATCTCTCAACTCCGGAACAACACAAGGGCAGAGCTAGAGGTAAACTGCAGGGTAGTGACCACTGGTTGGTGTCTAGCTTTCAACTGATTTGACTGGGGGCGGGAGTTAGATTTATAGGCTCGGTTCTGGACCCTGTAGACAGTAGGGATCTCGAGTCTTATGGACTTAATTGAGCTCTCAATAGATATGGGGACTAGGTAAGATGGTATTTACTGTTGTGGCACAGGGCGATAGGAAGCCTTTATATTTTCATATAACTGAGCCTTAGTAAGAGGTACTATTTTGGCTATACTGGACGTATTTAGGGGAGAGAGACTGGATCTACTTTGCGAGGAGGATGGGGACAGCTGTGATAGGAGCGTCTCTAGATTGTTCAATCTTCATTCTATGGTATAGCTGAGGTGCTAATTTAGTGATCAGAGCATGCAAGAAAGGTAAATGGTTTATTGTGAGTTAATAGAGGTTAGTAAAGGTGTTAGTCATTCATGGTTAGTTCATCGATAGGAAGAATTCCTGTGCTACCTGGCAATGACTCGAAAGTCAAAACAGGGGCCAGGTATACCTCCGCGGGGGTGGGGGTCTCCCTCCTCGGGTGGGCAAAAATGGGGAGCTGGGCGCCCTCTCTCTGATATAGTCGTCCGGCGGCTGTGGCTAGGGGCTTGCCATATCACCAGTGTTTGTAATAACCCTCTGTGTATGAGACAGATGTGAGTGTCTTTAATACCAAAACCGAAGGTGCCTTAGCTAGCTGGTTTTACTCGGCTGGTTGTTAATTGTAGGGTTTGCTGGATATGGTGGAGACTGGGTTGCTAACTCTGCCACATTTATCTGGAAGTATGGCAATAGAAGTTAGTTACTGGCGGGACGGCTAGCCTCGCACCGACGACCATTGGGTGCAGGGTTGTGAATGTGTTGGAAGAGAATAGATGGCATGCAAGGGGCTAGTAAAGTTCTAATGTTGTTCTGGCCTACTAAGTGAAGGTAGGCTGGATAGGAGTATATATATAAAAGGTTGGAGAGCGTTAGTAACGGACAATTCAAGGATCTTCAAGAGGTATGAGAGAGAGGCTAGGTCGGACAAGAGTCGAGAACCGCGGGTGTCTTAATGAGATGGGGGGGGAGAGTTCAAGGGCTACAGGGAAATTTTGCCCCTAAGGTCCCTGGGCGTGGGGGTGGCATTAGGCTACAATTGATATGGAAGTTTGAAAAGGCAGTAGAATACGTTAGCCAAATGCTACCGGGGAATGCAACTATGGGGTGGTATAGGAGTCTGGAAAAGATAGAGTTATGTGATCAGTCCGAGGGTTATGGATACTATTAGTTGGCCCTGGGAACTGCGTTTTCTATTAAATATAAATATCAGCAACAGCGGCAGTTCGTAGGGGTACTTAGTTATTGTTTCAGGGTACTTATGACAGATACTGATAACCAGGTTATCTTATATAATCTCTGGTTGGGGTAAGAGGTGTAAGACACGAAGTAAATTGGCGTAGTGTGGACTGTGGATACGAAGGAGGCAAGGGGAAGACGTATGACAATTGTGGAAAGTAAATGGAAAAAGGTGAACACAATGGCGGATAAAATACTTAACCTAAGGATTGCATACATCGATGAACGATGACATTATAGTCGTCGTCCTAATAAGGTGATGAAACCTGGTTGATCTGTACTTGGCACAATACACAAGGACACTGCCACTATGTCGCATCAATGCTGGTGGCAGTTAATATTATAGACTTAGTTACTAGAGGAACAATGCAAGGGGCGACTGAGCACGGGTTACACATATCTATACTCGTCATGGAAAATGATATACGGGGTCTAGGGACAGCGTGGGTGTTTAACTTCTAAGATATATAACATCTACTTCTCGGATGCAAGAACATACATAGATATAATTATGGCTGTCTGATGTGTTGGCATTGGCTCAACGTCGGGACAGGCATGGGTGTTTTTAATATGAATGTATATTCCTGTTCATCATCTTTGTAGTTAATAAGTGTAGGCCACGAGGGGGTTAGTGTACGTGAGGTGTGGAAAATGGTTAGTTTAGAAAAGGTAAATGGGTGTGTCCTGGAGCTGTTTAGCCCTGCGGGCTTGGGCCTGTCTGGAATGGCGGGCTCGGTCAGCTGGTCCTTTCGTCCTGTGGACCTTTCTTCCGGGTGTTTCTGTGTGGTGTTCGCTCGTGGCTTCTGTGGTGGGCTTCTTGTTCTGGGGCATTTTAATTATAATAATATAATATATGTTTATGAGAGTTTTTAAATTACTTAACCCGGCAGCTGAAGGGAGACTCTTAAGAGGTTTTACTGGGCGACTGCGGGGAGATTCTTAAGATCCTAGGCCTAAAAAAAAACTTTTATAAGGCCCCAGTAGCAGTTGAAACAATTTTGTTTGTTTCCTCCATACCTCATATCACTCCTACACATCTGTCAAAGTCCCCTCCTTCCCTCCTTCCCCCCCTTCAATTATCACATATTTCCCCTGTTATTCCCTTATTCATTGGTATATTTTCGTGCTAACATCTGCAAGCCGGTTGCAGGGTGTGGTTATTGTGACTAGCGAGTGTGTTGGGTAAGGTAGAGGGTGGGGTGAGAGACTCAGTCATGTTTCAGACCTCGCGAGAGGTGGGGTTGCCTCGCTCTGCTCCACATTTCATGAATGGACCGCTCGGTATTTATTCGCGATTTTGACCATCTAAACACTATTCCCACTTGTTTTATCGTTGTCACATGTTACTATCTGCATATTAAACGTAAAATAGGCGCATATGGATATAAGTATTAACCCTCTCATGACCATATGACGCAGAGGTTGCCAGATTAGCAATAAGAAATAGAGTTCTCTCACTCTTATAATTACCTCTCCAGAATTAGTTTTCTGCCCACAGCTAACTCAAAGACAACTGCAGAGGTTAAAGTAACTAAACTAAAGGTTTCTAAACACCCCTGATGGTAACAAAGGCTCTAAAGTATCCCTAATAGGCTCAAAAGTGTGTCAAGAACGTGAGAGGGTTAATTATAGTTATGGTAAATTAACGATTTTAGTGAGGAATGAATCAAAATACATAAGCAGAGGGGTATGGTGTATATTACAGGGGCTAAGCAGCCGAGAGGTTAATACAAATAATATAGCAGATCATATATTAACCCGGCAGCTGCGGGGAGACTCTTAAGTGGTTTTACTGGGCGACTGCGGGGAGACTCTTTAAGATCCTAGGCCTAAAAAAAAACTTTTAAAAGGCCCCAGTAGCACTTAAAACATTTTTTTTTCCCCTCCATACCTCATATCACTTCTCCACATCTGCCAAAGTCCCCTCCTTCCCCCCCTTCAATTATCACCTATTTTCCCTGCTATTCCCTTATTCTTTGCTATATTTTCGTGCTAACATTAGCAAGCTGGTTGCAGGGTGTGGTTATATGCCTAGCGAATGTGTTGGCAGTGGTAGACGGTGGGGTGAGACTGTCAGTCATACTCCAGAGCTCGCGAGAGGAGGGGTTGCCTCACTGTACTCCACATTTCATGAATGGGCCACTCCATGTATATTCGCGATTTTGACCATATAAACATTATTCCCACTTGTTTTATTGTTGTCACATGTTACTATCTTCATATTAAACGTAAAATAGGCGCATATGGATAAGTATTAATTATATTTATGGTAAATTAACGATTTTAGTGAGGAAAGAGTCATAATACCTTCGCACAGGGGTATGGTATATACTACAGGGGCTGCGCAGCCCAGAGGTTAATGTCAATTTCAAGCATGAATGCAGATTAGCCTCAGTCTGGGGCGAGATACTCAAAGAATCTCATGGAGCTCCTATGGTGCCATATCTCCCAAATTTTATCTTAGCACCCCCATGTGCCCATCTGAGCCCATACTCAAAGCTTTTCATGTGGGTGGCCATCTTGGAAAGGATGACCGGATGCCGCCTTAGCTTATGGAACCCCCAGGGGGTTCCATATGTCCACTAAGGTGAAATCTAGATTAAATAAACTGTAAACGAATACTAGGCTACCCATTAATTGCACTCATACCCCAAATAAGGACCTAAATGTAAATGAACATGTATATATATATGTTATATATATATATATATTAAGTATAAATCACAAATACATGTGAGCCACTAAATGTTTTTAATCTCTCAGTGGGGTTCGAACCGCCGACCGTCAGGACGATTGCCGACGCTTTAACCAACTCCACCACGGCAGTTTAAAAGACACTGAACCTTCTATCCTATTTATGTTAAGGAGAAGGGAAACCCACAAGGCGAATATAATTTCAATTCATACCTAGTCGTAGGATCCACATTCCAGAATACCATACAAGGATTTCTAAGTGTCCCGACGCAACTCGGGCCAAAATTGATTTAATTTCATTCTAACCCACCAAGCATGAGAGTCATAAATATTAAGTATAAATCACAAATACACGTGAGCCACTAAATGTTTCTAATCTCTCAGTGGGGTTCGAACCGCCGACTGTCAGGACGATAGCCGACGCTTTAACCAACTCCACCACGGCGGTCTAAAAGACACTCAACCTTCTATCCTATTTATGTTAAGGAGAAGGGAAACCCACTAGGCGAATGTAATTTCAATTCATACCTAGTCGTAGGATCCATAATTATTCCAGAATACCATACACTGCCACTGCTGTGGTGGAGTTGGTTAAAGCGTCGGCTATCATCCTGACGGTCGGCGGTTTGAACCCCACTGAGAGAATAAAAATATATATATATAAAAAAAAAAAAAAAAAAAAAAAATGTTTTTATATATATTCCAACTACTCCCTCTCGGGCATAGGCTGAGAGCCTTTACACTACACCGCTGAACATGGTGAGGCCCATGAGGTCTTGTTCCAGTCTAGGGAGTGAGACATGCGAAGCACCCCGGCTCGAAGCAACTCCATCTCTGAAGCCACTTCGCAACTGTGCTTCAGTCTCATCTCCCACACTCGGACCCTCACTCTCAGAACGCCACCTATTGAGCAATTAACTCACTAGGCATTGCCCCCCTGTAACATATTTTAAATATGGGAATATTCATACAATGCTATTTAATCAGGGAACAATGAGGGAATTTTTTTGGCATTTCGGTGTGCTGTGGTAATGCACTGAAACTAGGTACAGCACAAATTCCATCCCAATAATATCTTCCCATTGACATATTGGGATTCGAACCCGGGTCCATTGGATTACCAGTCCAGTGGCAAGACCACTCTGCCACACCTCCCCTATATATATATATATAGATGTTATATATATGTGAATAGGAAGGGATACCACTCACTTAGCCTTCAAGTGGTTTGCAATAGTGACCAAATCATAAATAGCTATAGTGTAAAGTATCCAGGAAGTTCTCATGATACGTTCATATGGACCAATTCTCCTTTACGTGCTCGCTTTGAAACGGGGAATTTCAGAGATACCTTGCTACTTGGTAAGTATATCTGAATCCTGTTTTAGCCTATTAACCCGGGAACGGAGAGAACACTCTTAAGAGGTTTTGGTGGGCAAGGGCGAGGAACCACTTAAGAGGTAAGGCCTAAAAAAAAAAACTTTTAAAGGGCCCCTGTAGCACTTAAAACAAGTGAAATGGTGATTAAGTGAGATAATTCCCCTCCATAACTCCTATCCCTTCTCCACATGTGTCTAAATCCCCTCTTTCCCCCCTTCCCCCCCCCCTCTTCAATTATCACCTATTTTTCCTCTTATTACCATATTCATTGGTGTATTTACCGTGCTCATATCTCCAAACCGATCCTAGGCTGTGGTGTTGCGTGTGTCTATGCGTGGGAAAGAGAGAGAGAGAGAGAGAGAGACAAGCCACACACCCTCAGTCTCTCACCAGGCACTGAGAGGGGAGGGTGTGGGCCTCACCTGCCTGACATTTGATGAATGACTGCTCGGCAATAAATCGCGATTTTCACCATCCAAACACTATTCCCACTTGTTTTATTGTTGTTACATGTTACTATCTTCATATTAAACGTAAAATAGGAGCATATGAATAAGTAATAACGATATTTATTGTAAAATTATGATTATAGGCGGAAATGGAGCCTAATATTGCCGCCCAGTTATGTGGTGTTCACTACACACTCCTCGCTTTTTATAGGTTAATGGTAAAGGTGTTATCGGATGTGTACATAAACATCTAAATAACCTAACCAAACAACCTAATCTAACTAACCTTAGTACACTGGTTTGTTTAGTTTAGAGTAGGCTAATTCTATTTTTAAATTATTATATGCAAACGATCATGAACACATAAGAAACTAGCAATTCTAATGGTTTTCGGGTCACGGGTGTACCCGCATCGCTGTTACCGGTATGTTTGCGTGGACGTGCTGTGTAATCTTCTAAATAACCATAACTTAACTATCCTAATTAAGTACGGTACCGAAATACTACTGTAATTACATTTCAATAACAAATAAGTAATGAGCGTGTACAATTATATATAACGGCACTAGGGTTAGATAAACTGGGAGCAGGGCTTTCCCACCCTCAGACCATTCCGACTAGAAGATCCCGCCTGCTCAGCTAGGTCCTTCCTGCCCGAATGTTGTGGGCGGGAAGAGCCAAGCAATCAATCCTTCCTTGGCTGATTCTGTCCTCTAAAGATTAGACCGTCCCACCCATTTGTTTGGTTCACACAATCTCAGCTGATCTTGCCCAAATGTGCGATGCAAAAGCCTGTAACCTTGAAATTCGTGATTGCATTATAACCTTGTGTGCATGAGTGACGATTAGATTAAAACACATCGTTAAATTACACTCATATATATATATATATATATATATATATATATATATATATATATATATATATATATATATGTTAAGATAACGAGAATAAGGAAGTTACCCATAAATACAGATTAAAGAACTAACAGAGAAGAGGCAAAACAACATAGAAAATGCGACAGAGAAACAAAAGGAGTAACTAAAAGAAGAGAAAGATATAAAAACAACAGAGCAAGCAAAATACTACCAACACCGCGACCATGCCTAAGACTCCGAAGTTGTCCCAGAATAACACAACGCCCAGCTGACCAAAAGAAGAATAAAGAGACGAAGACAAGATGAGAGAAGACGAAGACTAAAGCTATTTAGAACATATTTGTTATTTGTCCTGTACAATTAGTTTAAGTCCCTATATTTATTAGTGGCCCCTCCATCATTGACGATATGCCTATTAATATAATAGCCTCCTTTCAAGCGCCCGCGGGTAACCAGTTTGAAACTCCCGCCGCGGGGAAAAAGGAGTAGGCCCTACTACATCATAAATGTAACGCTACTTCTCTTATGGAATCGTCTTATGATTGGGGTACACACTACGAATAAACTTCGTAAAAAATAAAAGAGAAAAAATAAACTCAAAACTTGTTTTGCTATAGCTTTCCATCTCGTGGATTTCTTGCGCTTGGATTCTCGCCCAGACCGTGGCAACCGAGACGCCGTATTTCCTTCTTCCATTCCTCACGGTCCTCCCAATCGGACGTGCGCGCCAGTGCTCCGGCCACATTCTTCGTTTGCTGGCTTCTAGTGAGTCCTTGCTCATATGTATTTATCTGAGTTGTATGTGAACAGGTTTAGATTAGCTAGCACAGGCTGCCCGATTGGTATGCCCGCAGGGAAGTGTTAAAATAGGGTACTATTGTTCAGGCGCCATCAGGTCTCCAGTCCCGCACCTCATGTTTTTTCTTGTTATATGTTCTGCGCTTTAGTTTTGCTATTAGCCACTAGTTAGGAGGCTATCTTATCCGCAGGATTATGCAGCAGGCCGTCTCTATGAGGCAGTTGCATTGATTTGTTCTTAGCAGACGCCCTAGTCCAAGAGTTGTCACACGTGGTGTGAGGCTTTCTAGGGTACGAGCCTGCGTTGCCATATGTCTCATGGGCCCCCACTTCTTTGGCTGTGTGGATTGCTGTGTCGTCAAGAGGTAGGTAATCAACAGAAATATGCTTACTACGAGCCTAATGGCCAGCCTCAGTAGGGGTCTCTGTAGCGGCTAGGGGTATGACATATATTTGATGATGAATGTAAATGTATTTAGCCTATGCTTTCCCGTGTTGGCATGTAGTGTTTTAGGCATGCAACAGGGAGTCGGGAGACGTCCTGATTTTGTGGGGGGGGATGTTTTTTCAGTGACGTAGGACTCCTTGTTAGTCTACGCTTCTGTTGGTTTGTTTTTTTCCTTCCGGCGATCTTTCTGTGCACTGACGCCCCTTTCCGCCGTCCAGGCGTTAGGAAAACCAAATATGTCCCCGGCGTGGTGTGCTGTCCCACGCTCCTTCCGGCGGAAACGCTATTTTTGACAGAAGGTTCTCGGCCCGCCGAGTGAACTCGCCCAACGGTTCCATGCACTAACAGGGCTTCGTACGCCCGGCGGCACAGTCCAGTGGTCGTTATCCATCACACTATTCAGTGAAAAGTTCAGATAGATAACAGACAGAGGATATTTTTTGAGTCGGTGACACATGTCACAGGTAAGTAGTTCGGTTCGAAGAAACCTATCGGTTCTTCAATATTACAAGACCGGCGGTAAGTTAAAATAGCGGTAGAGCTATAACTAATTTCACTACGGACTTGGGGTGATAGGATGTGTAAAACCTCTCAGTTTATACTTATGAGCATTGATTCCTGGAAATTTTTATTTCCAGATATCTTCACATCTAGTCCAGCACAGCAGGCAGAGGAAGGAACCGTCCCGGTGGGGGGAAGTTAGCTCGGTCACCATTATGCCTCTCTTTAAAATTTGTGCTACACCCACGTGCTCTCGTGTATCACTAACCGCACATAAACTCTGCGAAAGATGCGTGACTTGCATCGATAGAGCACAGTTCCTATGGACCTCCCAGAAGTGTCCGGTTTGTTCGGAACAGTACACGGAGTGGTTGAGTAAAGAAGACCTATCATGCCTAGTAGCTCTGATAGAAATTTACCTCATATGCCAAAAGAGTAGCCAACGTCACTTTACAATATGACGATGCAGAATTGCTACAACTACTCTTACTTTACTCTTGTTCTGATGATTCTCCAATAATACAGTCAACTAATAGTAATACAGCTACGATTCAATATGAAGTAGAGCAAGTAGCTATACAGGACTCGGATGAGATTTCAGATTCGTATGAGGCAAATACCCCCCCACCCCAAAAGGGCGTGTTCGGTGTCCCCGGTTGCCCGGCAATGGTCCGGACCAAGCTCACCCCGGCGGCAGTGCACACAGTCAGTACAGGATCCACGGTCCCCCAAGAGACAGAAGCACACCACGATGCTAGCTACTCTTCTAGTTAAGGGGAGCGTCCGGCTTTACTCTAGAACGTGTCAGTGGATTTTGTCTGTATTTCATAAGATTTTGTACACGTATAGGGGACCTAACAACTAAGAAATTTCCAAAATTTTAATTCTCTAGGACAATTATTTTTTGAGTTAGGTGTGTAAATTTATGACTTTTTGTAAAATCTAAATCTCATTTAAATGTTGTTGCTTGATTGTTTTAATGCATTGGGGGTACTAACAATAGGTGTAGTTTCAATTGTACGTTGATAATTTTTTCCATTTTGTATCTAATTGTAGAATTAGGGCATTTACAATTAGGTACAAATTAAGTGACAAATGTCTCGGGGTGCTGTGTCGAAATGGGAAAGAAATAAAAACAAATGGCGACGTGGAGTTGTAGAGAATTTCATGCCCTTTCCAATACACCAGAAACAATGTTGTAGCATGTTTGGTTACGTCAGAACTGCGCCGACAAGTGAACTTTCTTACGTGAGGCACTAAGGCACGAGAGCTGTTGCAAGCCAGCCGGCCAGCCGCACCCTACCTCTCTCGCGGCTTGGACCACACTGCTCTTTCTCCTCCACCACCACCACACCCTTCGTTGTTACCCGGGTTGAGTACCAGATACTGTTAGGCAAAATATCTAAGAACATCATATTTTCACAAAAAATTCATGGTTTTAGTTTTTTTTTTTTGCAGATCCGAAACCCATAATGCATTTTCTATGCGTCTACGTGACCCGCGACCCGCGAAAACTTTAAACTAGCCCAGAAATAACATGCTTCCAGACGGAATATTGCCTCAGGATTTTAACTGAAGACAGAGGGATGGGTGATGATGCCATATATCGGGTTGCGCAATATTGCCGTTTTGAGCACTATTACGAGTATGAACCGGACGCTCCCCTTAAGGCATAAGTTCATGCCAGTGCAGAGCCAGGGAATCCGCAATCACAACAGAGCCAGCCCGGCTCCCTACAGCTCCCCTCAGTTTCTGCCTCGGAGGCGCCGGAGTTTTTTCCCGGTCTCCTCGGGACAGAATCAGAGGGGACTGAGTCTGACATGATTGATAAGTCTGAGGTAAGAATAGTCCGACAGAATGACCCAATACTGCTTACAAAAGTCCCTTTCCCCCCTAATAAGATCGAACCTTCAGGGCTCACAGAAGTTCTAATTCCTTCTCCGAAGGCGGAACGTAGAATCTCCCACAACTCAGCCTTAGGGCATGACCACATTGTAGTGGCAGAAGAGACCCTGCAACCAGAGTCTCCTGTAATTACAAATCCTTTTAGAGGAACTAGGGACGTTCAACGAGGTTCAAAGAGACAGAATATTCTAGCACCCAGTAAACTGGGGCCCATGTTGGAAGAACGTCGAAAGGCGGCAGAACAGGTAAGCAGCCCTCCAGACAAGGAGGTAACAGTGTTGAGTTCACCGGGGATTAGAGGTAACTCCCCGGCGATAGACTGTAAGGGGGCTACGAGGAAAAGGGATAGGAGAGAGAAAACTCAGACCACATCTATTAAAAGGGCCCACAGTCAATGTGTCACAGTAAAACAAGTAGAGGAAGTATTACATAATGTATAATTGAATCAATGTTTTAAACCTAAGAGGTCCCGAGACACTCCCATAGCGGCGACTGGGGCTCCCCCGATTGAATCTGTGCTCCCACTCTCCTCAACAACGATGACTATTTCCTCTCATTTTAACCTCACAAGTCAGATAGAAACCGCCCCGGCGATTTCAATTATCCCACTTAATCCGGCCAAGGTAAGGGTATTAACAGCCCCAGGTGTGCGGGCAGTTTTTACACAACCTACACCTCACTTATTATCCAACCCAGTGTACCCCACGGCTGAAGTAAACCAAAATTTACCAACAGGCCCTAGTCCCCCGGCGGTTGACGAGAAAGTAACCGCCCATCTTACCACCCCATATTCTGGCTTAACCCTTGTCTGGCGGGGGTAGACTTAAGTCGGTCTAGAGAACCATGGACTATATGGCGGGGACCGACTTAAGGCGGTGTGCAATTCTGAGCAATATTTGGCTCTGAGAGAGAGACGAGCGGTGGGAGGAGCGTAGGCCGACTCTGACCGGTCGGCACGGCTCTCGCGCCAGCACTGGGCCCAGCTCCACACACAGCCACACTCACTGCCTCGCTACACAGGGAATTATGTAAGGAAATTACCGTATTTTAGGGATTTTTCCTTCGTCTTGCACGATCGTTGCAAGAGAACGCGTGGTCGTAGAAGGATGATTCTGGTGTCATTGGAAATCTCAATTATCGCCCTTTCAGGGATACATTATTGTATTACGCTCTGGCTCTTGTTTATGCATGAAAAAGAGCATGGAAACAAGGTCGTTTAGGGTAAAACCACCCGCTTGGCGGGTAGTAGAAGTTACTGACGGGCCCGCTCGTAAGGCGTTAAAATCATCTGTTTCTCTGACATCATTAGATAAACAGCTACAAATGACAGCTCTTGTTCCTCAATTGAAGGAGTCGGATTGCTTCTGGTTTCCAGTCCAGTCACCAAAATCGGGTGATGAGCACAGATCAATGGTGGGGGAGATCCCAGTCCCTCGGGAGTGGATCATTGAAACGAGTAAGAATAAGGAGTTTCGGGGTAAAGACACACAGGGTAGAATTTTTAGAGTACCAATTAAGGCTATTCCAGATGTATGGAATTATGAACATTTTGTGCATGTACCGGCCCAATTGTTACCTCCTCCCCCAGGTGAACTACTTCAGCCTGACTGCTACCGGCCTTATGGCATACACGGTAATGATTCCGGTACAAAAGAGGAACCGGAACTGGTTACAGTTCCGGCGCACGTACCAACAGGCAGTCAGGAACAAGAACTAGATCTGGGAGAGGTAGGTCATAGTCCGTGGGTGGATTGGGAGAACGAGGCACAACAGTTTGCTATAGCGTTAATGACTCAACCTTCCCTAACTATTCCCCCTCCCAACCAAATTGACTTTGATTTAATGAACATGCCTTACCCCATCTGTGCATTCCTAGCGTCCCCGCAATTATCACACCGGGATTTTCAGGAACCTTTCATTATCCCCCCCCCCCCCCGTTAATTGACCTCCACAGGGAGTTTATGTAGCGCGAGGATGCGTGCAGGGGACTTTCAACATTCCTCCTCACTCGCCGTACTGCCCAATCCATCACGCGGCCGGTAGATGCTCAAATAGATCAGAGGATGAGGGAGACAATCGTACTATTCCAGAGACTATTACTCCCTCAGCCAACTAGGTCACTCATGGACATCCGAGCGGCATTTTTGGCTGCCGTCAGAGCTAGACAGAATCTGAGGTTATCAATGGTGAAGGAGTTACCCGGTAGTATAGTATACCGAGTGCTTCTTTCCCCAGTGTTGACAACTTCGGTGATAAACATGGAGACTAGGCAGGATGTTCAACACATGTGGACTCACTCACCCACAAGGCAGTGAGCCATAAGAGGTTGTAGTTACCATATTAAGGGGTAGGAATGGACGCAGGCCATTATCAGGCAGTTGTCTATCTCTTCCCATACCGTACCTTTTAAAAATTATCTTCTCTCTCTCTCCCGGGGCCTTGTAAAGGTGAGTGGATCCGAGACTAGACTCCGTAGCACATACCTAGTCACGCCTGGGGTGTCTACGTAAGTCGCCGGGTGACACCCCAGCGGAGGTGGATTAGGACGAACAGACATTGAAAACCGGTCCCAGCGGTCCCAGCAAAAGAGGACACCTCTGGTAACAAACAAGTCTCCATCACCTCCCCTCCTTGTTTTTTAATATGTTTTCTCTACTCGGCAGTAAACAATGATGTTTGAGCCCCACAAATGTAATTTTGGAAAACAGTAAACTACGGGTTGGAATATAGTTCGTAGGGTCTCGAGGTTCTAAAACACCTAAGCCATCCTACTTTAGGGGGTAAGCGCAGTCACTAGATGACAATCAACACGCTGGTTCGGTCAGACGACAGAACACCAGAATGAAATTGGTTGCAGCCATATGCCTTCCTCAGACAAGGAGGAACAGGCGGTACAGGTAACAAGGGGATTTCCCCATGTCCGAGAGTCCAAACTCTTAACCCACCGGGTTTTGACGCCGGCAGGGGGTAACCCCAAACATCAAAAAGAAGTGACCCAAGGTTCTTAATGAACAAGTAGCTCAAGGAAGGAAGGGACAAAGGTGATTTTAGTCCCGCCGTCCAAGCCAACATTGGTTATTCCTTTCCCATAGTGTTACTCGGAGGAAAAGGGCAGGGCGGATACTTCATGGAGTATTTGATCCGGTGTTGTTAATGTTGTTGTTGTTCCCCAAGCTGCCTGGCCGAACAGCCCCAGGGCCCCGAGCAAGGCCAAGGACATAACCAAGCGCCCCCACAGAACCCTCCCTGCCGACCACAATAAAGCCTGGGTGACCGAAGCCACTCCATGGCGGGGAGCTGAGGAGGGTGCGGAAACGCCCGGGAAACCAAAGCCCCACCCATGGCCCTGTGCCCCTCAGCAATTATGAAGAGAAAGATGAGGGGCAAAGGAAAAATGTGACGCTTTGGCTTCCAATCTTGGTAGATTGGGAGGTCAATCTACGGAAGAGACGCCGTCACTTGAGATCTAGAAAATATATTGTTACTATCCAGGTTCTGCAAGACACGGGGCTCTTCATCATTGGACTAGATAAGGCTAAATGCAACAACGGTAACACTAGTTCCAACCCCTGCCTTAACCACTGGAAAACAGAACACCTATACCGCCCTGAGTCGTGCCTGGACAACGAGGTATCCTATGACTCGGTAAAAGGTGCACACTATAGGCTGATGATCACTGAAGCAGCCTATACTCATACAACATAAGATTACTTTATTAAAGTATACAAGGAAAAAGATAGATAGCGTAATTAAATCGCAGCAACGATTTAATAGCAAACTAGAAGAAGGATAAGTAACGTTACGTTAAATAATCAGTAAACTGTCACTCCTGTCTGAAAGAAAGTGAAACAAAGAAAGTCCTAAAGCATCATGCCGGAATCTTCTGCAAAAGTCAGATGCAACTAAGAAGTACGTATCGGATTCTGAACTGTGTATTATTACTGTGGGAACATATATAGTGTAGGGACATACGGTGTTATCTGGCACAGGTGTAATAATAAAACAGTCGGCAGTCAAAACTCTAACCACAAAAAGATGTGCTTTCTCCCACCAAGCACAAGCCTGCTCTGGTTGGGTCTCTCAGCAACAATCACGACTTACTATAAACATAAGGAACAATAATGCTGCACACATATACACAATGAGATTATAAACCCTAATCGGGGGTCTGCCAGGTGGACGAAGTCTAGCAAGGGAGTCGTAGGCTAGGCTACCTGGGCCGAGCCACCTGCTCGGTAGCCTAGTGTCGTTCTCAAGTCTGTGCGCCTAATTACATTAAATGACGGGGTGCTTTCTTGAGAGATCCAGGTCTCGTGTACCTGGTTCTCTCCTGGCGACCCTCCTAAGTCAAAAGCTAACGAGCTAGCACAGTGCTGAGTGGACTAGGCAAACGCCCTCACGCCAACACAGTGCTAGGCTCTAAGGTACACAGACAAGAAAATTACCTAGGCCTCCGCAGGTATCCGGTACAGTTGCATAGGCTCAACGAAGTCTATGCTCATAGGAAACTGCAACCTGATAGCCTCTCCCCAGTCTAGCATCGACTAACCTGGCAGACACCCAAGAAAATAAGGTTGGGGCGACACAATGAGTATGTCAAACCTCCCCAAGCCAAAATGGATAACCCTCTGATCCAAAATGCCTAACTACGTACATATAATATATCTGAGAGCTCGCTGTATAATACAGTGACGGATATATGAAATCAACGTCAAGGGGATGGACAGTTAATTAATAGTAGGATATACAGAGAGAAGAAGGTAAGCAGTGGTAGAGAAAGTTCGCAATAGGGGGGTGAGGTGGGCTGATAGATTGCAAGGGGATGTTAGCGGTACAGCACTAAGAGGAGCTCTGCCCGTGGAAGTCACAAGGGAGTGCGTGCGTGTAGGCGCACCCATTCCCGATGCGGAGGGAAAGCGGTGACGAGGCAGGAGGGAGGAGCCCGGCGACGAATCAGGCGCCCAAGAGATGACGTAACTAATCAAGTGGCACGATATCAATCCGCCGATACCACCAAGCTCTGATCTCTCTCTCTCTCTCTCTCTCACTCACTCACACTCTACAACTTCCACGAGTCATCTAATACATTAAATCTATGACAGCTGGAATAAAATACAATGCATTGTCACAGGTGAAAATAAAGAGTATTTCTGGACTACCTGTGACACTATGATGCACTAGGAAGAAACTAGAACTTAATCAATAACCTACAGCCCGTAACACTGCCCGGGGAGAGGGGAGAAGAGGATGGGGAGCGAACCGCTACCCCCTCGTAGTCGCTGGGGAGCTGACGTGCGTCACACCCCCCCCCCCCCCCCCCAAGATATTAGACACTTAACATTAGGCAAGTTCTGATATCTGAAATCGGCACACGTCACCTAACCTCCCCACCCCAGCACAATAATACAGCATATAGGTTTCACAAAAAAAAACATACTTATAAAATGAAACAATCTTACATATTTACCCCCTCAACACAATAGCAAAACTTAAAATTGTTATGCTCCGAAAGCGAGTTCTACGAAACACAGCCCACTAATAGCTAGTGCTTCAGCTGTAACAAAACATACTTAAATTTACTATAACAGAAAGAGTTTTTTATGTTGATTTTCATTTTTTTTATATGTTTTTGGCGGCTGCACTTACAGGGGCAAGCCAATTTTACTCCACTCTCAACACACACTGACTGAACGGCGAGGGTTCTCCTGCAAACAAACCCTCCCGTGACAAACAATCAGCCAAAACATTATCGGTGCCCTTAGCATGCCACACATCCAACTTGTGTTCTGGCATCACAACAACACCTGACACTGATAAACTGCCCAGTTCATCACAAGACTGGCACTTCTCTTCGCTTTTTCCGGCAACGGGACCTGCCAAAAGCCTTTCACTAGTTCTACCTTCGTGATAGGCGATGCAGCCCCGATGCGGTCTATGGTGTCGTCAACTCTCGATAAGGTATAGGCGTCTGTCAGGGATAATGCACACACACTCTCGCAATCAACACACTCACTGATCTTGCCACTTAACACAGGTTGCAAAGTTACAGGCAACGACCACTCACGACATTCCTTATCCCTCAGACCCTTGGGCAATGGATAGGTGTCTGTCAGGGATAATGCACACACACTGATCTTGCCACTCAACTCAGGTTGCAAACTCACTGGCAACGACCACTCACAATATCCTTTATCCACATGTCGTCTAGCTCTGTTTTCACGACAGGCTTTTTAGCAGGATTTATACGGTAGGGAATTAAACTGAGCCTCGCACTGTCTCCAGCCTCCATGTCGGATTCTACCCCGTACATCAGGCCTGGAGAAGCAACAAACATGCGGATGCACTGCCACAGCCTAGTAAACAACTTATCTCGCAGAACAACATGCCTAGTGCCATCCCACAACCCAGCCGAGACTGCAGCTTCTAACCTGTAGTCTCCCTCCTTCTCCACCTTCGCCCCTAGAACAGCCAGGTCATGAGAGGGACAATCACTACCACCTGTGTAGTCACCCCCATAGTTCATTATTGCTAAGGCTTCCCCGCCGATACCGTACATGCGCACCCCCGCATTCCTTACGACTACATCTGCCTGCGCAGCATCACCGCTTTTAGCGACATGGCCAGATACAGTCGGTCTATGGTAGGGCTGTTGCATTCGACTAGAGCAGCATTGGGAGGCTATGCGACGACCGGGCACTTCTATGCCACAGCCAACCTCACCAATCTGCTCAAAGTCCTCCTTTTTACCACCACCCTTGGCAGCCATGGGTCGACCTTCACCTGACAACCATGTCTAAGCCTCGTCGCCCACCTTGAACCACCGAAACAACGAGGCTAACGGTCTTTCAACATTCACGTGACCTGCCCGCGGAACATCTTGCACCGCCCGAGTTGTGAGGCTCAGGGGCTCGGCACGACCAGTGGGGTATGAACCGAGCTGGTGCTGGAGCGCTGCACACTGCTGCTCAGGCAGGTGCTCTAGCGCTTCCACAGCCACCAGACTCGTGTCCCCCGCCCACTGCTCTGCCGAGACATGAAAATCCCTACTCTCCTCCACCAGTGCCCTACTGCCCCCCTCTCCTTCTCCACCTTGGCCGCTGCAGACCAACACAGGGACAGTAGGCTGCTCAGGTGGTTGCCTCACAAACTCCTCCAACAGGTTCACATGACATGTTTCCCCGTCCTCGTGTTTGATAGCCCCGTTCCCACAACTCTCCTCCAACTGGGAACTACTAAGCGCAGAGTGCCAACACGCCCAACCATGTCACTAGGGGTGACAGGTTCTAGGGCCACGCCGGAGCTCACCTCTGGGTCAAGTACTAAGCCGCTAAGGAGAGCCGCTGGAGCAAAACTCACAAAACTCCCAGCTTCAGCTTGCTCCTTCCGACCGTTCCTCCGCTGGTCTGAAGACTGAGACAATGGTTGTGACTGAACTGACGCGCGAGAACGGGTGACTGCACAGGCCATCTGTTTAAGCTGACACCTCTCATCCCACTCCCGATTCTCCCTATTAACGTCGGCCGCCCTCTCGGCAACAACTAAGGGTGGAACCTCCGAAGTGAGCACCGCAAAGTCGTTGCCCAGAAGGAGGTCGACGCCCTCAACTGGCAAGCTCTCTACGATCCCAACATCAAGTTCACGACACACACCATCCACCTCCAGCTCCAACCTAATCAACGGGTATGACCTGGTAGCATTGATCCCCTGTACCACAACAACCCGAGCCACGTTTATAGGTTTGCCTGTGAAATTTTTAATAAGTGTCTGTGATGCCCCAGTGTCACGCAACAATTTGACCTGATGTTTAGTATTCCCCCAGCTCACAAGCCCGCGCCCTCGATGGCTGCAAAAAGTGTCTTAGACAGGTGTCTAGCCCTCCAAACCCTTCTTCACAGGCTGTGTCACCGCAACTGATGACCTACTCCGGGCAGATGCAGAAGAGCTCAGAGACACCCCCATGTTGCGAACCAAAGACACAGGCTTAGCAGGAATATTACTCAGACATGTACGTGCAAAGTGACCCACCTCCTGACATTTAAAACATTTCACTTCACCACTAGACTTCCCCCCTTGAGGTGGTGGGGAAGGGCCCTGCCCTTTTGAAAACGGGACGGTTTTGTGTTTGTAGTTATAATGGGTATCATTGATCTTACTTTTTACAGTGTTATTTTGTGCTTCATTGACTCTGGGGGGTGGAGTGTTACGCCCCTTGTTACCTGTCTCACTACGATGAGCATACCCGCACCCACGAATCAAAGAAAGCCGGAGGTCAGCAAGCTTAGCTGCCTCCTCTACGGTCTTAGGGCATTTTTCCTTCAGGTTTAATGTCAGGTCGCTGCCCGTGCACCGGAAGAACTGCTCCAACAAAAATAACTGCTTAACCTGATCAACTGTTGTCGCATTCTCACACCGGAGCCAGTTCCCCATAGTGTCAGTCAGTTCCCGGGCTTGTTCAAGGAAAGAGCTCTCCTTGCTCTTTTCAACGCCCCGAAATTTCAACCTGTAGGTTTCTGGTTGCAACTCATAGGCCCGGAGCACAGCCTCCTTTAACACCACATAGTTAGTACAGTCCTCCAATGACAGCGAGTCATATGCTTTGAGACCTTTCCCAACAAGCTTTGATGATACAAGGGCTGCCCACTTAATCTCCGGCCACTCATGCTCCCGACACTTCTTCTCAAACCGTGCAAAAAACTCAGTCACACCAGACTCATCGAACACAGGGACTAATTTAATCAAGTGCGATAAAGACTCAGACCCACGATTCCCAGAACCGAGATGCCGCCCTGTTGTCTCCACCCTAGATTTCTCAACATCCATCTCAGCACAGTACCTAGTTGCTTCAACCTGCAACTCCGCCTCACGGCATGCTGTCCTCTCCTCAGCCTGAATCTTAGACATCTCCGCCCTCTCCTCAGCCTGAATCTTAGCCATCTCAGCCTGAATCCTAGCCATCTCAATTTCACGCTGGATCTCAGCCAACTCCAGTTGTAACAACATATCAGCAGTCAAACCCTGAGGGGGAGGAGCAATTATAGGAGACCCACCCAGTGGCTCACCCAGGGGCAAACCACGCTGCCAGCGACTATCAGATTGCGGAAGCGTGCCAAGGTCTGGTAACCTAGGGGGCGCGATAGGAGCAGAGTGGAAGGGAAGCTTGGATAAAGGCTCCCAAGCCCCCGCTCCACCCTGCAACCCACTGCCACCACCCAACACACAAGCCACCAGGTCACTCTTAGACATGCTGCCAAAGCCGACACGCCCCAGGACCGTGGCCAAACAATGCAGACCATAGCAATCAATCCCCTCCAACCGACTCGCTGTTACTGGTAGCTCCACAAACTTCCTCGCATCAGCCTCACAATTAATAACTCTGATGCCATCATTAAATTCCTGCTGCTGCTCAACACCCGTAGGCTGTACTGTCTGATTATCCCCGTTAACTGAGCTGTTGCTAGACATGGTGTATACTGAGAAGTGTGCAAGTTTATAAAAAAAAAAATATCTATAATCTCTTATGCAAGCACCTATTCACTTAAAGTTATCTGAAGCCTCTTTATGTGTTATACTGCTTGCCAAAAAAAATATGTGTCCACTGTATTCCTCAATAAAAAAAAATTACCACTATACTCCCACAGTATTTCTTAAGTTCACAAAATCCTAAGCAAGGTCGCCATTTGTTACGATCCAGGTTCTGCAAGACACGGGGCTCTTCATCATTGGACTAGATAAGGCTAAATGCAACAATGGTAACACTAGTTCCAACCCCTGCCTTAGCCACTGGAAAACAAAACACCTATACCGCCCTGAGTCGTGCCTGGACAACGAGGTATCCTATGACTCGGTAAAAGGTGCACACTATAGGCTGATGATCACTGAAGCAGCCTATACTCATACAACATACGATTACTTTATTAAAGTATACAAGGAAAAAGATAGATAGCGTAATTAAATCGCAGTAACGATTTAATAGCAAACTAGAAGAAGGATAAGTAACGTTACGTTAAATAATCAGTAAACTGTCACTCCTGTCTGAAAGAAAGTGAAACAAAGAAAGTCCTAAAGCATCATGCCGGAATCTTCTGCAAAAGTCAGATGCAACTAAGAAGTACGTATCGGATTCTGAACTGTGTATTATTACTGTGGGAACATATATAGTGTAGGGACATACGGTGTTATCTGGCACAGGTGTAATTATAAAACAGTCGGCAGTCTAAACTCTAACCACAAAAAGATGTGCTTTCTCCCACCAAGCACAAGCCTGCTCTGGTTGGGTCTCTCAGCAACAATCACGACTTACTATAAACATAAGGAACAATAATGCTGCACACATATACACAATGAGATTATAAACCCTAATCGGGGGTCTGCCAGGTGGATGAAGTCTAGCAAGGGAGTCGTAGGCTAGGCTACCTGGGCCGAGCCACCTGCTCGGTAGCCTAGTGTCGTTCTGAAGTCTGTGCGCCTAGTTACATTAAATGACGGGGTGCTCTCTTGAGAGATCCAGGTCTCGTGTACCTGGTTCTCTCCTGGCGACCCTCCTAAGTCAAAAGCTAACGAGCTAGCACAGTGCTGAGTGGACTAGGCAAACGCCCTCACGCCAACACAGTGCTAGGCTCTAAGGTACACAGACAAGAAAATGACCTAGGCCTCCGCAGGTATCCGGTACAGTTGCATAGGCTCAACGAAGTCTATGCTCATAGGAAACTGCAACCTGATAGCCTCTCCCCAGTCTAGCATCGACTAACCTGTCAGACACCCAAGAAAATAAGGTTGGGGCGACACAATGAGTATGTCAAACCTCCCCAAGCCAAAATGGATAACCCTCTGATCCAAAATGCCTAACTACGTACATATAATATATCTGAGAGCTCGCTGTATAATACAGTGACGGATATATGAAATCAACGTCAAGGGGAAGGGCAGTTAATTAATAGTAGGATATACAGAGAGAAGAAGGTAAGCAGTGGTAGAGAAAGTTCGCAATAGGGGGGTGAGGTGGGCTGATAGATTGCAAGGGGATGTTAGCGGTACAACACTAAGAGGAGCTCTGCCCGTGGAAGTCACAAGGGAGTGCGTGCGTGTAGGCGCACCCATTCCCGACGCGGCGGGAAAGCGGTGACGGGGCAGAAGGGAGGAGCCCGGCGACGAATCAGGCGCCCGAGAGATGACGTAACTAATCAAGTGGCACGATATCAATCCGCCGATACCACCAAGCTCTGATTTCTCTCTCTCTCTCTCTCTCTCTCTCTCTCTCTCTCTCTCTCTCTCACTCACTCACACTCTCCAACTTCCACGAGTCATCTAATACAATAAATCTATGACAGCTGGAATAAAATACAATGCATTGTCACAGGTGAAAATAAAAAGTATTTCTGGTCTACCTGTGACACTATGATGCACTAGGAAGAAACTAGAACTTAATCAATAACCTACAGCCCATAACACTGCCTGGGGAGAGGGGAGAAGAGGATGGGGAGCGAACCGCTACCCCCTCGTGGTCGCTGGGGAGCTGACGTGCGTCACAATATAAGTAAAAGGAACAGTCAGAGTAAGCTATATGGGTATGGCAGAGATCGCTCAGTTCTCACTCTGGTAGACCCGCCCATCCGGTGAAAGAGTTACCCGGCGGCCAATATCTTCCGGTAACTTCTTTACTATAAACACTCGGAGATCATGGCGTGCCCTCACAGCCTCCATAATAGCTACTCTAATGTCACCCAGGGATTGTATTGAATTTATTAATAGAATCCTACATGACAGCTCTGTGACTTTCCTCACATTTTGGTCTGCAATGGCCGAAATAGTTCTAGCTAGGGATATGGTAACCTGGCGAGTGACAAGATATTGTGAGAACAATCTAAAGGCTTTGCTCCGTAACTTAAAGTCCCTATCCAGATGGGCTGGGGGAGGGGTACAAAAAGGATCATCTAATTGGTGAAGAGCTATTTTGGGGGCCGCCAAGAAAGCGAACAAGGCTGGAGACACCCCTTCTGCCTTATTAACAGGTAACGAAAACCAAGCATGCAACTCTTGAGGGACCTGATGGGAGGTTTTAGATGTAATAGTAGAAGCAAATACCTGCGCCTCTGCTTCCCAGTCTACCCATGGACCCAAGCCTACCTGCCCCATCTGCAGGACTGGTGTATGTGATTGATCAAGGACCGGAACTGTAGCCAGTTCCGGCGTGAGTGCCCTCAAAGCTTTAATGTCATTAACGCCATCTGCTTTGGACCAGTCTGCAAAGAGTCGTTCAGATGAGGCCGGCGGTACTGCCGGGGCAGCTGAGAAGACAAAGAAATCACCATTATATGTACTGGGAATGGCCTTAATACAAAACATCCAGTAATCTGCCTCCTGCCTTTATATAGTTTAAGATACGAGCATCTTATGAGCATCAGACTTTCTTCAGAAGTTTCCAGGTCTATGCTGTAGGACTATACTTCACTTTCTTTCAGATAGGAGTGAAGAGTTTATTGCTGTTTAGAGTAACTGTATTGAAGCATCTTTTTATTGTATTAAATCTTGCAGTGATTTAATTGACCTTTCCATAGCTTCCCTTTTATGCATTTTAACGTAACTTGCATCTTGTTTGTTATCAGGCTATACCAGTGTGGGTTAGCCTGAAGTAGAGTACATTTATGCCCAGTTAAGGATACCCCATTATCGCAGATTAACTTTGGAGGGTATAGGTGTTTTTGATAGCCGGCATATAAGTTCAAGGGTTTGGATCTAGCGTACCGTTGTTGCATAGTGCCCTATTACTAGTCCAATCATTAAGTGCCCTTGTTTTATTCGTAGCCCCGGTCGTAACAGAGTACTCTCATAAGTGCACGTTTAATTCTCTTATGGAATCATCTTATGATTGGGTACCCTACAGAGAAAAACTTTGAAGAAAATAAAAAAGAAAATTTAACTTAATATCTGTTATATTATGGCTTTCCATGCGTGGATTTCTTGTGCGCAGCGCCCAGGTGCAGGCCCTCTAGCGGCCATTTCTTCCTTCTCCCTTCCGCACTCGTGCCAGGCGGGCGGGTGTCCCTAGTGCTGTCGCCCTGACCGATTTGCCCTGACCGATTTGTCATACGGCAAGACTTCCTTCGCCCGGCGTTCCAGTCTAGTGTGCAGGTGTTGTGATACGTCATGCAAGCACGTTACCTATCTTTCTATTCTCAATAGTCACGGATAGTTGAACACTTAAGGCCACTAGGGCCAATGACACTTTGTCACAGGTAAGCAGTCCAATCAGCTTAAAATGGAGAAATCCCAGTTTTTTCCATGGTCGAGTCCAGCGGAAGGTTAAACTAGCTGTGGCAATAGCTAATTTTCCGGCTGACTTGAGGTAGGATGTCTTAACACCTTGCAGGTTATCCTTATGAGCATTGATTCCTGGAAATTTTATTTTCCAGATTGACCCAGTGCTTCAGCTCGGCGGCTGGTGGATGGCTGATTCCGGTGGGGGGGGGGGGGGCCTTGTCTTCCATCATGCCTCGATTTGAGCTGTGCGCTACTCCTACTTGCTCATTATTGCCTGTATTTGCTCGGGGCTTGTGGGTGTCGAAGCGGTGTTCTGTCTGTTCTGAGTTAAAGGTGGCGCTTATCACTAAGAAAGACTTGTCGAGCCTAGCGGCATTGAAAGAGATAAAGAACATTTTCAACTCTTATGCTAAAGATACTGCCCATAAGGCACTTCACTGCGATGATGATATTATCTTGTGGGAGCATCTAGTCATAAAATCACCTTTGGTCAAGTCAGCCTCCATTAAGTCTACTAAACCCAAAGCTAAGAAATCCCTTCCCAAAGAGGTAGTGAGTAGCTCGAGTAGTAATGAAAGTGACATCACCGAGGCTACCCCCCCCCCGACCGACTAAAGCGGAGGCGGTCGCCTTCCCCACGGCAATGGTCAAGGTCACGGTCGAGATCCCCCAGAAAGCAGTCTAGGCACTCATCGGCGGAGTCGTCCACATCAACCAAACGCCGGAAGGAGGACAAGGTGACACCGGTCAGTACAGGACACAGTAGTAGCCGGACAGTTACCGTAAGGCCACCGCCCTCGACCCATACCTCCAGTGTGCCACCCGTCCAATCCGGCGACTCAGAGGTGGGGGTGGAGGACATTGAACCTAGTCCTCATCATGAACAATCTATAAGTGTACCACAGGACTCCCACTTTGCTATTCCAAAATTGACTCAGGTACCACATAAGGCCCCTACGGCTGGACCGAGTAGGGTGTTAGCAGATCAGTACAGAGGTTTACCTTCAAGTTCTCAGTCTTTTGACAGCTCTCAGGTTATTCAGGACTCACAGCCACCCGCGGCGAGCGAACGAGGGTGCTGGAGAGTGGGCCAAGGAACAGATAGGGAAAGTATTCACAGTGAAGTTTTACCCTCGTCTGTCCCTGATTTGATTTGGCCGCCGGCGGAACAAACTCCGGATGAACAGCAGGACATCCCAGAAATAATTGAGTTTAATGAAGAGCCGGAGGAATTTAGTGTTCCCTCGGCTCAAGGTTTAATGTTTGAAGGATCAGAGGCCAGTTCCCAATCTTCCAGGGGTTCCCATAGTAAGTGTGTGACCACAGAGGAAATAAGTAACATTATGCATAGGGTCATGCAGCAATACCATGTTTCTCCCTCTCCTGATCCTTCCTCTAGTCGCCCGGTAGCTCCACGATTAGACCATTAGAGCCTTCAGGTTTTCCCACCCCTAAGTCCTCATTGCCTGCCTTGGTTTTACCCCCAACAACGTCCACGGCGGTAGGCACTACAGTGCCGGCTACCATGACCACCACTAATGTGCGGGTAATTTCCGATATCACTCCTCTCCCTTTAGATAAGGTTCCACAGAGGAAAGGACCTATGCCTCTCCTCTATGGGCCTGATTGCTCTTGGACTCAGGTACACCCTTTGAAACCATTCCTAGCACAACCTACTATTTCAGGGGATCTACCGGTTCCGGGTGAGTGGACTATTGAAATCAACAAGAATAGGAAACTCAGAGCCAAGGATGAGGTAGGGAGATTACTGGACGTTTCTATTAAGGCCATACCCAGTACATATAATGCTGATTTCTTTGTCTTCTCAGCTGCCCCGGCAGTACCGCCGGCCTCATCTGAACGACTCTTTGCAGACTGGTCCAAAGCAGATGGCGTTAATGACATTAAAGCTTTGAGTGCACTCACGCCGGAACTGGCTACAGTTCCGGTCCTTGATCAATCACATACACCAGTCCTGCAGATGGGGCAGGTAGGCTTGGGTCCATGGGTAGACTGGGAAGCAGAGGTGCAGGTATTTGCTTCTACTATTACATCTAAAACCTCCCATCAGGTCCCTCAAGAGTTGCGTGCTTGGTTTTCGTTACCTGTTAATAAGGCAGAAGGGGTGTCTCCAGCCTTGTTCGCTTTCTTGGCGGCCCCCAAAATAGCTCTTCACCAATTAGATGATCCTTTTTGTACCCCTCCCCCAGCCCATCTGGATAGGGACTTTAAGTTACGGAGCAAAGCCTTTAGATTGTTCACACAATATCTTGTCACTCGCCAGGTTACCATATCCCTAGCTAGGACTATTTCGGCCATTGCAGACCAAAATGTGAGGAAAGTCACAGAGCTGTCATGTAGGATTCTATTACAAAATTCAATACAATCCCTGGGTGACATTAGAGTAGCTATTATGGAGGCTGTGAGGGCACGCCAGGATCTCCGAGTGTTTTTAGTAAAGAAGTTACCGGAAGATATTGGCCGCCGGGTAACTCTTTCCCCAGTCTTAACCCTCTCCGACATATGACGCGATTTTGAGCCTATTAGGGATACTTTAAAGCCTTTGTTACCATCAGGGGTATTTAGAAACCTTTAGTTTAGATACTTCAACCTCTGCAGTTGTCTTGGAGTTAGCTGTGGGCAGAAAACTAATTTTGGAGAGGTAATTTTAAGAGTGAGAGAACTCTATTTCTTATTGCTAATCTGGCAACCTCTGCGTCATATGTGCGTGAAAGGGTTAACTGCCTCCCTCCTCAGTTCAGAAACGTGGAATGTAGTTTACAATTTGGTGGATGGGTGGAAGCCAACTACCTCCCAGGCTAAGAGGGAACCGTTTAAGAAACCTTTCAATAAGCCCAAAAACGGCGGTAAGTCACAACCCCCTCATGCTAAACAGTCCTTTCGAGACCCTAGGCCTCCTCCACAGTAGGGAGGTAATCAGCCCAAGCCCAAAGGTAAATACTTAGGTTATAGAGGTAAGTCACACCCCAAACCAAATCAGGGACAGACGTCAGCCAAGACTAGCCAACCGTCTGATACCAACCCACCACCCCCTACAAAAGACTAGCCAACCATACTCTCTGTCTCCCGGGGCCATGCTTAGGCATGTCGGATTTGAGAGTTGCTCCACCAAACGAACCCAGTTTGCAAACGGGGTCGTTCCAGGTATGCCACAGAGCCTGGCCAAAACGAACATGGTCCAGCACCGTAGTCCGCAAAGGCCTCACCTGGCGGTGGATCCGGCGACCCAGACTGCGTCCGGCGCTCGAACACATCCATGTTTCGCCGGGGGTGGAGGCCCTGGTCCTAGAAATGATATCAAACAAGGTCATTGTCTTAGTAGAACCAACTTGCCCAGTATTCGTCTCCAGACTTTTATTATTGCCAAAGCGGGACAGTGTGCAGATACGACCAGTAGTGGATCTCTCGCTTCTGAACACTCACATCATAAATCCCTCCTTCAGGATGCTTACAGTCAATCAAATCAGGCTTACCCTTCCGCCATTAGGTTGGATGTGCTCCTTAGACCTCAAAGACGCCTATTGGCATGTCCCTATCAACAAACGGTTCCAAAAGTTCCTCGCCATGAGGATAAGGCAGGAGACTTATGTCTTTCAGAGAATGTCTTTCGGGTTGAACCTGGCACCGAGAATTTTCACAAAATTAGTCCGGCAAGCCCTTCTGCCTTTATTGGCCCAGGGCATCATGGTGTTGTGGTATCTAAACGACTGGCTAGTGGTGGCGGAGTCAAGAGAGTTATGTCACAATCATGTCAACCAAGTAATCAATCATGTACAAACCCTAGGGTTCAAGGTGAACTTGGCAAAGTCTCTCCTTGTTCCTTCACGGGAAATTCAGTGGATAGGGCTAGTCTGGGATACCGCCAAATACTGACTCTTACTCAGAGTGTGCACAATCGCAACAGATTTCGTAGGAAACTGTTTTGTTTTCTCCACAGTCTGAATACGACAAGGAAGGAGTGGGACTCCCTGGTCGGCTCACTCAACTGGATCCAATTAACTGTGAAGTTGGGCCGGTTGAAAGTAAAGAGATTAATCATGGAAGGCAACAAGCTTTTCCCACTACTGCCGGCGGGAAAAGTATGACCGATTCCACAATTAATTCACAACTTACTGTCGGTCTGGGCGAAGACCGAAACACTGTACTCTATGACAACTTGGGTTTTTCCTCCTCCTTCGGTATGGGTAGACACAGATGCTATCGGAACACTGGGGTGGGGGTTTCAGTCCAATCTAGGCCATCAAGGGCAGGGCACTAAGTCTTGGAACCAGGGCATTTCATGGCACATCAACAAACAAGAGCTTCTAGTTCCTCTATATTTTTTCCAAGCCCACGGCTCGTCATTGCAATGGAAATCAATAGCGTTTCGGATGGACAACTCAGTTGCGGTCCATTGCATTCAGAAACAAGGTTCAGTGAGTTCTCGAGAGTTGCTAATAGTGTCAGAACAGATTTTTGCTCTAGCCGAATCGCTGAGCATTCATCTGCATGCTTCATACCTCCCAGGCGTGTCGAACGTCTGAGCGGATGCTCTGTCCCGGCGACGGAGCACCTTAGTAAAGTGGGCTCTCAAAAAAACCGTCTTCGACAAGATGATTGCCAAGCCTTATCGTCCACAAGTGGATCTGTTCGCATCCGAGGAGACTTACAAGCTACCTCTCTTCCTGACCCGCCAGGGGATGACTCCGGCGGGGGGACCAGATGCATTACTGGAGGACTGGAACAAGTGGACTTCAATCTATCTTTTTCCTCCACCAGATTCTGTTCTAATGTGCAGGGTAATTCACAAACTACGAGGTTACCGGGGCGTAGTCTCGATGACCGCGCCGTTATGGCCGGCTCAGGCGTGGTACCACCAGCTGCACGATTGGTGCAAGGACCCGGTGTCGCTCCCAGTCTCCGCATTCCACTTAGAGACAATTGGCAACCTTCAGACCTCGCTCAATTTTGCCTTCTGGACATTTACAATGCCAAATGGCTAGCTCAGTATGGGGAAAGTGTCACTAGTAAACTTATGAACCAATATACTTTATCTACCAGGAGGCAATATCAATCACATTGGAAAGCTTTTACGAAGTGGATTGTTGAGTCAGGGCAAACCGATGCCTCAGGAGCCCTAGTCTTCAAATACTTAGATTATTTATTTGAGCAGAAGCATTTTTCCGTTGTTACGTTAAAGAATCACTTATCTGCTATCAGAACCCCCTTCTTTGATCTCACTGGTCTCTCGATACCGCAGGCGGAGGAGAAAGGGTTTATGAGGGAGTGTTTCAAGATCTGCCCTCCACCACGTCAGCTCATGCCCACCTGGTCGCTTGATGAAGCCTTATCTTTGCTTCAATCACGTAAATACAATAATGCGCCAGATTTTAATTCATTACTTAAAAAGGCTGTGTTCCTAATGGCTTTAGCTACAGGAAATAGGGTCTCTGAGATGGCGGCGATGAGCAACGAACCTAATTGCCTTAGGTTTGGGAGATTGCACGACAAAGTCCAAATCGCGCCGTCTCCCACCTTTATAGCTAAGAATGAGCACTCTGATCATGTTTTCTCAGAATTTTCTGTTCCGGCGTTGAAGTATGGACACACTCATCATATTTTATGTCCAGTGGAGGCCTTAGTTAAGTTTACGAGGACAGCTCACCCTCGACAACCAGGCTTTCTGTGGGTGAACCAGGCAGGTAATCGTGTTTCTAGGAGGACATTGGCTTCTCTGTTAGTGGATGTTATTAAAGAAAATAATCCCGGCATAGTGGGCAGGGCCCACGACATCAGAAAGTGGGCCGTCTCTCTTAGATTTTTACAAAATTTCTCTATAGACGACATTGCCAACACTCAATTGTGGGCATCAAACCATACTTTCCTTACACGATACCTGTCGGTCGCTCTGGACAAGCCAAAAAGTACCTGTGTAGCTTTACGACAGAAGGTCTCGTAGGCTCTGTGCTATTATGTATTAAGGTTAAGGCGAGAAAAAAAAGGGGGGGGGGGGGGGGCCTGTGGTGAATTGCCCAAAGCCCCACAGAAAGCTTCCGCCGGAGAGTGTGATAAATCACGAGCTGTGATCGAACTGATATGACGGTTCAAAAGTTTTTATTTTTTAAGAAATCTATCATAGTTGCAACTATATAGGATTAATAGAATGTACAAACATATATACACTGTACAAATATTGTTAAGGTTAGAACAATATTCCAAAGAGTTTATAGTTCTAAGTAGGGGGCCCCACAAGGATGTTCCCAATTTATCATGTATAGATCTTATAAGGTAAAAAATCTGGTCATGGGCAAGCAGACTTTCTTCGAAGTCACGCCCTGCTTGCAATCTTTTATATTTTTTATACTATTTATTGTTTGTATACAATAAAACTTAAACATTTTATACGGCTTATTTTTTCCTGAGGTTGAGGTATTGTTACGAATGTCCCCCTCCAGTCTTGGTACTCAGGCAATATCATCAATGATGGAGGGGCCACTATTAAATTATAGGTTTGATTCCCGGAGGGAAGTAATGAAAACCTAATATTTAGTAGGGCCACGTAATCATTGACGATGTATGGCCCTCCCATCCATCCTCTTCCCATTCGTTGATTTCTAGTAAGTCTTGATATATCAGTGAAAGAAGAAATGGCCGCTAGAGGGCCTGCGCCTGGGCGCTGCTCACAAGAAATCCACGCATGGAAAGCCATAATATAACAGATATTAAGTTAAATTTTATTTTTTATTTTCTACAAAGTTTTTTTCTGTAGGGTACCCAATCATAAAATGATTCCACAAGAGAATTAAGCGTGCACTTATGAGAGTACTCCCTGACCCTTCCGTGCGGGAGATTCAAAACTGCTGCCGCGGGTGTTGAAGGGAGACTATTATATTAATAGGCAATATCGTCAATGATTACGGGGCCCTACTATATATTAGGTTTTGATTACTTCCCTTCGGGAATCAAACCTATAATATTAAGTTGAATCTATATAGTAAAGCGTACAAATTATATGTACAAATAGTTTTTAAGCTATGAGATTGATCAGGAATAGAAGTATGTTCCCTGACAACAAGTTTATGAATCTCGAAGTGATAATCTTATCATATGTATAAAGCAGATCTTCTTCGAAGTAACGCACTGCTTTCTCTCTTTTATATTTTTATACGGTATTGTATGTAAACAATAAAGAACTCAAATTTGCTGCGCGATTTTTTTGTCTCTACCTATGGTATTGTTAGTGGTTTGATATTATTACGAATGTCCCCCTCCAGTCTTGAGATATCAGGCATATCGTCAATGATGGAGGGGCCACTAATAAATTATAGGTTTGAGTCCCAGAGGGAACAAAACCTAATATTTAGTAGTGGCCCTGAAATCATTGACGATGTAGGGCCCTCTCTTCCATCCCCTTCCCATTCGCTTGATGTCTTGAGTTTAGTCTTAATATGTCAGTGAAGAAGGAAATATGGCGTCTCGGTTGCCACGGTCTTGGCGAGAATCAAAGCGCAAGAAATCCACGAGATGGAAAGCTATAGCAAAACAAGTTTTGAGTTTATTTTTTTCTCTTTTATTTTTTACAAAGTTTTTTCGTAGTGTGTACCCCAATCATAAGACGATTCCATAAGAGAAGTAGCGTTACACTTATGATGTAGTACTCCTTTTTCCCCGCAGCGGGAGTTTCAAACTGGCTACCCAGGGCGCTTGAAAGGAGGCTATTATATTAATAGGCATATCGTCAATGATTTCGGGGCCACTACTAAATATTAGGTTTTCATTCTTCCCTCCGGGACTCAAACCTATAATTATTACCCTGTTAAAATTATAAGCAACAATACATTGTCCTATGTGTATTACTATATTAATAATGGCCAAGACACTGTCTCTCCATTATTAATGTAAGGATTGCCAGCCCAACATACCTTTAACCTATGCTAATTGTTATGCCCTGATTTTATTCAGGTTTAAATATTAGTTCAGGTGAGTTCTTTCGAGACTGGGATTTCCAAGTTCATACAAGTACATATAAGGAAGACAATAGAGGATACATATAATGCCAAAATATAGTTTTGTAATACAGCTTTATTTTACTTATTCCCTAAGTACATATTATTGAATCAGAATGGGTTAACAAGAGAACACAAGTGGTACAACTTAATCAAATATCTTGTAGCACGATCGCGGATCTGGATGGAGATCATGTATGCTCAATGCGGCTTAAATTGAATTTCCTTTCTTTAGGATTAAATCAATATTCTCTTTTTGAAAGATTGGATAAACACTTATTCGGTTACCTTAATGTTCACTTTACCCGTAACTAGGGTATAATCAGCTACTAGTATTTGACGAGGTTAAGATAAGTCACTATATTTCTTTTCTATAAAGATGTCACCTTGCACACTGGTATACTTAACCAGATTGAATTCAGGTTTGGTGGACTCTAAAATATTTTCACTGGTCGGGATTATTTCAGAGTTAGTTGAGGTGAAAATCCGCCTTATTTGGATTTAATTATTTTTCTATGTTAGGAAGGTGTAGTCACTAATTCTAACACAGATACACTTGTAGGGGGAACCTGTTTCTATAGATTCTAAGTTATAAACACTTTGAATGATTTTCTTCAAAATAAGGAGTTTATGGACTCTGAATATTTTCTCACTGGTCGGAAATGTGACAGAGTTATTTTATGTGAAAATCTGTCTTATTTGGATTTAATTACTTATTTAAGTTAGAGAGGTGTAGTAAACGAATTTATCACTGGTACACAAATAGAAGGAATCTGTTTCTATAGATTCTCGTTGATGAACACTTTGATGATATATTTATAAATAAGGAGTTTAAGGAACTCTGAATATTTTTATCACTTTTTTAACTCTAACTTATTTCTACCTCGTCACTGGCATCGACTTAGGTATCTTTTGTTCAATCTTTCTTTTCTTAGAGATGTAGAATACTAGCTGCTTGAAGTCTTCTGAATCTCCGTAGGCCGTCCAGGTTGGCCGGTCGTGTGAAGTAATGTTACAGATAGGTTAATGGGTGTCGGGTCATTAATATGGCTCCATAACTTGTAATTAAACAGTTGGGCACCATATCGAACTAACGCGAGTATACGAGCCTTTAGCTTTATCAATTATACTCGTCTATCCTGACCTTTATATTAACCCGGGAACTGCGGGGAGACTCTTAAGAGTTCCCCCGGCGGACTGCGGGGAGACTCTTATGAGTGAGTGAAAAAAAAAATCAACTTTTGACATCGATTTTTTTTTATTTATTTTTTGGCCCCTGGGCCATGCAAAATCTCAGTCCTCTACCTCCCCTCCTTCCCCACTTTCCTCCTCTCCTTCAGTTATCACCTATTTTCCCTGTTATTCCCTTATTCTGAGGTATATTTTCGTGCTAACATTAGCGAGTTGCAAGCAGGGTGTTGTCATCACTGATGGCAAGCGAGTGCAAGAGAGAGAGAGAGAGTATCGATCGACTGTGTCTCAGTGGCCTTGGGGGAAATTGTCGGGAAAGCAGCTTGCCTCACCCATACATTATACAACTCGCGGGCTATATCTCCGATTTTGACCATCCAAACGCTGTTTTCACTCGTTTTATTGTTGTTTCAGGTTAATACCTTTATAATCAACCCCTAATAGGCGCATATGGATAAGTATTAATGCTATTAATGGCACAATGAATATTTTAGTGACGGAAACACCTCAAATACGTCAGCACAGGGGGACGTTTCCAATTACCCCCATGCGCACTTCAGAGGTTAACCGGTGATGAAGTTCTGTTAAGGTACTCTTGGAATGGGATCTTTAATATCGTGCCTCAGTTATGACGGAATAGCACGATATCGGACGAACGCAAGAAGAGTTTATTACTTATCTTCTTGACTGTCTCTAACCGTTTTAAGAGGTTCAATGAACTCAGGGCGGTGTTTTAACCTTTTAGTTGCAAAGTCTAATGGGATGCCACAGACGAAATGCACCTAGGACTTATGTTTGCAGAGTCCCCGTGATGGTGTCTCGCTAAGCCCTTGTAACACAAAAGATCGTGGAATGCCAGATCTTCTGTGAGAAGTGGTAATGTAACTTTCACTAGTAAAGTGTTGAGGGGTAGGGATGCCTGAGTCCCTCAACTTTTACTAAGGAAAGTGTAACTTAGAAGAAGGTGACTATGTTAAATACTGGGATGCCAGTACAGTCTGACCTGCCAATACGCGAGCTTTTAATACGCGATTCACCTTATACGCGAGGAGGGGGTCGAATCATACCCAAAACTTTCAAAACGCGTGATGTACCTTTAAAACGCGAATCCGGGGCCGATATAAGGGCAATTCCGGGGAGTTCAGCTAATACGCGAGGTCCCCCACCATTCCGCGCCAGTTACGTAGGCACGCAGGGCATTGTGGGATACGCCAGTCTACCCTCAGTCCACGCTCGCGCACCAGCTGTCCGACTCGTGTTGGACATTTACTGTTAATTTTAAGGTGAGTTTATTATTATTGTTATATTTTCTTATGATTTGGATGTTTATGTATACATATATGTACCTTTTGTGGCAATTGATGGAGATAAATAGGCCTAAAGTAGACAACTTGGAGTCAGTGCCGCCCATATAGATTTATTCCCATATAATACTCTATTGCTAATACGCGAATTTTCATTCCGCGCCCTCGCGTGTCGCCCATATTCTCGCGTATTGGCAGGCCAGACTGTACTAACAAAGTTCCTCTAATAAGACACTTGTGAACTTTCAATAGTGAAAGTATTGAGGAGTAGGGATGTCTGAGTTCCTCAACTTTCAACTAGGGAAAACATAACCTAGAGAAGGTGACTATGTTAATCACTGGGATGCCAGTAATAACAAAGTTCCTTTTATAGGACACAGTTACCGTAACTACAATATCAAGAGTAGAAGTGGAGGGATGTCTATGCACTTCAACCTTTAATATTGGCAATACAGCCCATTAGAGGCCTCTATGTTAACTGATGGGATGCCACAGTTAACAAAGATCCCTTAATAGGTTTTCTTTAACTCACAGACAGTGTAAGGACTTCGGGGTGCCGTACATCCAACTGAATTGAAGGTAATCTTGAAGTATCTCAACTTGGGATGCCAATGATCAAGAAGCCTCAAAATTGCTTAACTTCCTTCAGATTTCCCTGACATAGTATTCACAATTACTGAGGGGTACTCGTCCCCCTTTTGAGGAGAGCAAGGGCGTGAGCGCGCACTCTCTGTTAGGACAGGAAATCCTTCTTGTCCTAGGGGGAGGTTGACTTCTTTTACTTTACTTAATAACTCTACTATACTTGAAGATATTACAAAGGTGGTATTGTATGTAGATGGTACTCAAGCCAAGGCTTATTTGGATTTACAGGTCACAGGTGGGGTCATGGGGTTGTGGAGATAATTTAACTTTTGTTCAAGGTTTGAAGATGTTTTGGCTTGACCTTGGAGCGGGAAAATTCAGGGGTGAAGGAGTTACGAGAAAATTAGGTTTCTCAGGCGTATCTTGATATTATTCTGCAAACAAGAGTCTGTCATTTTTAATATTGAGAACAGGGGTAGATGAGAATTTATGTTATCTTATTATGTGTAACACTGGTAATTTTGAGCTTCTGTATATATGAGATGGAAAGATACACGGGTGTATGGATCCCAGACGGTTGGTATTTGGGTGAGTTTATGGTTTAATAGTTAAATCACATAAGAATTAATATGTTCTCAAGATCACTGGAAATGGTTAATATATGTGTAATCACTCAAGGAAATGCACAAAATATTAATAATAACAATACAAGTAATTAATACTAAAGTAGATATGCCCTCCGCCAATCACTGCGCTCCCTTTTACTTGCCTGCACAGCCAGCTGAGATTGACAGCTCACGGCTGCAACGTGCCACACCTTGCCCACCAGCCAATCAACGGCCTCCATTATCAGAGCGCGAAGCTGGACTTCTTACTCCACCTCAAAAGTCCTCTCTTTCTCTTCCCGAGGAGTTCCTTCTGATTATCCAGTAACTAATACCTCGGTGCCAGCCCTGTACTCCCGTAAACCGCCAAACGAGGTTTATAATCAGCTTCCTGGGACTTATTTTGAAGAGAAGAAAGAGGAGGTGAAGAAAGCAAGAATTCAGAGCGAGCGTGTCACTGCGCGTGCCAGCCAGCCAATCATAGCGCGGCAGAGCGGGAGGCGTGACTATAAAGGCTGCCGCGCGCGGGCTACTGTGGTCACTCACCTCTCGGAGCTCACCGGGTTACCACATTGCAACCTACATGCTCTCTCTCGCCCGGGCATAAAGGAGAACCAGGAACCCACCTTTCCAGTTACCCTGCCCTCACCTAAAGTCACAACACAGACCACCCCTGACCTCTCCTCACTTTCGCCCACTCTGAGGATGCACCATCAGTATCCTGCCGCCTGTCGTCACGTCGCTAGTCTGCACACATACAGTCAAGCGCTTCAAGAGGGACGACAGAAGGTGGACGGAAGCGAGGACTTCCAGAAGAGCTACTGGCCAGCTCTGAGGTGGTAAAGCACAGTTCCAGACACAGACACACCTGATCCAGCATACCAGAATATATTTGTTTAACCTCTCCGCTGCGTAGGTGGGGTATTGGCCACCCCTCCCTGTGGGTGGTATTTAGACTGTTTCCTAAACTCAAATCATCATCGTACCATAAATATCATTAATACTTATCCATATACACCTATTTTACGTTGATTATAAAGGTATTAACCTGTTACAGTAATAAAACAAGTGGAAACAGCGTTTGGATGGTCAAAATCGGATTTAGAGGCCGGGAGTTACATAACTTATGGCTGAGGCAGCCTGCCAGCCAGCCAGCCAGCCATGAAGATGGCTGGAGAGACACAGCTGCGTGGTAGTCTTTCTCTCGCTCTTTCCCACGCTTGGTTACACAGATGACCACGCCCTGCTAGCAACTCGCTAATGTTAGCACAAATATATACCTAAGAATAAGGGAATAACAGGGAGAATAGGTGATAATTGAAGGGGGGGGGGGGGGAAGGAGGGGATGTGGAGGAGTGATATTTGGCATGGCCAAGGGGCAATAAAAAAAAAAGTAAAAAACAAAACTAAACAAAAATTATACTGGGCTGATTTAAATGGTTTATTTTTAGGCTTTGGATTATATAAGGCTTCCCGCAGCCCACCGGTAGGCCTTATATAAGTCTTGCGGCACTTGCTGGGTTAAGGACCCATATTGGGCCCGCATACGGTAAAGGAAGAAAGAGAGATGTGGTTGACTAACCTGGTGGTTTCTATAAAAAATGTATGTGTCCTTCTAGGACAAGACTAAAGGAAAAATAATTTAGACTCACCTGAATCCATAAAGATGATGATGTGTTATTAATTAGTTATTTTTGTTAGCAACGGCGCCATGCCGAAAGAGTTATTATATAGGATCTGATAGGAGAGATTAAAGATTAAAAGAGTAAAAGTAAAGAGGGGAGGGAAAGAATACTTTTATTAATAAATGAGGCAACCAATAAGTTAAAGAGGGAAACAGTTGTTTAGTTGCATAATAGATTAGCTATAGCTAGGGAAGGACACCAGTCCATATGAATCATTCATTAACTCCCTCCGACTCATATGACGCTAGAGCGTCATATGGACCTTATGCCAAAAAACTCATATGACGCTAGAGCGTCCTATGAACTTATCTTAATAGCTCTCTAATAAGTTATATGACGCTCTAGCGGCATATTGAGCTCAGTAAGTTAGGTAAGTTAGATGAAAATCTGTCGATTGGTGGCAACCCCAAGTTTCTCCGACTTCTAACGGTCCCGCAGTGAGGGTTTGACAGTTGTGGGGTACAGTGACAATAATAAAGTGTCGTCCGCCTCCTCGGACTTATTGGAACATAATATGACGGAGGGAGTTAAGTTGTAAAAAAAGAAACTGTGAAGAAGGACACTAGCCCAATGTTAATTACGTTATTATTAAGTTTAAAAGAGCTATTCCGTGTATGCGTTTGAGGCACGGTTCATCTTTTGTTAGAACGATTATCGATTAAGGTGAAAGATAACATAGCGTGTTTGTAATAGGGTTACTTGAGGGTAAATTCGGAAGGTGTCATTGAGATAAAGATTGTAAACCTATATTGTGAAGTAACTGGGTGATGGAACCCAATAGTGTCATTGAGATAAATATTGTAAACCTATATTGTGAAGTAACTGGGTGACGGAACCCAGTAGTGTCATTGAGATAAAGATTGTAAACCTAGATTGTGAAGTAACTGGGTGACGGAACCCATATTATATGTGAGAGAGAACTTGTAATCTCAGTCTGTAATTTGTACGATTTTATATCATTGTTGAGGTGCTTGTGTAGTAACGACGGTTGTGTCAAAGGAGTAAATAGATTCTATGTATTGAGGAAATAGATTATATATGTTATAGCATTGGTATTGAGAAAGGATACAGAAGGCTCAGTAAACGTGGGAAAACCTAAAGAGTAGAGGAAAGAATATCAATTTTGTTTTAGATAGGCAAAGAGCAAATGTTTCATTAGGCCCTGGTCTCAATAAAAGACACAGCAGGGTTTCGATTTAATTATTTAGGATTAATCACTAATAACGGGTCGTAGGATCGAAGCCGACTTGAGTCAATACCTGTGTCACGGGGTGGAAATTATATTCGTTTATATAACTACTCCCCTGATCTTATGTATTTTATGTAATGCCTCAGTGAGCAATACACAACTACTGTATGCAGTAGAATTATACATTTATTATAGAGGTTACCTGATATGGGGACAACTGGCTTGATACTTAGCCTAATAACATGTGTACAGCCTATAACCTAGCATATAAAGGTATAAATATCATCATAGTTATAAAGGCACTCTTGAAAATAAATACACATGTAACAGGCAATTATATTTATTAATATGTGCAGAAATATGATAAGGCAAGCATTCAAGGATTCACACAGCCTATAGTCTGTTTACTCCTAGCCTAGCCTATCTCAAAGCCTACTGATTTAACCTAACTTAACACAAAAGTCTAGCCTAGCCTAACTTTAAATACTGTACTGTAGAATACTAGGACACAAGGCTCAGTGATCAGCAGTATATGACCAGTACCAGTAATGCAAAATATATGGTAATCTAACCTTCTTGCCCGACACTGTAGCCTGAACTAAATCACTGACCTACATGTGTACAGTATAACCCTCCTAACTGGTTACACACTGAATATCTTCCCTGGTAATCACCCTAGGGACTTAAAAGCTCATAGGATGGTATTTGGCCCTCCAATATAGGAAAGCCCCCAATCCTGCCTGCCCAAAACCAAGGTGATCACCCTCACTGGTCAGCCTCCACGTGTGTAATGTAGAACAAGACCCCCAAGCGTGCATCCCCCTTCTCCGTGAAGGAAAAACCCTCACTAAAAAAAAACTCATGAATGTAGCAGAAATCTGCAGAATATTGTACGAAACTCAACTAGGAACATAATATGTCAACAGGAATAAAAAAATGTGGTTACTACTACATTCCTCCCCAAAATATTTGATTTTACTATGCTAAAATCACCTAGGTATAAGACACACACAATCACTCATACTGTAATGTAAACCTAACCTTGTCACTGGTGTATGATGGTCACCTTTGAGTAGAAAAAAACCCTCAATATTTACGTTAAAATTTCCACTGAGAGGGGAAAAACTCCTAAGCTTGCATCTCAAGCCAGTGACAAAACCCTAGTGGAAATCCACAAAGTTACCACAAGGAAAACAAGTGGGAAAACCCACAATGACTATGGAAATCAAACTAACTGGTACTGTAAGGTGTATCAATACATCGATAATAAATTTAGAGATAATAGAAAAGAAATCCTAGTGATCCCGGCCGGTACTGTAAAAACCCCTCTCCTCTCGAGTGCGACGTCTTAGGGTCCGTGCTCTTGAGTACAACGCCCTTGGAGTCGAGTAGCAGCGCAGGCCAACAACACAACCTGTGTACAAAATTTCGGCAGAATCATACGGAACACACTATATTCTATATCTCTCCTTACAATTAGTACAGTAAATCCTCAACTACACAATTAATATTACACTACGTTGCAGTTGCTTCTCGAGCAGCACTGCCTTCCTCCCCACAGATGTCTTCACCACTTACTAGTCTGGACAGAAGATCCGCTCCAACATTGTCACTACCACGTGCCCTAAGTACTGTACTTGTGACTGACCGACTTCGCATTTACTGGGCTTCACTGTCAGATTGAACTTACGCAACTTACTCAACACCTTGTCCAGTAGTTGTAAGGGCTCGCTGAATGTTGATGAATGCACCAGGACATCATCCACGAAGATCTCCACGCCTGGTATGTCCAGCAGAACCTTACGCATCATCCGGTTGAACACTGCAGGTGAGTTAGTGAGACCAAATGGCAGCACAGTGTATTGGTACAGACCGTCAGGTGTTCCAAAAGCTGTGATCTTACGACTAGCAGGGTCTAAGGGTATCTGGAAGAAACCCTTCGTCAGATCAAACTTAGAGAAGAAACTTGATCCTGCAAGACTGGCGAAGATGGTACATGGGTCACACATGGGTTCAGCGTCCACCTTCGTTAACGCATTCACCCTGCAATAATCCCCACAAATACGCACCCCACCATCCCTCTTACTTACGACTACTATTGGAATCCAGTATGAGGATGACGACTTCTCGATGATGCCTGCAGCCTCTATCTCTCGTATCTCCTTTCTTACCAGATCCTGTAGTCGAAGAGGGATAGGGTACGGCTCGATTCTCACAGGGACCATGCTGTTCAACTCGATGGCGTGACTCTCTACTCTAGCAATACCTGGCTTATCAGAGAACACATCACCATACTCACCACGGAGAGAATCCAGCCGACATCTTTCCTGGTCTGACAAACCTGAGCCACGTTGCACCTGCGTGAGACCTTCCTCCTGCCTATGTTTAGCTGTCACAGGACCATCACCTTCACTCTCCTTGTACATAGGAAGCTTTATACGAGGCAGGACCCTCGAAGCCTCACCAGACCCATGGGACCGAGACCGAGCCTGAATCAGTTCAAGCCGACGTGCGTGTTCACGTTCAGTTTAATAATAATAATAATAATAATAAACGGTTTATTAAAGAATGGCAGCCTCATGAGCTGAAAATACACATTTTACAATTTAGTGGATGAACATGAGATGTACAGATATGAGGATGGTAAGCTTAGTTTACAAACAAAATAAATAAATACAATAATGATGCATGTGCAGAATACAAATTATTATAAAATAACCATGAGAGTTTCAGCTGCTGTTGCTGCTGTTGCTGCAGCTTGATGTTCAGCCATGTCTCGCTCATGATCACGCACTGCCTGTGCTTCCTCTCTTGCAAGCCTACGGTTCTCCCGTTCCTCATCTTTACGGGACTCTACATATTCCGTCAAAGACTGATTAGTCAGACCCAAATACTTGCCTTCTTCGTAGAATACCTGAATAGGAATAGTTGCCATTGCTGCAAAATTATAGTGGCAAAAGAAAATGTTATTCACTAACCTATCAGGAGAGGATGCGTAGCCTCACTCGAGAATATAAATGCACTAAAAATAAAATCACATGGAGAAATATAATACACTTATCACGAGAGGATGCTTAGCCTCACTCGAGAAAACAAAAATGCACAAAATAACATGGAGAAATAGGCCTAGCAATTGTACAAAAATCCCTAAATCACATGGGTAAACTATTATTTTAGCCTAACTGCACAAAATCACAAATTAAAAGCTAGCCGTCCAGATCAGGTCCTGTTCACAGTCGCCACTTGTCACGGGGTGGAAATTATATTCGTTGTTGCCCAGTTCGTCAGTTGCCCACTGACCTCTGACCAGTGCGGACGTCCACAGTATCCGCTAGTGAACCTGTTTACCCCTTAGTGTGGTGCTAGTGAAAAAAAATTTAGTGAAACATGGCTTGTGTTGATGAGATTGCTACCTCCTCCCATGTTCTCCAGCTTTGTCTTGCTTTGCAGGAAAGGCTGGACAATGTGGAGCAGGAGATTCAATGTCTAAAAGATGAAAACTTGGCCTTGAAACTAGCCATGGTGGAGAAGAGTGAGGCTAGTTTTCCTAGGGATCGTGAAACTCCCTGGAAAGTGGTTGCGACAAGTGCAACGACCTGCAAGCTGAAAAGGGACCCACTCAAGACCAGCAACAAGTTCATCACCTTATCTGATGAGTGTGATGGAGAACAAGTGAAGGATAGCGAGGCTGGGAGTGTTTCCAGGGGCGAGGAAAACACGAGTAAGGGAGGTAAGGAAACTACAAATAAAGGTAAGTGTAAGCTTATCAATGTTGTTGGAGACTCTATGGTTAGGTATTTAGGTGACAATCTCTCCACCAAAGTTAGGAAGCTGGAGTGTCTCCCTGGGGCAGGTATAGGTAGAGTTTGTGAGAGATTGGAGGACGTCATTGACGACTTTGGAGATAAACCCATAGTCGTACTTCGTGCAGGTAGCAATGACGTGGGAAAGCTTAGCAGCGTTGAACTGCGTAAGTTGTATAGGGTAGCCTTAGACAAGATTAGGATGAAGGGTGGGATTCCCATTGCTTGCTCTATCTTGCCAAAAGGAGGTGTCAGACGTGAATGGTTGTCCAGAGCAATTGGTTTTAATTGCTGGCTGGCAAAGCTGTGCAAAGAGTTGTCATTACCATTCATAGACAACTGGAGCCTCTACTACGGTAACGATAGCTTGTACGCAAGGGACGGGGTGCATTTAAGTAGGAAAGGGATAGGGATGCTAGGAAAGTTAGTTGATAGAGCAGTTGAGGTGGGGTTTTAAATTGGAAATGCCCCATCAAAAGAAAACAAAATAAATTAGGTGATAGAAAAATAGTCAGGAAAGGAAATTAGATGTTATTAATAACAGTGAAACAACAGGTGACAATGCAGTAATAGAAGTTAGTCATATAAATAGTGGTACAATATCTACCTTAGTAAAAGATAATAAAAACAGTCAAATAGATACTAATAGAAGAAAAGAAGGTCCACCAGACACCAGTAAAAGAAATACATTGAGATTATATTACACAAACTGTAGGAGTTTATGTAATAAAATGGACAAACTTAGAGCACTTGTTAGCAATGAAAATAGACATAATAGCGCTTACTGAAACATGGATTAATACAGAATCCAAGCATTTTTTAGCAGAATTTGATATACCAGGATATAGTTTGTTTAAATATGACCGAACAAGTAGGAGGGGCGGCGGTATAGCAGTGTTTGTCAGGAGTACATTAAAATGCTGTACTAAATCAGGTATTAGGCTAAATAATGATAACGAAAGTGTTTGGGTAAAGGTTAGCGAAGGTAGCGAGACCGTAGTTATTGGAGTAATTTATAGACCACCAAATATGAGTAGAAATGAAGGTAAATCTTTATGGCAGGAAGTGAAAATAGCATCAAGGTTTAGCACTGTGTGCATTATGGGGGATTTTAATTTTCTGAAGATAGATTGGCAGCATCAGATCGGCGACTCAGATTCTAAGGAGTTTATTGAGGCGGTACAAGATAGTTTTTTATTTCAATTCATTGACTCGCCGACTAGAGGTAATAATATCCTTGATTTAGTTCTCAGTAATAATGAACATATGATAAATAATGTTGAGATAGGGGACCAACTAGGAAATAGTGATCACAAATCTATTTAGTTTAATATGCAATGGACAGGAAATGCTAAAGAGAATCCGTCACTTATCCCAGATTTCAGAAAAGCCGATTATGGTGGGATAAGAAGAGCCTTAACCCTTCCTTCCCGGAAGGGCCCTTGAACGCCCATAAAAAAGCATACCCGAGCTGCCCGGAAAGGCTCTTGAACGCCCAGTGGTTGAAAGCCTGTGAGCTTGGTGTGCGAGGTGTCGGTCCGACGCATGTAAACAACAGCCGGCTGGACCGACGCCCCGCATCTCCGGCCACAAGAAGGAGTGCGTCGCTTGTTCGTGTGTGCCTGTATGTTGTTGTTAAGTATCGAAAAGTAGTGTAAAGTGGCTGTTTTTGCCATAAAGTTATCTCCAATGAAATCATCATCACAACTGAACCAGTTGACTTAGAGAGCTCTACTTAACCTCTGAAGTGCGCATGGGGGTAATTGGAAACGTCCCCCTGTGCTGACGTATTTGAGGTGTTTCCGTCACTAAAATATTCATTGTGCCATTAAGCATAATACTTCCATATGCGCCTATATGGGTTGATTATAAAGGTATTAACCTGAAACAACAATAAACGAGTGAAAACAGCGTTGGATGGTCAAAATCGAGATATAGCCCGCGAGTTGTATAATGTGGGTGAGGCAAGCTGCTTTCCCGACAATTTCCCCCAAGGCCACTGAGACACAGTCGATCGATACTCTCTCTCTCTCTCTTGCACTCGCTTGCCATCAGTGATGACAACACCCTGCTTGCAACTCGCTAATGTTAGCACGAAAATATACCTCAGAATAAGGGAATAACAGGGAAAATAGGTGATAACTGAAGGAGAGGAGGAAAGTGGGGAAGGAGGGGAGGTAGAGGACTGAGATTTTGCATGGCCCAGGGGCCCAAAAAAAAATAAAAAAAAATAAAGAAAAAAAAATCTAAATCAAAAGTTGATTTTTTTTTTCACTCACTCATAAGAGTCTCCCCGCAGTCCGCCGGGGGAACTCTTAAGAGTCTCCCCGCAGTTCCCGGGTTAACGCCATTCTACAGGTAAGAAACACATCTACGCTTGGGGATGCGCGGGAATGTGGAAGCAGTCAGAATAACAAAGATACGGTAGCCTAGGCGTAGACGTTTTTCGGCCAAAACCCCCGGGTTTCGGGGAATATATATATAATACATAGCCGGGGCTGGAGGGTTAAGGGTGGACCCTATTGTTAAACAATTAAGTCAGGATATGCCAGAGTTAAGCTTGACAGCTACATATGAACAGTTTATTTCTTCACTTCACAATGCGCAAAATAAATATATCCCCAAAAGAAGATTTAGATCGATACAGAACCAACCAAAATGGATGAATAATAAACTAATAGATCTTATAGGAAAAAGGAAAGGAATATATAGGAAAATTAAGAAAGGCGAAACTCACCTACTTATTTACTATCAGACTCTGTCAAGACAGGTCAAAAAGGAAATTAGGACAGCAAAAAGAAATTATGAAATAAGGATAGCAAACGACTCAAAAAATAACCCTAAAGCTTTTTACCAACTATATAAATCTAAAGTTAGAAATGTAATAGGCCCCCTTAAAACTTCGATAGGAGAAATGACAGAAAATTATTTAGAAATGTGCAGTACATTAAATAGTCAGTTTCTATCCGTTTTCACTATGAAAATTTGGCACAGATTCCAGAAGTCAGTAAGGTATATAGCGATAGTATAGAAAATAGGTTAAGTACGATTACTATGAATAGAAATGATGTGCTTAAGGAAATTGACAGACTGAAGCCTCAGAAATCACCTGGTCCTGATGAGGTATATGCTAGAGTATTAAAAGAATGCAGAGATGAGTTAAGTTACCCATTAACATTTCTTTTTAACAAGTCATTAGAAACAGGTATAGTTCCAGAAGCTTGGAAGCTTGCAAATGTAGTTCCGATCTTCAAAAAAGGTGATAAATCCATAGCATCAAATTATCGTCCCATTAGTCTCACTTCAATCATAGGAAAGCTACTAGAGTCAATTATTGCTATGAAAATGAGAAACCACTTAGAAACATTTAACTTAATCAATTCTTCTCAGCATGGATTCACTCAGGGACGTTCTTACCTTACTAATTTGCTTAGATTTTTCTCAGAGGTATATGAGGAAGTAGATAATGGCAAATCATATATTATATATTTAGATTTCAGTAAAGCTTTCGACAGAGTCCCTCATGAGAGATTGATGAGAAAGGTTGAGGCGCATGGAATAGGTGGGGCGTTGTTAGGATGGATTAGGTCATGGCTGATTGGTAGGAAGCAGAGAGTCAGCATAAATGGTACTAAGTCAGAGTGGGGATCAGTCAAGAGTGGTGTCCCCCAGGGATCTGTATTGGGTCCTCTGTTATTTATCATATACATAAATAACCTTGATTTAGGTATAACTAGTAGGATAAGTAAATTCGCAGACGATACCAAAATAGGGAGACCAATAGATTCAGATACCGACATAGAGTGCCTCCAAAGGGATCTAGATACCTTACATGAATGGTCAGTAAAGTGGCAGATGAATTTTAACATTGACAAATGCAAGGTATTAAAGATAGGGAAGACGAATACTAATGCAAAATATAAACTAGCTAATGCTGAATTAGAAAACTCAGACTGCGAGAAAGATTTGGGTGTGTTTGTTAGCAATGATTTGAAACCTAGAAAACAGTGTATAAGCGTACGTAACAAGGCAAACAGGATTCTGGGGTTCATCTCAAGGAGTGTGAGTAACAGAACTGCCGATGTTATCTTGAAACTTTACTTGTCGTTAGTAAGACCTCATATGGATTATGCTGTCCAATTTTGGTGTCCTTATTACAGAATGGATATAGATTCCTTGGAGAGAGTACAGAGAAGAATGACAAAAATGATTCATAATATTAGAAATCTACCATATGAAGAAAGGTTGAACAAATTAGGCTTACATTCGTTAGAAAGACGCAGAGTTAGAGGGGATATGATAGAAGTGTTCAAGTGGTTCAGTGGGGTAAATAAAGGAGACATGAAAAATGTACTGAAGCTCAGTGATAGCGAAAGAACTAAAAAAAAAATATATAAATTAGGCCTAGGCTAGATAAATTTCGTTTCAGAAAAGATATAGGCAAATATTGGTTTGGTAACAGAGTTGTAGATGGGTGGAATAGGCTACCAAGTGATATAGTGGGATCAAGAACAATAGGGAGCTTTAAGATAAAATTAGATAGGCATATGGACGAGATGGGTTGGGTGTGAGGGGGATCTACCAGGTGTGGGCCAATCGGCGCTCAGCAGACCCCCGTTATCTTGTGTTAATCTCCGACCGTTTTGGTGGAGTCAGTACTCAAGGTATTAGTGAGTTGGGCCTATAATTGGGGTTGGGTGTGAACCGTGTGACGGGGATCTGCCTTGTATGGGCCGATCGGATTTTTGCAGACTCCCATTTTCTTATGTTCTTATGTTCTTATAACTACTCCCCTGATCTTATGTATTTTATGTAATGCCTCAGTTAGCAATACACAACTACTGTATGCAGTAGAATTATACATTTATTATAGAGGTTACCTGATATGGGGATAACTAGCTTAATAATTAGCCTAATAACATGTGTACAGCCTATAACCTAGCATATAAAGGTATAAATATCATCATAGGCTAGTTATAAAGGCACTCTTGAAAATAAATACACATGTAACAGGCAATTATATTTATTAATATGATGTGCAGAAATATGATAAGGCAAGCACTCAAGGATTCACACAGCCTATAGTCTGTTTACTCCTAGCCTAACCTATCTCAAAGCCTACTGATTTAACCTAACTTAACACAAAAGTCTAGCCTAGCCTAACTTTAAACACTGTACTGTAGAATACTAGGACACAAGGCTCAGTGATCAGCAGTCTATGACCAGTACCAGTAATGCAAAATATATGGTAATCTAACCTTCTTGCCCGACACTGTAGCCTAAACTAAATCACTGACCTACATGTGTACAGTATAACCCTCCTAACTGGTTACACACTGAATATCTTACCTGGTAATCACCCTAGGGACTTAAAAGCTCATAGGATGGTATTTGGCCCTCCAATATAGGAAAGCCCCAATCCTGCCTGCCCAAAACCAAGGTGATCACCCTCACTGGTCAGCCTCCACGTGTGTAATGTAGAACAAGTCTGAACAAGACCCCCAAGCGTGCATCCCCCTTCTCCGTGAAGGAAAAACAATCACTAAAAACCCCCTCATGAATCTAGCAGAAATCTGCAGAATATTGTACGAAACTCAACTAGGAACATAATATGTCAACATAGGAATACAAAAATGTGGTTACTACTATAACCTGAATAGCGGGGATTCAGTTAGGGAGTAACGGGAACTTTAGGGGTCCAAAGTGCAACCTAGCATGAATCGACGTAATATTCAATCTGCGTCTTGAACTCATCTCGGCCCGAGCCAAGAACCTATTATTAGAGTAGCTAGGAAGTCTGTTAAATAAAATATACGAACTTCTAAATGACTGTCGAATTATCCCCCGTAGTAGTAGTAGCATAGCAGAATTAATATTAAATACTACAAATACAATTATTTAAATGTGAAACAAGCACTAAAATATCACTTGAAAAGATATTCCTTCTGAAAATACAATAAAGGTGTAACTAAATTAAACTGCTCAAATTCACAAACTTGGAAACTAATCACAAATTAATTCAATGTTTTACACTAATAACAATAATAATAAAAGCAATCAAAAGGAAATAAAGAAATAATCTTAATTTGCAGAGTCTAAATGATAATTAATTATTAACTTATAACTAGTACACAAAATGTCACAGAATAATAAGTAGGCTATAATAGGTAACACACTTATATACTCAACTCCTCGATCACAGGTGAGGATTTTCAAACTGCTTTATCTTTAGATGATAACCAGGCGAGATATGTCCCTTCACTAGGTATAATAATAATAATAATAATAATAATAATTCTTTATTCCAGACACATAAGATAGATACAGTATAAATACAGTACGACCTAATGGTCCATATCACATACACTTCTCGTCAGAGCACAGATAATAATTATACACAAAGATATATTAATAAAGACACAATAAAATAAAAAATACAGTAGGCCTATTTACAGAATAGAGCACATATCACAATTTGTCACAATATAACACAGATAGGCTAACTAAGGCTATTGCTCAATGTTGGTTAACACCTATTGCACAGATCATTGCTCATAGTTCAATTAGACCTATATATTACATTACAGTACATACTATGTGTGCAGCAGCTTCTGCCAGTGAGATATAATACGGGATTCATAGATATGATCACTAGACCAAAGAGCTACAATCAGCGTTACTGGAGGATTGCAGTCGCTGCGAAAAGCTGTACACCAGTCTCCTGATGACAGCCCGACAGCACTGCACATCCAACAGTGTGCACACCATACTAGTGCTTTCATATTTAGAGAGAACAATGAACATCTTGAGTATATTATGATAGGATGTACACAGACCATTGATGGTGGCTCTCTTATACTTCCACCACAAATGGGCCGTGTACATAGAGGAACAATATGTCCGGAACAAAGTGACTTTAGTTTCCCAATTACACATGTGGAATTTTCTCAAGATGGTGTTACCACGTAAATATAGCTGTCTGCGCTGACGGCCGATATCTGCATCATCTGAGCAATCGTTTGAGATAATGTGTCCCAGGTATTTTATTTTGTTTACTTCTTGAATAATTTGATTATTGAGTGAGAAATTTGGCAGTTTACTTTTATACAGTAATTTTGATCTAAATATAAGAACAGCACTTTTCAGTGGGTTGAATTTAACACAATGTTTACTACCAAAAGATTCACATATATCAAGAAGTTTGCTCAGACCCGCAGAAGACGGTGCAATAATGACCAGATCATCAGCATACATGAGATGGTTGATGATTTTATTCCCACCATAACATCCAATCTGCTCTTTATTCAATTTATCACTTAATTCATCCATATATACATTGAATAAGTAAGGTGAGAGAATACTACCCTGTCTCACTCCATTGGTTACTGTAAAGGAATCCGAAATAATGTTACCCCATCTTACATTAAATGTTTGATTGGCGTACCAGTACTTCAAGATTCTCAGTATATAGGATGGCACTCCCCTTGTTGCTAATTTATCAAACAGGATATTGTGGCAGACTCTGTCAAATGCCTTACTAGCATCAAGAAAGCATGCAAAAATAGAGCTGTTCATTTTGATGTACCCATCCATTTGATGTACCCATCCATATACCATGTATAATGGTAAACTATGTACAGGCAGGATGGCTGGAGTAAAGTAGGAAAGAAGACAGAGAGCGGCGCGCTTATATAGGCCTCACCAGGACCCACACACAACAGGTCAACCGGCCAGCAAAAAGAAAACGGGAGTGGGGTACTCAGTGACGTCACGCTCGCCTTCACCCAGGGCTCACTCACCACTCACACTCTCCCACTCCTTTCGCTATGTTTATAGCTCCTTTTCGTTAGTTGTTGAGCAAAATTATATTATTTTCTTTGACAAAATAAATGTAACTAGTAATATTGTGTGTAACTTTGTGACTTAAATATCTATGATTATACTATTTTGTAACAATTAACCCTTTCAAGCTCCAATATGCGTTTCTGTTCTGTTTTCTGGCTATTATTAGATGATTTTATTCTGATTAGTAACGGTATATGGAAGTCAAAGGGTTGATTGTGATAGGATTTACCCATTTAATACCCACAGATCCTTCCTAAGCTGCATAAAATCGTCTAATGATAGCCAAAATATACTGCTAAAACGTGTCAGAGCTTCAAGGGGTTAAGAAGGGGAAATATAAATGTTTTGGAATATAATATAGCCTACTTGGGTACATAAAAATCAAACTTACTACATGCTGTTGAGTAATTCCATGATGGTAGCCTACATACAATAAACTAATATGATAAATCCAAAATTAATTACAATTTAACCCCAGATGTAGTTGTGTTGTCATTATTAGTATGTTGTCCCTTATGGTAGAATTCCTTAACCTCTGAAGTGCGCATGGGGGTAATTGGAAACGTCCCCCTGTGCTGACGTATTTGAGGTGTTTCCGTCACTAAAATATTCATTGTGCCATTAATAGCATTAATACTTATCCATATGCGCCTATTATGGGTTGATTATAAAGGTATTAACCTGAAACAACAATAAAACGAGTGAAAACAGCGTTTGGATGGTCAAAATCGGAGATATAGCCCGCGAGTTGTATAATGTATGGGTGAGGCAATCTGCTTTCCCGCCAATTTCCCCCAAGGCCACTGAGACACAGTCGATCGATACTCTCTCTCTCTCTTGCACTCGCTTGCTATCAGTGATGACCACACCCTCCAATCGGATTTCTAATGTTAGCACGAAAATATACCTCAGAATAAGGGAATAACAGGGAAAATAGGTGATAACTGAAGGAGAGGAGGAAAGTGGGGAAGGAGGGGAGGTAGAGGACTGAGATTTTGCATGGCCCAGGGGCCAAAAAAAAAAAAAAAAAAATTTCGATGTCAAAAGTTGATTTTTTTTTTCTCTGACTCTTAAGAGTCTCCCCGCAGTGCGCCGGGGGAACTCTTAAGAGTCTCCCCGCAGCTCCCGGGTTAAAGAGGCAAGCACGACCACTTAGTGATGCACTGCATGTTTATCAATGTAATTCTACAGTAGCCTAAAACCTTACATAAATAAAGCATACCCATCAGTAATAAGTTAAAACAAAATCAAGTTTAGGAATAGGAAAGACATACCATGAAAATGATTGGACTGAAAGAAACCTGATTACAAATCCAACATATCTGTAACACGCATACATATAAAATAGGTCATAGCTAGGCTAGTAAAGATATTTTGTTTTCGTAATGTAGAATACCGTTATTTGTTGTTCTCTCTCTTTTGTTGAAAGCTTGGGATAATGTTTATTTCAATAAACATATAAACATGTATTATTTTAAAGACAAACATTATTTAAGAACATAAGATCGCGGGAAACTGCATAAGGCCATGCGGCCCACACGAGGCAGCTCCCATTCACACCCAGCCCATATCATCCATATGCAAATCAACTTCAGCTTAAAGCTTTGAACTGTTCCTGAGCTAATCACTGCTCTGGGCAGTCCATTCCACATGATAACAACGCTATTCTCAAACAAATGCTTTCCTATGCTTTCCTAAATCTAAACTTATCTAACTTGAAACCATTTGAGCGGGTTATGTCGCCGCTCTTTAGTTTTAACCCTCCCGCATTTTTACGACGCGATCGAGTCATAACGCCACCTCTCCAAGAGTGCTCGTATGACGCAATCGCGTCATAATGCCACCTGTAAGTTAGAAATATTCGCCAAAAATAAGTTTAAGACTCGATTTTGATGCAATTTGGACTGGTAAGTTAGGCATTAGTAAGTTAGAAAAAGGAAGTATCTAGCAACCCCATAGCGTCCCTCCCTGAGGAGCCCGGGCCTTTGTTAAGTCAGTAGTTTCCCGGCCCCCAGACTGTGAGGCAGGGTCCCGGCCCTTTAAATTCTGGGCTCCCTCCATCTGGCCCACCATGCCTAGCTATAGGCAGGCAATTATGGATTATTTCATCTACCCAGTGAAAGTGTTTAGTGAATAATTCGAACTATATATGTATATAAGATGTTACTTGTGACTTTTGGTGACTGAGGGGAGTGAATCTTGGTTAACCCCTTGAGTATTGATGCAGTTTTGTCTAGGTATCATTGATGACTTTACACTATTTTTTGCTTGAAAGACAAATATATTTATCAATAAATACTGCCTACGAAATAAATACATTATAATCACGAAGATGTCACAGGAATGCTTACAGGAAGTATGGTAAGTACTCTATGGAATTGTAGTTATATTACAGTATATATTATATATATATATACAGTATATAACTGCCCCAAGGTCCCGAGCAAGCCCAAGGCCCATAATCGAGTATTTATATTATTATCATATTTTGTATTTAATTTAAATATTTATTTATTTGATTTATTATTGTTTTTATTTATTTTATTTTATTTATTTCATTTTATTTATGTTTATTTTATTTATTTTATATATATATATATATTTATTAGTGGCCCCTCCATCATTGACGAACATGCCTATTACATAAGGCATCCTCTTCAAACACTAATCCGCCGTAGTTTGAATCTACCGCGCAGAGCATTTAAAAACTGAGGAGCCTTCATCATGAGCGCACGCGACCTCACTCATGGCTTCAGTCATTATGAATTGGGTTCTCACTACGAAAAAACTTCGTAAAAAATAAAAACAAAAAGAAAATAAGAATAACTATCCAATAAGCTTTCCATCATATCGTGGATGTACTTGTGTGGATTTCTGACCAGACGCTGATTCAGGCGTCATTCCTCCTTCTCTGCTCTGCGCTCAGCCTGCCCGGACGTACCTTCCACGCTCCGCTGGTTCCGCATTCGTTGCGTCCCTAGTGAGTTTTTTCTCATTTGTTTACTCTAGGGTGTATCGAGTAAGGTTAGGATAGGCGTAGCAGGAGTGTCCTGGGCTGGTTGCCCGCAGTGCAGTGTATTTTGGGTCGTGTGTATGGGGCATCTATTTCGGATGTACCCTCGTGGTCCTGTTGTGGACACGTGAACTTTTCACAGTTGTGTTAGTTTGTGATGCAGGCGGCTTTCATTACGCGTTAATTATTGCTGCCTTTTATCCTTCTGATGAGGTAAGCTGTGTTTTTCTGACGTTCCCAGCGTATTTTTCTTCACTTAGTGAAGTTTTTTCTGGGTCCTTGTCAGGCTTCCCGGGGTGGGAAGTTGTCGCTTCGGTGGTGTGTTGGCGGTGGTTCCTGTTGTGATATTCCAGTGTGTGTTTATATTTCAACTATTTTCATGCCGTCTACCTAGGCCTAGCCAGCCGCTCGTAGCTTTGCCACATGTCTAGTGTTATTATTTATTTTATAAATATGCCCTACTGTGTCATGTGTATCCGGGTTTTAGTTGTGTATTGGCTAATTCCTCGGACTATAATTGTTTCCTGGTTTAGTTGTGTATTGGCTAATTCCACGGATTATGTTGTGACCTTGGTTAGTCGTGCGTGACTCTCCTCGTGTCGTATTGTTCAGATGGTGTCTGTTCAGGGTGGGGCTTGCCTTCCGGCGGGTTTTTTCTCGGTTTCACCATGAAAAATCCTGACCGATGAGCAGTGTTGGGCCACACGTGGTTTTTAACTCTGGCTGGTTCCCCGGCGTGGGGAGGTGTCTGTGGCTCTCCAGGACTGCGTCTCTGTGGGTGCCTGGTTTCAGGCCTCCTTTAATTCCCGGCGGGATGGCTGTACCCATCCTTATATTTATATATATATATAAAAAACGACGTTCTTGCGAACATTCGTTTTTATAGGTTTTTTCTACCTGGTTTACGACAACCACATGGAAAACCTAGCTTTTGTTTAGGCGTTCCTCCCCGGCGATCTTTTACAAAGAAGTGGGGTCAGAAACTTGTGGGGTTAACTTTTAGACTTCTCACCCGGCGGGTGCACCTGAGCAGGGTGGGATAAACGACTTAGGTCTCATATAGTTAACCAATCCATTTTAGTGATACTCTGTGTATCGCTGCCTTTACTCTTACGGCAATTGAAGGTTCAATGAGGTTTAACCAAATCGATGCCCACACCCGGCGGGTGCTCCTAAATGGAGGAACTAAGGAATTTATAACAAATTCAATTTCGATTAACCTTAATTGGTGATACATTCAGTATCGCCGCCTTCTATTTTTACGACGATCTTTTGGGACAATTCGTTAAAAAATCAGATCTCGTATATTCCTGCCCTGGGCTATTCTACTAAAATATTTCAAGGGCCGGCGTCTTTATGAGGGGGGCTTTGTTACAAAATTGAATCTTGAGACAGTCACCACCTCCTACAGACTATAAGTGCCATGCTGGACCATTATATCAGAGGGTATTCTTCATGTTCTTTAGCTAAAAAGATTTGTTTAGCCTCTTTACACACCCCGCCGCGTAGCGAGATGTGTTAGCTGTGTCTTTGCATCCCGTTACCCGGCGGGTTATTAACACTTGTATGCGAACACTTGGGTTAACCTTATGAGCATTAATTCCTGGAAATTTTTCTTTATTTTTCCAGAGCTGAGCTCCGGCGGACCAATACAGACCCGGCGGTAGTTTCCTCACACCAGTCTCTGTCATGGCTACTGTGGCCCCAGTTTTTGCCCTGTGCATTACCCCTACTTGCGCGGGTATCCCGATTTTTGCGCATACCCTTTGCATAAGGTGTGTTAAATGTCTAGACCGTTCAAGGGGTCTCTGGGTTACACTTAATTGTTCCTTTTGCTCCCAATTAGCCAATAAAGTCCTGTGTGACAATGACAAGACCGCGGCGGTAGCGTTGAGAGGTCAGACAACAAATGTCGGCCTACACTACCATTGTCGCACATAAGTCACTTCAATGTGACAACGTCCCACTTTGGGATAAGTTGCTGTCAGAGCACCCTCCCCCTAAACGTACCTCCAGAGTAACGGGTTTTAAGCCGACAGAGACTAGCCAGGGTTCTGTATCGTCTGTGGATACGTCTAAACGCCCGAGAGAGCCTACTCCCCCGGCAGCCACCTCCTCGTCGCAGGCGAGATCGAGGTCAAGGTCACCTCTCAGACAGCAGTCTTCAAGTCGTGCCTCTTCCCCGGCGAGTAAGAAGAGTAAGACGGAAGCTTCCACCAGTGGTCATGGTGGTGATTCTTCCAAATCTAGGTCTAGTTCGCGGTCACACCGTAGCCACAAATCCTCCAAAAAGGATTCCCATAGGAAGTCCTCTCGACATTCTCCTAAGTCTAGTGCATCTCGTCGTACCTCTACACCTGAAAATGTTTCTGTTACAGCCTCAGAGTATAGTGAAGCGCCTGTCCCTAAACAAGATTTACCTATTGATATTTTAACCCTAGAAATGGAAAGTTCAGGAAATTCAATAATTGAGAATGTTTCAGACTCTCAAGAGAGCGTAGGCCAGAGCCTCGGTGTTTGGCGGTTTGCTCAACCAGGGTCTGACCATCCACGTCCGACTCATACGAGTCACACAGTAGCCGATGTCCACAGGGACGCGGCGACCCCATCCTCTATCCCTGACTTATCTTGGAAACAAGGTGCCCCTGCCTCGGCGGGGTCTTCTCAGGAGGATCGGGAGGAACAAGATGAAGTGTCAATAATTTCAGATAGGGAAGGACAAGGGTCAGGCTCAGGCCTGGACGCCGCCCATGATAATACTGATTCACCTGAAAGTTCTGCATCTAACCAGTTTGTTACAGCACAAGAAATTGATGGGTTACTTACTCATGCTCTATCTAAATTCTTTAGTCAACAACGAGAAAACCCCACAATGGACTTGGGGGCTCCCTTGACAAGTTCTGCGGTACGGCCTCTGATAACGTCAATCGATTTATCTAAGATTCCTAACCCTCCTACTCTGTCACCGGCAGGGAGCTCTAAGCCAGCTACGGCGGCATTCACTACGTCAAATGTCAGGGTCATCACGGATGTTAATCCACCCCCTCTAGACAAAGCGCCTCTTAGAAAGGTAGCTATGCCCCTGCTTTATGGGCCAGACGAGTCATGGGTTTCTTTGAACCCCTCTAAGCCAGAGCTTGCCCAGCCTACCTTGTCAGGGGAACTCCCGGTACCACGTGAGTGGTTTATCCAGGGAAATAAGTCAAAGAAATTAAGGGCATTGGATGCCTTGGGTAATGTTTTGGACGTAAATATCAAGGCTATACCTAGTTATTATCATCAGGATTATTTTGTTTATGCATCTAAGCCTGCTTTACCCCCTGCCTCAGCTTCAAAACTTTTTTCAGACTGGTCTAAGCTGGATGGGTTTAATGATATTAAGGCTCTGTCGGCTCTTACTCCTGAACTAGATTTACAGACCGTCACAGACGAGACAGCTAATCCAGTGTTGAAGGTGGGACAGTTGGGACCAGGACCTTGGGTGGATTGGGAGGTAGAGGCTCAAAACTTTGCAACCACTTTCACTTCTAAATCTTCCCACCAGATCCCTCAGGATACACATTCATGGTTCTCCATGCCGGTAGGTTCTGCCGGCGGAGTTCCGTCAGCTTTATTTTCTTTTCTAGCTGCCCCTAAGATTAATCTTTGTGAACTAAAGGACCCATTCACTACCCCTACCCCTACTCACCTAGACAGAGAATTTAGGCTAAGGGGAAAAGCTTTCCGCCTGTTTTCACAGTACATAGTTTCTCAGCAGGTGGCTAAGTCTTTACTCCGGTCTACTCAGGCAATCGCAGACGCGGATGCTCGAAGATCAGTTGAGTTATCCCGGCGTCTGATTCTTCAGTCGTCGATTCAATCCTTAGGTGACATACGCACAGCCTTACTTGAGGCGGTGCGAGCACGACAGGATCTTAGGATGTCATTAGTTCGCAAGCTGCCTGATCGCATTGCTAACCAGGTGGTAATGTCCCCAGTACTTACTCCTTCTTTAATGTCCCCTGATGTATGGCGAACAGTGTTTAACATGGCACAGGCCGTGAAGCACAGTCCCGCACAGGCTAAGAAACCTGCATTTAACTTCCCCAAACCTAAGCCTCCTACTAAAGCTCAGCCAGGGGGTTCTAAGCCTTTTCTTCCGCCTAAGTCCTCCCAATCCCCCCTGGGTCAGTACAGGCATAGACAGAGAGGGTTTTCAGGACAGAGAGGACGCGGCCAGTATAAGCCGGGGCAGGGCCAGTCTTCGGCCCACACCAGCCAGCCGGCGAAGCGTCCAACACCACCAAACCCACCATCAAAAAACTAAAGTCTCTCTCACTCCCAGTGCCTATCTTAAGGCCGGAGGAACCGAGGGAAGTACAGCCGGCGAACCCTTGTCTGCTAACTGGGTCGTTCCGAACGTGTCACCAAGCATGGCCGTTAAAAACCTGGGCACGGATGGTGGCACGCAAAGGCATCACTTGGCAGTGGCTCCGGCGACCTCGCTTACGTCAGCCGACAACGGCAAATTGTGTTTCATTAGAGGTGGAGTCGCTGGTCCAGGAGATGATTGCCAAGAATGTCATCATCCCGGTCCCTCCAGATTACCCTGTATTCACGTCAAAACTGTTTTTGGTTCCCAAACGGGACAGTGTTCAGATGAGGCCGGTCGTAGACCTGTCTTATCTGAATCTTCACATTTACAACGAGTCTTTCAGAATGTTAACAGTTCATCAAATCAGGCTAACACTTCCGCCGGGAGGCTGGATGTGTTCCCTAGACCTGACAGACGCCTATTGGCACTTGTCGGTCAACAAAAGATTTCAAAGGTTTCTGGCCTTGAGGATCAGGCACCAAAATTTTGTTTTTCAGAGGATGCCGTTCGGTTTGAACCTAGCACCTCGACTATTCACGAAACTAGTCCGGCAAGCCCTGATGCCGTTGTTAAAACAGGGAATCAGAGTGTTGTGGTATCTAGACGACTGGCTGGTGGTGGCAGAGACACAACAATTATGCATAAAACATGTCAATATCATTTTAAATCATGTCAAAACTCTAGGCTTCAAGGTAAATCTGGTAAAGTCAAACCTTGTTCCCTCAAGAGTAATTCAGTGGATAGGGCTGGTCTGGGACACCGCCGCTCTCACTCTGAGTCAGAGTGTGGACAATCGCAACAGGTTTCGCAGGAAACTGTTCAGGTTTCTTCACAGTCTGACTACGACACGAAGAGTCTGGGAGTCTCTGGTCGGCTCTCTCAACTGGATTCAGCTAACTGTCAAGTTGGGCCGGTTGAAAGTAAAACGATTAATATTGGAAGGCAACAAATATTTCCCACTCTTACCGGCGGGAAAATTATGGCCCATACCAAAATTAATCCACACCTTACTAGCGGTCTGGGCGAAGAGGGAAACATTGCACTCAATCATGTCATGGACCTCTCCTCCTCCAACGGTATGGGTAGACACGGATGCGTCAGGCACCATAGGGTAGGGATTTCAGTCAAATCAGGGGCACCAGGGTCAGGGGCTTTGGTCCCACTTAGAAATCTCTCACATAAATGTCAAAGAGTTACTAGTCCCCTTGTATTTCCTTCAGGCTCACGGCCCGGCGTTACGGGGCAAGTCGGTGGCCTTCAGAATGGACAATCTGAATGCAGTTCACTGTATTCAGAAACAAGGGTCAACGAGGTCAAGGAAGTTGCTACTCGTGTCGAAAGAGATTTTTGTTCTAGCCAGCAGTCTAGATATTTATCTTCACGCATCTTATCTCCCAGGCGTAGCGAACGTCTGGGCAGACGCTCTGTCCCGGAGACAGAGCACGACAGTAGAATGGGAGCTCAAGCAACCCATTTTCGACCTAATGATTGCGGAGCTCTCCCATCCACAAGTGGATCTTTTTGCGTCCGACGAGACTCACAAGCTCCCTCTATACCTCACCCGCCGGGCGATAACGCCGGCAGGGGGGCCAGACGCCCTAGTGACAGACTGGAACAGATGGAGCTCCATCTATCTGTTTCCGCCGCCAGATGCGTCACTAATGTGCCACGTAGTGAACAAACTACGAGTTTATCGAGGCTTAGTCTCGCTAATCGCGCCCCTGTGGCCAGCGCAGGTGTGGTACCAGCAATTAATAATGTGGTGCCCGGACCCGGTATCGCTCCCGGTCGGGTACTTCCACTTAGACACGATTGGCAACCTAGCGACCTCGCTGACTTTTGCATTATGGACATTCAGGAGGCCAAGTGGCTAGCACCATACGGTAGGGATGTGACCAATAAATTGCTCAATCAATATACTCAGTCTACTAAGCGACAATATCAATCACATTGGAAAGCTTTTACTTCTTGGATTGTTAGAACGGAACAAACTGTACCCTCAGTGGCATTGGTTTTTAATTACTTGAACTATCTGTTTGAGCAGAAACGTTTATCTGTGGTAACTTTGAAGAATCACTTAACTGCGATTAGAGTGCCCTTTTTCGACCTTACAGGTCTATCCATACCGGTGGCGGAGGAAACAGGATTTATGAGAGCGTGTTTTAAACTCCGCCCACCTCCCCGTCAGCTCATGCCTACTTGGTCTCTGGACAAAGCTTTGTCTTTACTTCATTCTCGTCTGTATCAAAATACTGCAGACTTTGCTTTAATCTTAAAGAAGGCAGTTTTCCTTTTGGCTTTGGCCACCGGAAACAGAGTGTCTGAGCTGGCGGCGATGAGCAACACACCTAATTGTCTTAGGTTTGGTAGACTTAATGATTCAATTTCCATTGCACCCTCCCCGGCGTTTGTAGCCAAGAATGAGCATAGTGCACACGTGTTTTCTGAGTTCACGGTGCCGGCGTTAAAAAGGGGAAAGGTGCATCATAATTTATGTCCAGTGCAAGCTCTAACCAAATATTTGAGAATAGCTCCTCAAAACCCCCAAGGTGCTTTATGGGTAGCGAGTACGGGTAAACGCTTACTTAAACGGCGATTAGCCTCTCTTCTGGTAGAAGTCATTAAAGAGAGTAATCCCGGCGTTGTGGGTAGGGCCCACGATTTACGCAAGTGGGCGGCCTCTTTACGTTTCCTGAAAAACTTTTCAGTTGAAGATATTGCGTCCACACAGTTGTGGGCGTCTAATCATACGTTTCTCTCTAGATACTTGTCAGTTGCTCTAGACAAACCTTCCTTACCATGTATAGCTTTAACCCTTAATTAGCGGCGAGCAACATAAGTCGAGTTAAATAAAGCTGGACTATGTGGCGGCGCTCGACATAACTCGAGTGGCAATTTCAGCACGTAATGTGGCTGAGAGAGAGAGACAAGTGGTGGCAGGAGACTAGCGAGCGTATGACTGCTCCAGACCACCGCGGCGAACCTACTGACACAAATCTCAGCTCCCTCCTCCCTCTCTCACTCGCTACATACTCAATTATGTACTGAAAGTACCGAATTACCTGCTTTTTGCACTCGCGTTGCACGGTTATTGCAAGAAAACTATCCATCATACAAGGATCGTTATGGTGTCATTCGAAAGCTCTGTTTATGCCCTTTCAGGGATAGGTACTTGTTTTACGTTCTGGGTCTTATTTAGGCATGAAAATGATCACGTAAACAGCCCTATTTTGGCTAAAAACACCCCGCTGTGCGGTACACATAAAAATAAAACGAATAGTCACTTATGTTTACTTTCACGGAAGGGGAGGGGGGGGGGGGGTGTGCAGTCAGTTGACATAGGACACCCTAGACCCCGCCGGAGTATGAGAGCTGTGATACAATTTAGGGTTAAAATGTAATATGAAAATTTCTCTGCGAGAAGTTGTGCTAGTACAAGGTTTAGTACAAAACAACGGTGTTGTTATAGTAGTTTTAGCTGCGAAAGCAATGTAATATTAGTTCAATGGAGTTCATTTGCAATTGATTCCACATGTATTTTGGGGTTTTATGTGCACATTAAACTTATAACTTATTATTTTTGTCACCACTCGTTGAGTGGGGTGCCTTTTGTAACTACAGATCTGTGTTCAGAATCTTCAGGGTTACCCATTTTTGTCGGGCAGGCTTCTTTGAAGCACGCACCTGCCTGAACCCCTTTTTCTTGTATATTTCCGGCCTACGCCGTATTAAATACATTTTTCAAAAGTAAGAATACTATGTGGTTGTTTTTATTATCTGCTTTTCTAGAGTTATGATATGATACGAATGTCCCCCTCCAGTCTTATATCAGGCATGTTCGTCAATGATGGAGGGGCCACTAATAAATTATAGGTTTGACTCCTGTAAGGAGATAAAGAAAACCTAATATTTAGTAGTGGCCCGTAATCATTGACGACTGGGGCCCTCCCGACCGTCCCCTTCCCATTCGTTGATGTATTAAGGATTTGTTTACTTGATATGTCAGTGAAGGAGGAATGACGCCTGAATCAGCGTCTGGTCAGAAATCCACACAAGTACATCCACGATATGATGGAAAGCTTATTGGATAGTTATTCTTATTTTCTTTTTGTTTTTATTTTTTACGAAGTTTTTTCGTAGTGAGAACCCAATTCATAATGACTGAAGCCATGAGTGAGGTCGCGTGCGCTCATGATGAAGGCTCCTCAGTTTTTAAATGCTCTGCGCGGTAGATTCAAACTACGGCGGATTAGTGTTTGAAGAGGATGCCTTATGTAATAGGCATGTTCGTCAATGATTACGGGGCCACTACTAAATATTAGGTTTTCTTTATCTCCTTACAGGAGTCAAACCTATAATATATACCGTATATATTTGTTTTGTTATTCCTGTTCCCCAGGGTGTCTAGCGGATCAGCCCCAAGGTCCCGAGCAAGCCCAAGGCCCATAATCGAGTATTTATATTATTTTTATATTTTTTATTTCATTTATTTTATATATATATATATATATACCGTATATATATATATATATACATATATATATATATATATATATATATATATACAGTATATATATATATATATATATATATATATATATATCTATATATATATATAATATATACTGTATATATATATAATATATATATATATATATATATATATATATATATATATATATATATATATATATATACCAGTATATATATATTTTTTGTTTTATTCCTGTTGCCCAGGGTATCTAGCGGATCAGCCCCAAGGTCCCGAGAAAGCCCAAGGCCCATAATAGAGTATTTATATTATTATTAATTTTTATTTTATTTATATATTTATTTATTTTATTTATTACTGTTGTTATTTATTTTATTTTATTTATTTCATTTTATTTATATTTTTATTTTATTTATTTTTCATATATATACCACATAAATATATATATATATTTATGACACCTTGTATGTATACTGTATATATATATATATATATATATATATATATATATATATATATATATATATATATATATATATATATAGGTATATATATTTATACAGTATATATATATATATATATATATATATATATATATATATATATATTTATATATTTATATAAAGGTGTTGTACATTGTGGCAAAGATATACAACTGTATAAACATTCTCATATATTTACATAACAATAACAATGCATGGAAACAATTGTGCATAGCTCGCGAACCAATTACGCTATATTATTTTGGTTTTCACCATTAGAAAGAGCACAATTTTCCGATTCCGGTGATATATACAGTTATATACGTATCCAAGCAAATAACGCAACGACGAGGTGGGGAACAGCTCGGAACCCGGCTAGCGTCGGCGGAACAGAGATGGGTGAAGCGTAAATATTCGCATTTTGGCTCTTCATTTCAAATATTCATAGCGCAAAAAGTATTTGTTTTAGGAACTTCTAGTTTTTTTTATACTCATCAGCATTATTTGCCGTATTTATACAGCCTAAATTTAAGACCATACACTTCGTAACAACGAAATAAATCGAAAATGTTATAAACCATATCAATCAAAATCATATATTTTGTTTTTTCGGTCACTGCTTGAGAACTATTGAAGATAAACAATTTCTGTTTTCAGATTTGGAAAGAGGAGAAAAAATACTATTATATGAGCAAAAAAAAATATATGGTCATCACTCACAATTTAGAGATAAGACGGTGTGAAGACAATTGCATGGGAAATAATTGTATTCCGGACTCATTTACACTTTCATATTTCGATTTATTTACATATTTTTTTGTTTTATCATGTACTATAAATATTCCTCTTTCCATTGACATATGATACATCACAATAAACAGCATTCTGGTGGATGAAAATACAGAAAAACACAAGGCTTCGAAAACTCGCCCAGCCTGGTATTTCATGGCAAATTTAGAGAAGGTCTTACCATAAGTTACATATTTAAGTTACCGAATGCGGGAGGGTTAATACCTCATCTATATCGCCCTTATTTATACCTTTTTATCCATTTAAATACCTCTATCGTTTCTCCCCTACATCTTCGTCTTTCTAGTGAGTGCAAGCCTAAGGCTTTCAATCTCTCCTCACACAATAAGTTTCTAATATTATGTATCATCTTTGTCATTCTTCTTTGGACTGCCTCTAAAGGGTCGATATCCATTCTGTAATAAGGCCACCAAAATTGGACAGCGTAGTTTAAATGGGTCTTACTAGTGCTCAGTACAGTTTTAAGAGAACTTCAGCAGTCCTGTTGCTAACACTCCTAGATATGAATCCTAGAACTCTATTTGCCCTGTTCCTAACTCTTATACATTGTTTTCTGGGTTTCAGATCATTACTAACGAGCACCCCCAGATCCTTCTCACACTCTGAGTTATCCAATTCTACATTGTCTAGTTTGTATTTCGCTTCTAAATTACGATTTCCAATCCTTAATACCTTACATTTGTCTACATTGAAACTCACCTGCCAATTTATTGACCACTCGTGCAAATGATCGAGATCCTTTTGAAGACATTCCCTGTCGCTAGCTGACTATTATCCTACCCATTTTAGTATCATCAGCAAATTTACTGATCCTACTCTTTATGCCTAAGTTAAGATCATTTATGTAGATAATGAACAGAAGTGGCCCCAAAACAGACCCTTGGGGGACCCTACTTTTAACTAATCCCCAGTCCGATTTTACACCATTGATACTAACTCTCTGCTTCCTACCAATCAGCCATGACCTAATCCACTTGAGTAGCATCCCCCCCATAACATGTCCTTCTATCTTCCTTAACAGCCTTTCATGTGGAACTCTATCAAAGGCCTTACTGAAGTCTAAGTAAACTATATCATATGACTTGTCGTTATCTACCGCTTCATATACCGCAGAGAAAACTGAGTAAATTTGTTAGGCAGGATCGTCCCTGAGTGAATCCATGTTGAGAGGGTTTAATTAACTTGAAAAAATTTAAGTGATTTCTAATTTTCCTGGCAATAATTGATTAAGTGATTAAGTTATTTTGCATGTTTACATGTATTGACCTTTTGTTCCTTGTATGAAATGACGTTCAGGTGTCTTATCCTAAAGAAGATCGATATTTTGGCAAAAAAAAACAAAAATGGATAACATATAAAGGTAAAGTCGCTCAAGTGAGTTTAATTTCAGATGCAAGAACTTTTACACAGTTTTTCCCTTCATCTTGAAGCCATTCACCATGGACAACTTTGCATATTTCTCGTATATTGGTCAAATGAGACAAACAAAATTATACAGCTGACCTCTGTTACCACTTCTGTCTACGATGTGCCCTCTGATCTTGTTTTCTAAGAAGTGATACTTTAAAAGGAAAATCTCCTTACCATATAGCCAGCAACAAAATCTAAAGACTGTTCTTCTACGAGAGTGGTGGTACATTATTTTTTTCTTTTCACATATATCTAAACAAAAATCATACTCAATACCTACTTCTAAATATCATATAATTGAACAACAGACATATCTGATAAGCACAATTTTCTAGGCGTAACTCACGGTCGTTAGTTAGTTTTGTTTTTGCTATGACCAGTTTTACCCAAGAAATATTATTCATTTTCGGGATCCTGAGTGATGTTGCTTTTATTGCTGAGCAATACACTATCAGTTGCTTTAGTCTTTGTTTGAAACTGACAGCATATGGATGTCTTATACAACCAAAAAATAATGTATGAATAAATATATAAATACAAACAATATACAGTATATATAATAATGTGTAAAGTGTCCTGATTTATAATATATAAATACAAACAATACACAGTATATATAATAATGTGTAAAGTGTCCTGATTTAACCTTCTTGTCATGATAAATTCAAGATTATGAGTAACTTGAGCATTTCAAAGAGTCATATAAGGAAAAGGCAAGATAAAACTACTCTTTGCTGAAATCTGTAGTGGGCTGAAATTGAACTCTATTGTGATCATAATGTGGATCATTGTGCGCAAATTGCTGTTCTTCCAAATGCAGACCAGACGCACAGTGCTTTCCTATCGCTTGATATAGAAGAATTCACCACATGAAACCATGCATCTGTTGTTAATATGAAGCTTGCAGTTTCTTTCCAGTTTGTGCTGATTAAATTATCTCTTTCTCCTAAATATATTATTGCATACTTTACTCGCTATAATTTGTTGTCCTTGAACATTTAGGTGAGTTTTACTAAGTTTGTAAGCTAAGCCATATTCAGATTTAGTTATCATGGACATTTTACGAATCCAATCATCTGATATAATATCTCTATTCTTCATCACAAATCCTGAATCTAGGAGATTATTTCTACTTAGTTTGAGGAGATGAGGGACATCAGCAAACACACACATTGTTGTTATATATTTGCATATTTATCTCCTTAATAATAAATTCCTACACAATCTAGTATTGTATAATATATAGTGTAATATTATTATTGTTATTATTATTATTATTATTATTATTATTGTCATGATGATAATTACTATGGTTATTTTTGATAATATTACTGTATCGGCGATGATAATGACAGCGAATGTGTAGCAGTGTGGTGAAGATTGGTACCGTACTATGACTGCACTGCTGTTGTTTTACTGTATCGGCGATGATAATGACAGCGAATGTGTAGCAGTGTGGTGAAGATTGGTACCGTACTATGACTGCACTGCTGTTGTTTTACTGTATCGGCGATGATAATGACAGCGAATGTGTATCAGTGTGGTGAAGATTGGTACCGTACTATGACTGCACTGCTGTTGTTTTACTGTATCGGCGATGATAATGACAGCGAATGTGTAGCAGTGTGGTGAAGATTGGTACCGTACTATGACTGCACTGCTGTTGTTTTACTGTATCGGCGATGATAATGACAGCGAATGTGTAGCAGTGTGGTGAAGATTGGTACCGTACTATGACTGCACTGCTGTTGTTTTACTGTATCGGCGATGATAATGACAGCGAATGTGTAGCAGTGTGGTGAAGATTGGTACCGTACTATGACTGCACTGCTGTTGTTTTACTGTATCGGCGATGATAATGACAGCGAATGTGTAGCAGTGTGGTGAAGATTGGTACCGTACTATGACTGCACTGCTGTTGTTTTACTGTATCGGCGATGATAATGACAGCGAATGTGTAGCAGTGTGGTGAAGATTGGTACCGTACTATGACTGCACTGCTGTTGTTTTCGATGTCATTGATAGTATATTGCATTACTGTATTTAGTAGAATACCACTACACATGACTGTAATAATCTGCCACATGTAATGTTATGTCTATTGCTGTAAACATGACAATTATTGTTCCTTATCTGTAAAACTGTAGAGTTGATGCACCAGTTGTTACAACTACTAATACTGTGACCATCACCACTACTACTGTCACTACCATAATAATTACTACTGTCACCATTATCACTACTACTATCACCATCATATCTACTGTTATCCCCATGATCACCACTATCATTGCCTCTTTTGAAGATTTTTTTTTTTACTCAACATGGAAAGTGAGTACGGTAATACTGAGCAGGTACTGGGTATAATGAACTTCGGCTATAACAGTGAATCAAGTGGTCAGGTCAGGGCAGACCCAAGGCGTCAGTGACGTCACGCAAACCCCCCCCCCCCCCCCCCCGTGCGGCCAGGGCTGGCTAGTTGACTTGTTGTGTGTGGGTCCTGGGCCTCACGGTAGCCACCACGCTTGCGATCATGCCAGACAGACAGGCGCCGCGGGTCTACAAATTCGGTACGAGATATGAACACGTGAATGATGATGCAATATCTACTCACACTTACAAATCAAGTGATACTTTCTCTAAAATGAGTATATTAACCATATCACTATTGTACTTATTGTATATATTTATTTATTTTAGCTCACATTACATAACAAGAAACACTGGGCACACAGATCTTACGATCCCTGCGAGGTGGTAGGACTTAATTTTCGTAGAGACAGCAAACCTAAGAGTAAGAGAAAGTGGAAGGAAATAATAGCTAATATGAAGGGTTTCTTCTCTCTCTCTCTCTCCCTTCCGCTTCCTCCGGCTATTTGCCGTAGGCCTACATGAAAACAAAAGTGAATAACCTTGCAAGACTTAGAAATCGCCTGAAGGAATGTATAGAATAGCTAGAAATGAAAAGGATATGTTATGCATACCTTCATCTCTTTTGTTTCTGCTCTCTTCAGTTGAAAACAGTGTTAATTTCTGTCAGCTTTTCTTGTCAGAAATAATTTCCTACTCCAGACCAAGTTCTCTGTGGCATTAGTCTAACCTTTTTATAGATGTGTATATTGAGCCACTGTCTATACAGAGTCATTCCACTCGCCAATTATAGTATGGGTGAAGAAATCTTCAGTCGTGTCTAGGTTCGCTTTCTTGCCTATTAGTTTTAATGTGATTCCTTTTGTGGAACTCTCCTTAAGTAGATTATTGGAGTTTACCTTACAAACTCTTTTCAGAATCTTAAAACACAATCAGCTGCCCACTTATTCTCCTTTCTTTACCGAAAAAGGATCGAGATCTTTCATGTGTGGTTATTGCTAGTGTTAAAATGATTTTTCCCCAGTAATACACCCCCCACTATGGCCCAATAGGTTTTGCCGAGAAACAATAGCGAATGGGTTAGGAATGAAGGAAAAACCACGAAAAACCTATCAATAAGCTCAAAAAATGGTCCTACAGAGCCCCCGAAAATGGATTTTACAAGAGTAAAAAATTTAAGGCAATTTCCCCAAAAAAACATGTTTTTGCGCGCTCACGCGCACGCGGTTGGACTTTGAGAGTTTTCAACCATCGGCATGGGTGCGTGGGATACTTACACAGTTCCCATACAAATCTGAGCCCTCTAGGTGCCATAGGACCGGAGTAATTGGGACCGGAGTGACACTGACACAAACGTTGCGTTGCTGGGTTCTGGTGATCGAACATTGCCGACACAACACGTGCGACGCTGGGATCCAGCGGGTTAAAGGATGGGATTAATTAATCTTGTTCTGTGCTGAACGGATTCGAGATTTGATGTCTTTTATTTAGTAGGGAGACCAAAAATGCACAACATACTCCAGATACGGCCTCACAATACTTTTGTATAATGGTATAATGTTTTTACTATGACAATTAATTTTGTTTCTAATGAATCCTAGTGCTTTGTTTGCTTCGTTAGCTGCTTGTGTATTTTAGATTTTCGTTTATAAGCACTTCTTGGTCTTTTATCTGTGATACGCTCTCTACTTTTTCTCCATACATGTGGCATTCGCATTTATTGTTTTGGGAGTCTATTTGTAGTATCTGACGTAAGAGGGAGGGAGAGAGAGAGAGAGAGATAATGAGAATGTGCTAACACAAAACAAGATTCAAGAGACTGGGCTTTTCATATGGGACTCCAGACTTGAATGTCCTGATGTGCAGGTTTAGCAATATTTAAGGGTTCATATTCTCCTAAGACCTATTTTTACTAACTATCTCTGTCATTACCAATTTGAACAATTTCCATTATTATAAAGGTTAATTTCCGTATAGGCCTATCACTACACCATGAAAAAGTGCTATGATATGTGTAAATAAGATTAATGTATTCCTTGATTTCTACAATAATGGTGTAAAATATATATATATATATATATATATATATATATATATATATATATATATATATATATATATATATATACTGTTATATATATATATATATATATATATATATATATATATATATTTGTAGGCCTATTGGTAGTTAAAGTAATTAGGTAAAGTAGGGCTTAGTGGCTATTAACACTGCTGAATTTTTAAGCCAGGATATGTCAGTGGCCAAACAAGATTGGAGCCTCTGTTTGAGAATTCCAATACCTTGTTGTCATTTGTATTCGGTAAAATGTTAATGTGTATGGAGTAATACTTATAATGTTAATGTGTATGGAGTAATACTTATAATGCTGTGCTTGTTATGCCCTGTTTTATGCAGGATTAACTTGGTATAGGTGGGTTCTACAAGATTGGGTTATAGGACTTCATGCACAGTACACAAATGGAATCAATAGAGGATATGGATAACACCAAAAGAATGGTTTATAATGCAGCTTTATTCTCCAAAACACTAGGCAGAATAATGGTTATATTTATTAGTGGCCCCTTCATCATTGACGATGCGCCTTACGTAGGTAATGGCCAATCATTGAACTCTAGCTTGCTGTTCAAACTTCCTGCCCGGGGAGAACTCAAAATACGATTGCCTTACATCGTGAGCGAAACGCTCTTAATAACCACTCACGGACTCGTCCTTATGATGTGGGTACCACTACTAGAAAAACTAGTAAAATAAATAAAGAATAAAAATTAAAATTAAACTTGACCTAGCTTTGCGCTTTCCATGCGTCTGCTCTTGGGTACAGCTCGCCATCTTGTTCACAGCTAGTGTTCACTCTTACTCTCCTCGGGCCCGCATAGTAAAGACGTATGTCCCCGACACTCCTGCCTGCATCTCGTTCGTCACCTTCCTTGACCCTAGTGAGTCCTTGCTCATTTGTCCATGACCGTGCTGAAGTTAGGTTAGATTATCGACTAGGTGTAGGCTGAAGTGTTAAATACGGGCCCTGGAGATTGTTTTTCTGGATCTAAGCATTCATGTTAAGGGGTGTTCTTGTTGTGATAAGGCAAGTCGCCCCTCGTGTGTTGTTTTATTATCCTAGCCCACTAGTAGTTCACTGATTAGTCATGAGGCTTCTTGTGTGCAACAAGTATGCTTTCGTGGGTTAGTGCTATTGGATTTTCTCACTTAGTTGAGGGATCCAGCACGGAGCCATACTACACTGCAACCTTATCATCAGGTGTTCTACAGGTAGCGGGGTCGACGCTGGATCTCAGGTTTGTGCCATTGACGAACTCATCGTCAAGGGCTCCCATCTAGTTGGCCTCATTAGGTTGCATATATATATGGTTAGGGAGTGTTATAATTGATTATTGATTGTTCATGATGTATAACCATGCCATGTATTTACACGTTGTTCATCCCTATATATATACTGAAGGGTCGGCCCTTCCGGCGGGATTTTTATGGTTCAAGTAAGACTTAACATTAAATAACAACGTGTCTCAGGGTGTTCCTTGGGGCTCCCCCGCCGGGAAACACTCTGAGCTATATTAAAATTCAGTATTCACGGACTGGTACGGGTTTGCAATGAATTCAGTTTGTGTTATTTAAGGCATATAGTATGATTCCGGATGTTCCGGCACGTTACTAAAAGAATTCAAGTTTCGAAGGGTAACGGTGAAGCCTCCCCTCGTAAGCACGTCTTCCGCCGCCAACAAAATAACACAAAAAACAAACGATCTTCTGGCCTGAGACAGACAAATTCAATATTCCCCGACTGGTACGGTTTGCAATGAATTTAGTTTGGGTTATTTAAGGCATATAGTATGATTCCGGATACACCGGCATGTTACTATATTAATATTATAATAATAATAATAATAATAATAATAATAATAATAATAATACTAACTAAAAATAATTAGAGTTGCGAAGGGTAACGGCGAAGCCTTCCCTCATAATCGCGTTTTACGCCGCCAACAAATAACACAAAACAAACTTTCTTTTGGCTTGAAACAGACGAACATTACGCCGGCCGATATTAAAAAGTGGGGAGCCACAATCGCCGCGCGAATCACGGCTGAGCCGGGAAATAAACTCACCCTTTTCGATCTTGTAGCTCCCAGTTAGACTGTTTTGCTTTATCATTGGCGAATTGTCCGCCGGATTTAGAATCAAAATTCCGTTTTAGCAATGATCGCCGAGGTTGATTCATGCATCACAAGACGAATGAGGTCAGTGTTATTCACTTGGGTAAGAAGTTTACAAATTAGTAGCACATAGTAGGCTACACAATACTCAATTACATTTCTGAGGAATGTTTAACGTAAGGGGAATTAAGATTGTTTAAGGGTTATTCAAACTTTATTCTTTTTTACGTGGAGATATATAATTAAATTAAATTTTCCAGCCTAGCGTGTCCTTATGAGCATTGATTCTTGAATTTTTTTCTCACACAGGTTCGAAAGTGAGACACCTAGGAAGGTTAATATCTCTGTGGCGATGAGGAGGAAATCATGGATAAGAGTATTTTCTCTTTTCGTTCGGCTCTGGGCTGTCAGAGATTAGCGATTATGGGGCACTTACTCTGTGTAAAGTGTGTCCCTTGCCTAGACCGTTCGAGAGGTCGGTGGTTATCAAAATCGTGTCCCAAATGTTCAGACCCTCCGCAATGCTTTGATTAACCATGAAGATAGTCAATGTAAGGCTATCCTTCAACACATTAAATTTGAATATGTAACATATTGTAAGACAATGGCTCATAAATCCCTCCAGTTGGATGATCAAATTCTTGAGGATTCATTAAAGAGTCCAGTTGTTACCTCACCCCTTCCGGGATCTTCTTCGGAAGACACTTCCTCCCGCCACCGAAAGAGACCTCGGACCCAAAAACCGCCGGAGAAACTAGCTTCAACCAGCCGGCGAGATAGGTCAAGATCGCCTTTGCCACAAACCAAGCCCAGATGACCAGGAGGCTAAGAGGTCCCGCTCGAACTTTGACTCCGCATTAGCCGCCGGGGACAAATCAAAGTCGAGCCGGCATAAGACGTCCTCCTCATCAAGAAGGAAGACAGCTGAGGATCCGTCAAAATCAAGACGGGAATCCTCAGCGAAAAGAGAGATATCAAGAGACATATCTAGTGTGGTCTCAGGCTATTCCCCCAAATTTACTATTCCCCATAACCCTACACCTGTCGTTTTACCTGTGTTAGGGAAAGAAAGAAGTGGCAGTGTAGTTTCTTACCGGCGGAGACATGATAGCTCCCTAGACCGGCATTCACCTGTTCAGGAATCCCCCATGTCTGAGATCCCAGATTTAAATTTGATTAATCTGCCTGGTCCCGAGGGTTCCTATCAATCACAAACAGATACATATGACACCGATGCCCAGGTTGATGAGTCTCGGTGGGAAACTCAACCAGCCCCATCAACCCGGTCAACGGGATCACTAACGAAGGGGCCACTTATAGATATATACCAACAAGAGAGATATACTGAGGAACTGGGGTCTAGCCAACGACCAGTGTCTCAACCATCTGGGACGCAGGGCTCAGAGATGTCACAGTCCGCGCCCCAGTCTGATCAAGATGGTGAGGTTGTTGTAGCAAAGGATCAGTTGCAAGAGCTATTTGATTTCATGAGGCAGATTAAGAGTGAGCGACAGGCTGCTACCACAACACCTATAACCCCGGTGGTGCGACCTCTTGGGCAAGTGGTGGTGCATCCTCAAGTTACCGTAACTTCTCCTCCGCCTACCCCCACTGTCAACCCCGTGGTTCCGATTCCAGGTACCTCTGCTCTCTTGCAACCTAACATGAAATTATTTTCGGAATTGTTAGCTCCCCCACTAGACAAGTCCATCCCCAGCATAAAAGGCCCTATGCCACTCTTGTATGGACCGGATACTTCTTGGTCAGTACTTACCCCACTACGCCCCGAGCTCGCACACACCCTGGTTACAGGTGAGTTACCTGTCCCAGAGCACTGGGTTATAGAGGGAAGTGAAAAGAAGAAATTAAGGGCCAAGAACCATTTGGGAGAGGTACTTGATGTTGTTATTAAGGCCATCCCACAATTTTTCAATCCTGAATATTTTGTGTACTCATCATCCCCCGCCTTGTCTCCTACTTCCGTCGGAAAACTGTTTTCGGACTGGACTAAAACTGATGGGTTGAATGATTTAAAAGTGTTGCAGGGTTTGACCCCAGAACTAAAATCTATTCCTTTCAGGGACTCTCAGGGGACCTCATTAGTTCATGTTACGGGAGGGGAGTATGGGCATTGGGTTGCTTGGGGACATGAGGCCCAGCTGTTTGCCAGCACCATCACCAACAAAAGTAGTCATCAAATTCCAGCAGAAGACAATCATTGGTTTTCTATGCCAGTGGTCAAGGTGGACGAGATTCCCCAACATATGTTTGATTTTATTGGGGCCTCAAAATTATCTTTGTGCGAGTTACCTGAACCTTTTTGTTCCCCCACACAGGCTCAGATTGACAAAGATTATAAAATAAGACAGAAAGCCTGGAGGCTGGCGTCTCAACACCTACTCAGCCAACAACTTGCAGCCTCTCTGGCTAGGACGACTGAGTCGGTTATGGACGCCGGAACTCCGAAGACCCATTCTCTGAGCAGACGTCTCCTCCTCCAAAACTCAATTCAATTTCTCGGCGATGTCCGGACAGCTATCTTTGAGGCTGTATGGGTGCGCCAAGATATAAGAGTGTATTTGGTGAAGAGACTTCCGGCGGAGATCGGTAGAAGGTTGCTCCTATCCAATATTTTTACAGCTACCTTAGTCTCTGCTGAAGCATGGAGGACAGTAACTTTTCTCCTAGACCAACAACCTGCCACCACTTCTAAACCCAAGGGTGAGCAGGCAGCTAAACAAAATTTCAGAACTAAAAGTTTCTTTCGTGGTCAGTCACAGTTCAAGCAGTCAGCCAAGACTTTCACAACCCCTGCTCATAACGAGGAGTCTAAAGGGCGCGGTAACTTCAGAGGTAGAGGGAGGGGGTTTCGGGGCCAATACAGGGGTAAACCCAGTAGCGATGGTAGTAAGACCTCTCATCCCCCCATGCCAAAGTCAGAGTCACATTCATCCTCCAAAAACTGAGACACACCACAGGGCTCTCTCACTCCCAGTGCCAAGGCAAGGCGAGAAGGATCCGAGAGTAGCATTGCCGGACAAGACCAGTCATGTGACTGGCAACTTCCGAGATCATTTCCGGGCATGGCCCCAGCGAACATGGGCAAGGACAGTGGTCCGCAAAGGTCTCTCGTGGTGGTGGTCCCGGCGACCCTGTTTACGTTTCCCCACAGAATTCAATCAAGTTTCATTAGAGGTGGGATCCATTATCAAAGAGATGGCACAAAAGCAGATCATAATCCCAGTCCTACGTCAATGCCAGTGTTCGTATCCCGGTTGTTTTTGGTGCCAAAGAGGGACAGTGTTCAGATGAGGCCGGTGATCGACCTCTCATATCTCAACACCCACATTCACAATCAGTCATTCAGGATGCTGACAGTGAATCAGATCAGGTTGTCACTCCCGCCGCAGGGCTGGATGTGCTCAATTGATCTAAAAGACGCCTATTGGCATGTCCCCATCAACAAACGTTTGCAGAGGTTTCTAGCCTTACGCAACGGGGATCAAACGTTTGTCTTTCAAAGTATGCCCTTTGGATTAAATCTAGCACCCAGAGTTTTCACAAAATTAGTTCGACAGGCATTGCTCAAACAGGGAATCATGATTTTATGGTACCTAGACGATTGGCTAGTGGTAGCCCAATCCAAGATAATGTGCCTTCACCATGTTCAACTAGTATTAGACCATGTAGAGACCTTAGGGTTCAGAGTAAACTTAGCAAAGTCATCTCTCATTCCCACCAAACAAATCCAATGGGTGGGCCTTATCTGGGATACCGAGTTACTAACTCTGAGTCAGAGTGTAGACAATCGTCAGAGATTTCGCAGGAAACTCTTCCGATTTCTGCACTCCCGGACGACAACGAGGAATCTCTGGGAATCTCTGGTAGGCTCACTCAATTGGATACAACTAACGGTACCGTTAGGTCGTCTGAAGGTCAAAAGAATTATCTTGGAAGGAAACAGGTGTTTTCCACTTTCACCGGCGGAAACACTGAGGACAATTCCAACTTTAATCCACAACCTCCTGGCGGCTTGGGCGAAGCCAGAAGTTATTCACTCCTCCTTGACTTGGACAGCTCCACCCCCGACGGTTTGGGTAGATACAGACGCGTCAGGAACCCTGGGATGGGGTTACCATTCAAACTTAGGCCATCAGAGTCAGGGTCGATGGTCAACATCAAATCATCTTCATACCAATGCCAAGGAGTTGCTAGTCCCACTATTCTTTATACAGGAGCACGGCATGAGCCAGGCGGGAAAGTCCCTAGCCTTCAGAATGGACAATTTGACTGCAGTGACATGCATTCAAAAGCAAGGGTCAGTGAGATCACGAGTGTTATAAGGGTTGTCGGAAAAGATATTTCGACTAGCCGCGAGGCTCGGGATTTATCTTCACGCAACGTATCTGCCCGGCGTGGCGAATGTATGGGTGGATGCTCTGTCTCACTCAAGTAGAATGGGCTCTCAGACAAAACATCTTTCAAAAGTTGATTGCGGAGCCCTACCATCCACAAGTGGACTTGTTCGCGTCAGAGGCAAGCCACAGGCTGCGTCAGAGGCAAGCCACAGGCTGCCTCAGTACCTCACACGCCGGAGTCTCACTCTGGCGGGGGGTCCGGATACATTTCTGGTAGAGTGGAACAAATGGAGCTCCATTTATCTGTTTTCACCTCCAGACGCATCCTTAATGTGCAAAGTAGTTAAAAAACTACGGGATTATCGGGGCATGGTCTCGAATATCGCGCCCTTGTGGCTGGCTCAAGTGTGGTAAAACCAATTGAAGATGTGGTGCGAGAACCCGGTGTCGCTCCCGATCTCGTACTTCCACTTAGAGGCAATTGGAAACCTCAAGACCTCGCTGACTTTTGCCTTGTGGATATTCAGAAGGCCAAGTGGCTAGGCCAGTTTGGGGAAACCGTGACTCATAAGTTGATTAATCAGTATGCTCCATCAACTCGACGACAGTACCAATCACACTGGAAGTCATTTACTACATGGATTGTAGAAACTGGTCAACAACAGTCCTCAGTGGCTCTAGTGTTTAATTATTTAAATTACCTATTCGATGTTCAAAAGTTGTCAGTTGTCACATTAAGGAATCACCTCACGGCAATTAGGACACCATTTTTAGATTTAACTGGTCTGTCTGTACCGGAGGCGGAGGAAAAGGGTTTCATGAGGTCTTGCTTCAAGCTTCACCCTCCTTCTCGTCAACTCACACCCACCTGGTCTCTTGATCTGGCCCTTGAGATGCTTCAGTCCCGTAAATATTGCAAGGATCCTCCCTTTGACCTAATACTTAAAAAGGCCATTTTTCTAATGGCACTGGCTACGGGTGACAGGGTGTCTGAGTTGGCGGCGATGAGTTCGGAGCCAAACTGTCTAAGATTTTCAAGGCGCAACATGGGTGTACATATTGCTCCTGCTCCTAACTTCATTGCTAAGAAATGAACATTCTAATCATGTATTTACAGAGTTCGAAATTCCGGCTCTGAAACAGGGTGACAGGCACCATTTACTGTGTCCAGTGCAGTCACTTAGGTTATTTATGCGGGCTTCCTGGCCATCACAGGCGGGAGCCCTCTGGGTTTCACGGACAGGTGTTCGATTACAAAAACGCCGGCTAGCTGCGTTATTAGTGGAAGTCATTCGAGAGAGTAATCCGGGCGTGTTGGCAAGATCACACGATATCCGTAAATGGGCGGCATCACTTCGATTCCTCCATTAATACTCCCTAGAAGATATTCAGCAGACCCAATTGTGGTCATCAAATCATACCTTTCTCACACGTTACCTGTCCGTCAATCTCATGAAACCTTCCCATACATGTGTAGCATTAAGGCAGAAAGTCTAGTTTTAAGCTGATTTTGTGTTGTAAAAAAGGGGGGGGGGGTATCCTGGCTAAGGACTCTACCTGCCTCTGAAGTGAGACAAAATGTAACGAGTATTAAGGTCATGTGATAATCCGTTCCTTAGACTAAAGTAAGCCTACTCAGGAACATTTCTTAATTTTTAGGTGAAACACTATGGATGCAATAGGGTTTCCAATATACTCAATAATCTCAGGGATTAGAATTAGAGTAAGAGTACAAATATTTTGGTAATACAGTATCTGAGGCCATGAATATGTAGGCCTACATATTAACAAATTTGGGTGATAATGAATGTTTCATTTAACCTGGGATATATAAGCTAAATGAATAGTTTATTCTTGTCTTACACCAACTGTTCTATCAAACTTAAAGGTGCTAACACCACAGGCTTCCTTTAATAAACGCCGCCTGTAACCCTCTTTTATATTTTCTTTGATATTAAACTGATCTGATTAGTACATGTTTACTTGGACCTTACCTGGTTTATTAGTGGTATGCGATGTTTATGATGAATGTCCCCCCTCCAGTCTTGAGAATTCAGGCGCATCGTCAATGATGAAGGGGCCACTAATAAATTATAGGTTTGAGTCCCGAAGGGAAGAAGGAAAACCTAATATTTAGTAGTGGCCCCGGAATCATTGACGATTTTGGCCCTCCCTTCCGTCCCCTTCCCATTCATCTGCTACATTTTTGAGTGTCTCGATATGTCAGATTAAGAGTGAACACTCGCTGTGAACAAGATGGCGAGCTGTACCCAAGAGCAGACGCATGGAAAGTGCAAAGCTAGTTCAAGTTTAAGTTTTATTTTTATTCTTTATTTATTTTACTAGGTTTCTAGTAGTGGTACCTACATCATAAGGACGAGTCCGTGAGTGGTTATTAAGAGCGTTTCGCTCACAATGTAAGGCAATCGTATTTTGAGTTCTCCCCGGGCGGGAAGTTTGAACAGCAAGCTAGAGTTCAAAGATTGGCCATTAGGGGAGGTGTGGTGGAGTGGTCTTGCCACTGGCCTGGTAATCCAAAGGTCCCGGGTTCAAATCCCGATGTATCAATGGGAAGATATTATTGGGATGGAATTTGTGCTATACCTAGTATCAGTGCATTACCACAAGCCCACCGAAACGTCAATAAAATACCCTCATTGTTCCCTGATTAAATAGCACTGTACGAATATTCCCATATTCAAAATATGCTATAGGGGTGCAATGCCTGGTGAGTTATCTGCTCAACAGGTGGCGTTGTGTGTGTGTAAGTGTGAGAGTTCAAGTGTAAGGGGTGAGACAGTGAAGTACGGGAACGAGGTGGCTTCAGAGATGGGGTCGTTTCGGGCCATGAGTGAGCACCGTGCCTCATGTGAAGGCAAGATGGCAGGTGCTCGTTGTACTCTACGTGCTTCACATGTCTCACTCCCTAGACTGGAACAACACCTCATGGGCTTCACTGTTCATTGTAAAGCGGTGAATGTTAAGGCTCTCAGCCTATGCCCGAGAGGAAGTAAGTTGGAATATAGAAAAAAAAAAAAAAAAAAAAAAAAAAAAAAACAGGTAAGGCGCATTGTCAATGATTCCGGGGCCACTACTAAATATTAGGTTTTCCTTCTTCCCTTCGGGACTCAAACCTATAATATGGTGCAAGGAGGGAACTACTTTGTGTGGCGCGATACAGGCCAAAGCTGGGTGATGTTGTCAGCGTTAAACACAAGTCTTATTTCTCTCTTTTAACTGACAAGCTATTTTGAGTATAGAAGGGAGTTTAGATATGGATTTTGGGCATTGCTAATAGTCAGGAAGTATAGCAGACTTGGATAAAAATGGGGGTTGGTTCATAATCAGATTACAGCTCACCTGATGTTTGGCAAGAATGGTGGTGGGTTGCCTGTGGGTCAAGGTCATTACTACGCGTGGCTGGCATGCTTGGGGCTTTATGGGTCCCTTGTGGCATGGTGGGGGCTGCACCTGTATGATATGGGGCATCTATTTTTCTAGGTTAATTTAGTCTGCTCAAGGGTTCTACTTTTGATCTCTGGGTACCCTTGGCTGATGTTGATAGGTTTTTATACTCATTTCTGCTGAAGTTGATTGGGGTTGATCGTGGGGGTTGATTTTCTTCAGTGTCAAGGTCAAGGGGGTAGTAGGGTGGTTTAGGGATTAAGAGGCTGTTGTTCTAGCCTCGCATGGCCACCATTCGTGGGTCGGGGTTAGAGGACAGAGGGGTTGTTATTCTTAATTGAGTAGTATGTGAGGAATAACATAAATGGTCAGAAAATATACTGGACGGTGGGGGTCTAAATAAATCATTTATAATAAGCATGTTCAAGGGAATAAGGGGGTCGGGGGTTGAACTGAGGGGGGCCTCGAGCGAGGCTACTGTGAGCCGGCCACAGGTGCATGTCTGGTCTGATTTTTTGGGGAAAGGGCAATACAGGGTGATCAAAATGGAGGACCTGCACAGGGTTGCTGTTGTAGGTGTAGAGATGGTGGTAGCGAGAGTCCTAAGATATCAGATATATGTATCTAGGTACTGGGGTTCTTATTCTCGTATTCTGGCTACCTACCTATACATCTAGACTATAAGTAAATCATGACATAGGGAAATAGTTATACATACATAATGATTATAGAAGGGAGTAATGAACATTATAAAATGGAGTTCTTACTTCTTACATACCTATAGGACTGAACTTTTTAACAGAGGCATAGGGGTGAGATTTTTATATTGCGAAACAGGGATAGGTATGTGGTTTGTCTGATTTTTATGGGAAAGGGCGATACAGGGTGATCAAAAGTAAGGCATGTATAGGGGTGGTGTTGTAGGTGTAAAGATGGTGGTAGCGAGAGTCCTAAGATACACATATAAGTCTTGGGGATTTTCATTTCTCGCGTCAGGCTGCATACCTATTATCGTGGAAATCACGATAGTTAGGCTATAACGGTTATTCCTAGGTGTTTAAGTTAGGAATGTCATGTCGTCTGGCACAGTAGACCAGATGGTGGAAAAATATCATACCGTGATTATCGTAAGTTAGGGTATATTATATTAAAGACCTATTATGTTATATCATAATATTTATGGGGTCATTGTAGGATATATGTGGATTACCATATATATATTAGTACCTTAGACAATCGTATCATATCATATCGGTACGATATTTTTCCTGGAGCCGGCAGCGTTCTGCTGGTGGCCGTGCTGGGAGACAGCCGGCAGAGCTCACTTAGATTTCATCCGAATCAGTACACTTTCGTTAGCTGTGCTTTAGTGACCTACAATAGTCCACAACAACTCTTCATATCTTCATCGACGCTCTCACCCGACTTACGACTGACAGCTAAGCCTTTTTTTCCTTCATGTACATGATTAATTAATACCATCTATCCTTAAATAAGGATGTGCTATGGTGCCTTCCTCCTATTCCTTGAGTTAGCCTAACCGTCACCTTGTCCACCATTTTTACCGGCTTCGTACCTCATTACTGTGCTGTGTGATTGATTGGTAAGTTAAATCCAAACATTATTTGATTCCCTTTTTAATTGATTGACCTTTAGCTTTGATTTAGTCCAGTAATTCGATAACTTTTACCTGGCATTCATCACATTGGTGCCCAGACCCGGGAATTTACTTCTAAGCAAGACCACAAACTAAGTAATGAGTAAGGGAAACGAGCCAGCATGCAAGTCCAGGGATCCAGGTGAAGTGGGGGTTGATTTTCGTCCTACCGCCGTGGCACCGGTACCTGACCGTATTGCGGTCTTTGGACATTCTTATGTCAATCGCCTACGGGCAGCAGAAAAAGGACCTGTCGAGTACCGGGCGTCGGGGGGGGATCGGACTTTAATTTTTTCATTCTTCGGGGTCCCTGGGGCCAACATTGATTGGCTACGTGCATCGGACGAGTGGGGACGACTGATATTATTCCGACCCCAACTCGCATATCTATTCATAGGCGGAAATGACATCTGCCCCGGCGTTCAACCTAGGGAATTAGCCGACCAAATTAGGCGGGTGGCACTGGACCTAGAGCAGGCAACGGGGGCGACACTAAGATAGTGTCATTAAAAAGCCGGACACAAGTACGGGGCCTCAGTGCCGATGAGTATCAGGCAATATGCAATTCAGTCAACCGCATTCTAAGGTGCCGGCTCGTAGATACTCGCCACCGCTTTTTGTCCGTGACACTAAACATCAGAGACCTAGACAGGGACGGTGTCCATCTCGACCTATACGCGAACCAGCAACTATATAAAAAGCTAGCAGGATTGACTAAGCGTTGGCTGGAGCGTGTCGCCGGGGTAGTGTCTCTCCACCTGCCACAATCGTGCATCCCTCCTATCACCTTTCCTCAATAATGTTTTCTTTCAGACATCAGACCACTGACTGACTTATTTTATTTTATATTTTTTGTTTTCTCTCATTTGTTTGATTGTTGACCTATTGACCCTCTCACGTTCTTGGTGCAGATTTGAGCCTATTAGGGATGCTTTGGAGCCTTTGTTAACATCGGGGGTATTTGGAGGCCTTTAGTTTGGTTGCTTCAGCCTCTGCAATTGTCTTTGAGTTGGCTGTGGACAGGAGACTGATTTTGGAGAGGTAATTGTAAGAGTGAGAGAGCTCTATTTATTATTGCTAATCTGGCGACCTCTGCATCATAGGAGCGTGAAAGGGTTAAGTATTGAGTGTTGCCGGATGAATTTGTGAGTACTGTAATGTATCCTTAACTTTAGTCATATAAGTTTGCTATTCAGTGTTTCCCATCCTAGGCAAGTCTGTATCATAATAACTTGACGGTTATTCATTATTTCGTTGAGTATTTAGCCAATATTATAGGACCATAATAACCGTTAGGGAAAATGGCAGATAAGGCTTTCAAGAACCAGAGAGCTGGACTAAGGGGGGTTATGAATAGGCTCATATCTGACATGGAAACCTTCACCACTACCGCGGCCCTTGAGGACCTGAGAGCTAGATAGGACATCCAAAATACCTATGATCGTATAAGTGCTCTTAGCGAAACAATATTGGCAAGTTTGAGTGGGGCAGAGGGAGATAACAACCGAATGTGAAAACCGCTCTGTGTATGACGAAACTGTGTTTCGGGCGCGGCGTATGATACAGCGAGCTCATCGCGGGTAAACAGGAGGGTGAGCATAACGCTGCCAGACGCACGGACCCACGGCGCTCAGTGAATCTCCCCAAGCTGAACTTGCCGAAGTTTGGGGGGGGCACTTGACAGAATTGGTTGGCGTTTCTGGGACGTGTTAAGTCTACCGTACATGATTCAGATTTGGATAATGTAAGGAAGTTTCATTATCTTAAGGGTCAATTAGAAGGGGAGGCTTTTCACTTAATAGAAGGTTTTGCGGTAGTGGGGGAGAGTTATGTAGAGGCAGTGCAGTTACTAGAATCCACATATGGTGATCGAGAACAACTAAAGGTGGCCCATGCGTTGCCTTAATGAAATTGGCAGAGCCTAGATATAAGGTAGAAGAGTTAGCCAAATTTAGGGCCGAAATGGAGTGTCACACTCGATCTTTGGAGACCTTAGGGCTGACCTCAAATGAGATGATAGTGATTATTCTTAGACAGAAGCTTCCACTGGCAATACTGGATAAGGTTAGGTCATTTGACCTGGGTGAGTTTAAAACCTCATTCAGTAAAGAAATTAGCATTTTGCAATTGAACAGTGGGAGATCCTTAAGTCAGTCAGGAGGGGGTGAATCATTAGATCTGAGGGGGACAGTTAGCATGACAGTGGGCACCAAGGGTAAAAAGGAAGGTTCACACAAGAAACCACAAGCTGTATGTAAACTATGTAACAGCGATAAGCATAAGTGGAGTTTTTGTGGGAAATACCAGACAAATGAAGCTAAAATTGCACAAGCTAAAAGGTTAAAGCTATGTGTAGGTTGTCTGGGTAAAGATCATGGCAAACAAGGACAATGCACTGTCAGCTATTTAAGACCTTGCCGTCACTGTAAAGGACATCACTTTGACAAGTTGTGTCCTGCAGTTGACAAGGGTAAGGATAATAAGTCAGAGGGTACTACAACATTGACACTGGGTAGTGTGAAGGACACCACTACTTTACCCACTATAAAGATGCCCATGGAGAATAGTGACAGTGATACTGTTTGTCGGGTACTTCTAGACCAAGGTTCCCAACGGTCTTTTATTAAGAGGTCCGTTTTAAAGGGATTAAAGCATAGTATCGTGGGGGCTGAGACTCTACGATTGCAGGGCTTTACGGGAGTTACCGACAAACAGGAATATGAGGTAGCAGATGTTTCTTATATCTACCGTAGGCAAAGATACTTCATGAAATGTATCGTAGTAGACACTCTATCGGAATATAAGTCTGTGGGGGTGATGAAGGTAGAACAAATCCTGCGCCACAAAGGTATTCATCTGTCCGACCCCGTGGGAGATCTATCAGAGGTGCATATTCTGCTCGGTGTTGATTATTATTATGATATAGTATACCCAGGGTTTAAGAAGATGTGTGGAGTAATACTAATCCCCACTAAATTTGGTTACTGTATGAGTGGAAAGGTACATACAACCCAATCAAATGTCCTGGTCGACACGGTTTCTATACTGCGGGTGAATGTAACCGTGGCAGAAGAGTTGGTGGATAATGAAACCAAACCTAGTGACCCTAAAGTAACTGCCGAGTTCGACCTGGAACGGTTGTGGAAATTGGATCACATAGGTATAAATCCTATGGAGACTGACTATGACTCGGAAATTGCGATAAGAAAGTTTGAGGACTCTGTGAGCTATTGTGCCGCAGAAAGCAATATGAAGTTAGTTTACCTTGGAGGTCGGAAGAGATGAGCCTGGCCCACCAACTACGATGGGCGTTGGGTCGCCTGCGCGCACGCTACAGCGGAATTGGCTAGTGAGCCGAGCATTTGCAGGCGTACGACGACGTATTTCGCATTTACCTGGACTGAGGGTTTATTGAGCTTGTTGATGTCCAGGAGCCGGTGCAGAAGGGGTGAGTCCACTATTTGGCCCAACATGGGGTACGAAAGGACAGTGTCACCACGCCAATAAGGGTGGTGTACGACTGCTCGGCCCGACAAGGTAACAATCCCAGCCTAAATTATTGCCTTTTGACAGGACCATCACTAGTGTCCGATTTGGCACAACAACTGCTAAGGTTTAGGCTGGGACAGTTCGCTTTTACAAGCGACATAGAGAAAGCTTTTTTAGTGGTAAAGCTCAATAAGGCTGATAAGGACGTTACTCGGTTTCTCTGGTTCCAGGACATCAACAACCCCGAAGGCCCGGTAGTCACCTATCGATTTAGGGTTGTGCTCTTTGGTGCTACATGCTCCCAATTTTTGCTTAACGCCACCATCAAGAAGCATCTGTCTGACACTGTATAGGACACAGAAAAGCTCTCTCGTGGTCTGTATATAGATAATTTGCAGGGGTCTAGCGATGATCAGGATGATCTGCTACAAACCTACTGGCAAGCCCGTAGGTTATTTACAGAGGCACACCTGCACCTCAGCGAGTGGGTTACTAATAGTGAATCTCTGCAGTGTCTTATTCAGATGGACGGGACGGCGTCTCATGATCAGAAAGAGACCATAAATTTGGGGATGAACTGGCAACCAAACCAAGACACACTAACCTTTCAAACAAAATATTTTACTCAGCAGGTGCAGACGCATACAAAAAGGAGCCTGTTGAGCAAAGTTTCGCGATTTTTTTATCCCTTCGGTTTAGCATTACCCGTTACAATAAGAGCTCGGATTCTGATGCAGGAAGTTTGGAGACGTAACATAGGATGGGATGATAACTTACCCGAAGATCTAAACAATCAAGGTGTATCGTTGTTAAAAGAGTATGACATCCTGTGTACTATAAAGTTACCTCGTAAGGTGGCAGCATTCGGCGATATTACTTTGCACGCATTCTGTGATGCCAGTGCCACTGCATACGGGGTTGCTATCTATGTCGTTACTTCATTTGGGGCATATTTGGCTACCGCCCAGGCTAAAGTAGCACCGGTAAAAAGGTTTACTATCCCCAAAATGGAATTGACTGCCATGCTGCTTCTAGGACGTCTGGTGTCTTATGTACGCACAGCATACGAGAAGGAACCAAGCATAATTGCCGTTCACGTATGGTGTGATAGTCAAATAGCACTGAACTGGGTTCATAGCAAAAAGTCTCTGCCTTGTATGTGCGAAATAGGGTTGATGAAATTCGGTCCCTACTACCAGATGTCACTTACCACTATGTTAATACAAAGTATACCCCCAGTGATCTTATAACTAGGGGAGTTACAGCAACCCAGATAGTAAATCCGAATTATGGTGGCATGGTCCATCGTGGCTGCTCCATGAAAAAGAATGGACGGAATGGGAAGCTGACAGGGGGGGGACTTCTGGCCATTGGAAACAGTGACAGTCGCAACCCAACCGAAAGACACACCGATTACGATAGTTGAGTGGGAAAGGGTCGGTGACTACAATAAATTAGTCAGGGTGGTAGCCTGGGTGCTGCGATTTATATCCAACACCAAAAGTAAAGTAGAAGGCACACACTGCAATATGGGTCACATCATCAACGTTGATGAATTTAAAGCAGCTGAAGTAACAATGATTAAATTGGTTCAAGCAGAAACGTTTTACCAAGAATTAGAATCTTTAAGAAGCTCTGACAAGATGAAAATGCCTAAGTTAGTGCATCAACTGAGGTTACACCTGGATAGTGACCTCATCAGGTGTGAGGGATGCCTGAAGTGGTCGGGTGTAAAGGATTACACGAACAATCCCATCCTTATGCCATCACAACATCATGTCACATATTTGTTGGTAAAACGCACACATGAAGAAGTTAAACACTATGGTGTCCATCATATTATATCGAATTTGCGTCTCCGATGGTGGATTCCAAGGATTCGACAAGTAGCTCGACATATAGTGAAGAAATGTGTGATATGCCAAAGACTGAAAGGTAAACCTTATGTGACTGGACCAGTTCTGCCTTTACCAGAATGCTGCGTGAAGCATGGAGAACCCTTTCAATCAGTGGGGTTGGACTACACTGGAGCGTTAAAGACGAGAGAACATGAAAGGTCTATATCTTATTGTTTACTTGTGCAACGTCTCGAGCGGTGCACCTCGAATTATGTGACAATATGTCCTTGTTGAAGAATTCATGCTGACGTTTAGGAGGTTTTGTGCCCGTAGATCGTTCCCTCAACTGGTGCTGAGTGACAATGCTCCCACGTTTACTAAGCATCTAGATACCTCAAGAATTTGAGCGATGATCCAACGGTCATTGCTTTTATGGGAGAAAGAAAGTGCGAATGGAGGTTCATCCCAGTGAAGGCACCTTGGTTTGGTGGAATGTGAGAACGGTGTGTAGGTATAGTCAAATCACGACTTTAGAGCCGTAGTAGGACGTGGCTTTATTGAAGAAAAGTGAGTTGATGACAGTCCTCACTGAGATAGAAGTAGTTGTTAATGACCGCTCCACTTACTTATGTTTACACCGACCTACAAGAACCACTGGCCCACTGACGCCAGCACACTTACTCTACGGTCGACCATTGACTGGATTTCCATCCGATTTTCAGTCACTTGTGGAGCTAGAGGATCCTTCTAGGTTGTTGTTGTTGTTGTTCCCTAAGCTGCCTGGCCGAACAGCCCCGAGTCCTTAAGGAAGGTCATGGCCACGGTCGGGCTTTCCCACAGAGCTTTCAAAGAGTGTAAATTGTGTTGTTGGCGTAAGTGGTTGTGTGAAATGCAGTCTTCTATGATGTGTTTAATGGTATGGGGTGCTGTGTTACAACCCGGGCAGGTGTCGACGACGGAGTCATCCAGTCTCTTCTGATAGCTCAGAAGAGCTGGATGGTGTCTGCATCTCAGCCTGGCCAGGTGGACTCTGTCCTCGCGAGGAAGGGAGGATTCAGAAGGATGGATTTCGGGAGGTCGTGCTTGCAGCTGCGTGTTGTCTATGAGTGAGTGGATGGAATGGCGAGTGATATGAGTATGGATGTGCTTCCGAAAGTTGGTTTGGGGTGGGCAGGGAGGGAGAGAAGACAGTATTTGTGTGTGATAGCGTGAGCTGGGTGTTGTTTTGATATTTCTTGGTGTCTGTGGGTGTGTTGCCATGTAGTGTAGTGGGTGGTGTTGATTCGTGGAGGCTGCTGCCAGGAATTGAGTGCCTCTCATGTCTAGATGATCTTTGACTTTGAGGACTTTGGTTTCTTGATGTAGGTGATCTGTGGGTGTAGTAGCTGTTCATCCTGTGATGATTTTCAGGGCTTTATTTTGAATAGTCTGTAAGGTCTTATGATGTGTTTCAGCTAGGTTAGAAGCCCAGGCCGGGCTTGCGTATTCCATAACTGATCTTATGTATTGTTTGTAGACTGTGGTGGTGGTTTCTTTGTTGTGTCCAAATTTCGTGTGGGCAAGTGATCTGAGGGCGTTAAGTCTGGGTGTCAGTTTCTTTTTCGTGTTTGTGGTGTGCTGTTTAAATGTAATTTGGGTGTCGTATGTTACTCCTAGGAGTTTGGGTGTGTGTGTGTGTGTTAGGGGTGTGTTGTTTATGTTGAGTCCCGGGACGTAATCATGCTCTCCTGTCCAGCTTGTGAGGAGGGTTGCAGTGGATTTAGCTGGGGCTAAATTGAGTCTGTTTGTAGTGCACCATTCATGTAATGTGTCGAGATAGTCTTGAAGAAGTCTTGTTGCTGTGTCTGGGTTTTGGTGCATGCTTGTGAGTGTTATGTCGTCTGCATAGGAGGCTATGGTTATTTGGGGTGAATTTGGTGTATCTATATCATACTAAAGCGGCTGTATCCCGGCGGTACCAGTACATCTTTAAGATTATCGAGGATTTTAGAAAGAGGTGGGTTCACGAGTATCTACTAGCTCTGAGAGAAAGGAATTCTCGACCCACAGATAAACCTTTAAAGACCTATTATGTTATATCATAATATTTATGGGGTCATTGTAGATATGTAGATTACCATATATATATTAGTACCTTAGACAATAATAATAATAATAATAATAATAATAATATTTTTTCAGTTAGCAATTTACAGAGTTGGTACCACATAGTATGTTACAAATATGACATGTACCAGCTTTGCATAATTCCAACTAAGGATAGCCCAATAAGGCCGTTAGGCGTATTTCCATTGGGGTCCTTGTGGGATTAGGTTAGCTGGGGAAAAGGGGAGGATAAAAAAATAGATACTTTAGAGAAAGTATTTCTAGGGGGTTATTTTAAGATACCTTTTTTTTTTTTTTTTTTTTTTAACCCTTAAAAAGCGGCTCACCACATAAGTCGTTTTTAATAAAGCTGGACTATGTGGCGGCGCTCGACATAGGTCGAGTGGCAATTTCAGCACGTAATGTTGCTGAGAGAGAGACAAGTGGTGGCAGGAGACTAGCGAGCGTATGACTGCTCCAGACCACCGCGGCGAACCTACTGACACGAATCTCAGCTCCCTCCTCCCTCTCTCACTCGCTACATACTGAATTATATGGGGAAAGTACCGAATTACATGCTTTTTGCACTCGCGTTGCACGGTTATTGCAAGAAAACTATCCATCATACAAGGATCGTTATGGTGTCATTCGAAAGCTCTGTTTATGCCCTTTCAGGGATAGATACTTGTTTTACGTTCTGGGTCTTATTTAGGCATGAAAATTATCACGTAAACAGCCCTATTTTGGCTAAAAACACCCCGCTGGGCGTACATATAAATAACCGCATAGGCCGCTAAAGAAGGGTTAAGAGACAATGAACGGAGGAAAAAACACAGATAAAACAAAAGGTCCAGGTTGCCTAAAGGCATCCTCCATTCATAAAATGTTTGTAACAACTGGATTTAAACATTTGTAGATTGTAAGTTTGTGGAAAGCAATTCGAGGGAAGTGAATTCCATAGAGTAGTAGCTCTGGGGATAAATGAATTCTGATAAGCAGAAGTTCTGCATTGTGGAGGAGAAAGTGTAAATTCATGGGCGCTCTCAGCTGCCCTAGTTCTACGGGGAAAGATGTGGAGAGGCGGCACAATTGAAGCAAGTTCCTCGGAACAATTGCTATGAAAATATCTGTAGAATAATGCAAGGGATGCAATGTTTCTTCGTATGGATAATGGAGGAAGATCCTGTGTGATTGCAGGGTTATTGATTAATCTAATAGCTTTATTTTGAATTTTGTCCAACTGCCTCAATGCAACCACTCCACTTCCACCCCACAGAGGTGAACAGTATCCATCTGAGAACGTACATGACTTTTATATATTACGGCCAACTGCTCGTCAGTGAAGAATTCTCGAACTCTGTACAGGATGCAGTTTTTTAGAGGCATTCTTAGCAATGCCTCTAGCATAATGTGTCCAGCTCAAGTTAGTAGTTAATGTTACACCGAGAATGTCAATACTAGGGGAAGTGGGAATATTTACATCATTAAAAAATATGGGAGTCAGTGAGATTCTGTCGGTTAGAAAATTGAATGTACTTGGTTTTCTGTGCATTAAAGGAAACTAGATTCTTTTGTCCCCATTCATTAATTCTAGAAAGGTCCTGGTTCAGAGAAATTGCAGTGTTTATTTTTGAATTTATAAGATCGGTTGGGTGAAAGAATTGGTAAATGTGAAGGAACTGTGGAGTGTTGAGTCATCTGCGTAGGAATGTATTGGATTATGAGTGGTAGATATGAGATCATTGATATGAATGAGGAACAGAGTTGGGGCCAAAACTGATCCCTGGGGAACACCAGCATTTATTGAGTGAAATTGAGAATAAAGGCCATCTACCATTACACATATTTTTCTGTTATGAAGATAAGAAGAAATTAGTGGAACTAATGATGCAAGGGCGTAGTGTGACATCTTCGACAATAAGGATTGATGCCAGACTCTATCAAATGCCTTTGATATATCCAGTGCTATTGTATGTGTTTCACCATGTTGGTCTGTAGCTTGGTTGATTTGATGCGTAAGAAGGCAAAGAATGTCTGTAGTTGATCGACATCGTCTAAAACCATATTGCCTATCACTGATTAATTTATTATTCTCAAGATGCTTAATTATGTGATTATTTAATATAATTGCAAAGACTTTACCAAGAGTGGAAGTTATAGCTATTGGTCTGTAGTTTGATGGATCTGAAGAGGCACCTTTTTTAGGAACTGGATGGATGTTTGCTTCTTTCCAGGGTACTGGGAAGCATGAGGTATGAGTACACAGACGGAAAAAATTGCCAAGACAGGAGCGAGCACCAAGGAGCAATTCTTAAGTACTATTGGAGGAATTTCATCTCAGGAGCCTTATCTACTGAGAGATTCTGCAAAATAGTTTTGACATGTCTGGTGTGGATCTTAAGTGAGGGATTTCAGGCGAATTAAAATTAAGTACAGGGACATCTTGATTTATTTCATCTAAGGTTGAGTTGGTGGAGAAAATATCCGCAAGAAGGTTAGCTTTACCTTGGGTCACTTACAAGATTGCCAGTCGGAGATTTTAATGTGGAATGGATGAAGCAGTAGTGAAGTTGGATTTGAATGAGTTAAGAGTAGACCAAAATGTTTTGTTATCATTTGGATTATTTAGAAGTTTATTTGCCTGCTTGTGGAGAAAGTTTGATTTAGTTAGGTTTAATACAGTTTTGGCATGATTTCTGATGTTTCTAAAGTAATTAAAGGCTTCATGTGTTTTTGATCTTGTGTATGCATTGTAGGCTATTGCTTTTTGTTCAGTTACTCTAGCACAATAATTATGGTCAAACCATTTAGGTGAATTAGATCTTTTAATGTACTTTTTGCTGAGGAATAAAAGTTTCCATTCCAATGTTTACAAAATCTTGTATGTGGCTCAAGGTGGAGTGTGCATCATTAGAAAAGAAAGAGGTCCAGGGAATATCAATAAAGAAACCTTGAAGACCCTCCCAGTCTGCCCTATCGTAATGCCATTTAGTCACCAAAACAGGTTCAGAGTGGGAAGGTGTGGTAGGTGATAGACAGGTGGCCTGTATCAGACAGTGATCAGAAGATCCAAGCGGGGACCTCACTGTAACATCATAATTTTCTGAATTGGTTGTTAAAAATAAGTCCAGTAGGTGGGAATTATGATTAGGATTATCTGGTACACGGGTGGGTTGGTTTACTAGTTGAGTGAGATTAAATGAGTCTGCAATAGCTCACATTCACGACCAGCATCATCAGTCCTGTGGCTGAATGACTGAGCCATTCAACATTATGGACATAAAATCACCCAACACAGTGATTTCAGAAGAAGCATTTAAGTTGAGGACACTGAGTTGTGAGGACAGAGAAATCAAAACGACTTTGCTCTGGAGGAGTATTTGGGAACGGTAGATGCAACATATGTATTTAAATTTACCAGCAGAAATTAAGTTGTATATAGAATAATCAAATAGGGACAATTGAAACTAGTAACCACCTCCAGGGCAATTTCAGATTTTGGAAGCACCATACTCCTCCTTTAGGTCTGAAATTTTGGAGCAGTTGATAACCTGGAAAATTAAATCTAGACGTGTCAGATGTGGATGTTACTTGAGTCTCTGTCAAAAAAGGAGAGTACCTTACATCCTATAGTAAATATCAGTAATCCGTAATCAGTAATCATTTCAGTTTGGTTTGCCTATCTACTTATGTCGTATTTAGTAGTAGACATAAGCTTGGTGCTCCCTTCTCGCAGCTGTCCGGTTCAGGTATTCCTTCAGGCTACGTCTGAAGGAATACAGTGTTCTCTTTTCACGGACTGACTGGGGTAGGTCATTCCAGTCTTTGATGGCAGTGAAGAAGAAAGTTTGCTTACCCTGTCCTTGGATTCTCGGAACCTTAAAATTAAACATCCTGTTTCTTGTATTATGTCCACTGCTCTCATTTGCTTTAACAAAATCACTCTTTAGATACTCTGGAGCTCGGTCATAGAAAATTTTGAAGGCATTAGTGAGCCTGATTTGTTTGGCCCTGTCAGAGACATTGAGCATACCTAGTGACTGAAGTTGTTCCTGGCCAACATGTGATCTGGGTCCTAGGTTCAGCATGAACCTAACCATTTTATTTTGAGTGACCTGAAGTTTGTGCTGTGCTGATTTAGATGATGCAGAGTACCAGGATGACACAGAATAGTCAAAATGACATTGAACAAGTGCTTGGCAAAGGGTCTTTTTTGGTCGCAGCTGGCAAGTATCCCACCTGTCTATACAGGTATTTTATACGTGCTCTACACTTACTCAGGATAGATTCCAAAATTGTTTCACCTGACAAACTCGAGTCCAGTTTAGGTCCGAGATATTTAACTTGTGACACTGTTTGTTATAGGAATATCATTACAGTTGACCGAGAAGCCCACAATGTCTTTCGTTGGCGTTTTTGTTCCACATAAGATGGCTTCCGTCTTGCCCAGGTGAAGAGATAGTCTGTGTCCACTAGCCATTCACTACATAATTCTAGTTCTTTGGAAAGTGAAGCGGCAATACTTATTGGGTCTTTTCCTGAAACCAGAAGCACGCTGTCGTCAGCATACAGTAATAATTTACACGAGACGCTCAGTTCCATGTCGTTCACATAACAGAGAAAGAGTAAGGGACCAAGGATGCTTCCTCTGCGGGACCCCACAGTTAATTGGCATAGGATCAGATATATTATCATCAATTTTGACTCTTTGTGTTCTACCACTAAGATAAGATTTAAACCAGTTCACTGACCCAAGGCCCATTGCTTGTAGTTTATTACATATGATATCATGATCTACTGTGTCAAACACTTTTTGTAGATCAAGAAGAGCCATACCGGTGTAGTTTACCTTTAGACATTTCTTTACGAATGTGAGCTGTTAAGTGGATGAGACAGGAGTCCTGTCGAGTACATGCATCTGAAACCTGATTGAAACGTATAGATAGATCATTTTTCTTTGAGGTAGTGTTCAATTTGGGTGTATACCGCCCTTTCAAGGATTTTAGATACAACATAATATGCTAACTGGTCTGTAGTTGCCAACTTCTAGTTTATTTCCTTTCTTGAATAGAGGGGTTACAATAGGTTCATTCAGTTAGGCAGGTACAGTGTTGGTGTTAATTGACAGGTTGATGATATGGGTTAGGGGACCTGCTATACCAATGGCTCCATCTCATAGAAATTTGGCAGGAATTTTATCTGGTCCTGTGCTTTTATGTACATTTAGGTTAGAGAGCTCGTCAAAAGTGTATTTTGGTGTAACATTTTGCAATCCAAATGTGTTCGGGTGTATGCCTTTATCTCTGTAGAAATTTCGAAAGGTGGCCATTGTTGTCGTGTATTTATTGAGGTTCTGTAGGTTCTGTGCAAGTGTGTTTGCTATGCAGGTGAAGAAGGAGTTGAAGTAGGTTGAAATTTGTCATTTATCGTGGCAAACCTTATCATTAATGTTGAGAGCAATATTAGTGTTAGACGAATCCCTTGCCTTGTTGCTGTAGCCTGTCGTTTTTAGGTGCCTCCATAGTTTCTTTGGGTTATTCTGATATTTCCTCTGCCTTATTGTGGAAATAATTAGTTTTTTGCTGATTTTATTTTTCTACTTAGTTTATTCCTGGCCCTGTTGAACTCATGTTTCAGACCTTGATCCTGTCTATGTTTCACTAGCCTTTTTAACAGATTGTCTCTGTGTTCCAGATGGTGTAGTATGTCCATTGTTTTGATCCATGGGTCTGACCTTGCTTTAATTCGTATATCTTTCAGAGGAGCTATTTCGTCTAGGATGTTTGTGATGATGGTTTTGAAGCCAACCCATGCGTCATTAACGTTTGTACTTCCAAACACTGAAGACCAGTCTGTATTCCATAAAATGTCCAGAAAATGTTTCTTTGTGTAGTTTCTGAGTGACCTGGTTTTGATAACCTTGTGATTCTCTAGGGTAATTTTTTTTGGTTTTCCGTGTGCAATATGTGACGAAGTGATCACTTATCCCAGTCTGTATAACCCCTGATTGGGATATTTTGGTCCTCTCTGTTACAGTTTATGTGGTCTAATATTGTGGCATTGTTCTCAGAGATACGTGTGGGGTTGTGATGAGGTGTTTGTGATTGTGCATTGTCAGTATGTGCCTATATTCTCGTACAAGCCTATTATTTCGTTGTTTGTAGCACAGGTTAAAATCCCCTAGTATAATGGATTCATTCCGATGGTCCTAGCGATGACAAATTTCTTTCAAATTTGGTCAAGAATTGTGTGTCGTCTGGTGGCCTATAGCACACCCCAATTGTGATGGGTCTTGTCCTCGGCAGGTGTAGGTCGATCCACAGAGCTTCGTGATTTTCTACATGGAGGTCGGTCCTAGTTGTGTGTGTGAGGTTGTTTTTTTACATACAGACATACCTCCCACAACCCCCCCCCCCCCCACCCCTTTGCCTATTGCGAATCATTCCTAACCATGTTGAAACCTTGAATGTTTATTTCACCATCGTTTATACTTGAATCCAGCCAGGTTTCTGTGATTGCAATTATTGAAGCTTTGGCCTTATTAGCTAACAAGTTTATTTCTGACAATTTATGGTACATTGATCTGGCGTTAATGTGGATAAGATGGAGCCCTTTGTTGGTGAACACTCTGTATTCATCTTTGATTTTGAATGTGTCCTGGCTGGATTCTGAGTTGTTAATACTTGGTTCATTTACATTAACATTCGGTAATAAATGCAAGGCACACTTATTGCATAAGAATTCCCGTTCTTCACTGTTGGTCTTCTTAGAGATGCACTTCATGTGAGCTACATTTTTACACTTTACACAGTTTTGGATCTTCTGACGTCATATTCACAAATAAAACAAATGGGTGTGCGATGTTGTACAGGTGAGTTCCTACATTTAACACATTCAACTTCGTTTCTATTGTTAACGTAAGTACATCGGTTATGAGCAATTTCATTACAACTGTTGCATTGTAAAAGTGAACTCCTATTGTTGAAACCAATATTACAGACTATACATAGTTTGTTCTTACTGTTTATCGTACGTCTGGAGGTGTGGTTTGGTCCGCGTCGATCAGCTGGTTGTGCGGGAGAGGGCGGGGGATACTCGCGGTCGGGCTGTGGTTGTTTGCTGTTGTTGTTGTTTTCGTTGTCCGTTGTTGCTGCTTCCCTGTTGATGTGTTTGCGAGTGCTACCTGTTTTTATTGTTGTTCTTTTTGCATGTTGTGCTACTTGGGTCGCCGATATCTGTGGTATTGATGGTAATGCTGCGGGTAGTGTAGGCCTAGTGTTGGTGGAGTGGGTAGTAGCTACTTCCCTACATTTATCGCATTCCACTTCTTTTCTGCTGGTAACATAAGTACATCGATCGTGTACTGTTTCATTACAAATACTACATTGTGAAGTTGTACTCCTTTTGTTGAATCCAATATCGCACACTGTACATAGCTTCCTTATTTATTAGTGGCCCCTCCATCATTGACGAACATGCCTATTACATAAGGCATCCTCTTCAAACACTAATCCGCCGTAGTTTGAATCTACCGCGCAGAGCATTTAAAATCTGAGGAGCCTTCATCATGAGCGCACGCGACCTCATTCATGGCTTCAGTCATTATGAATTGGGTTCTCACTACGAAAAACTTCGTAAAAAATAAAAAACAAAAAGAAAATAAGTATAACTATCCAATAAGCTTTCCATCATATCGTGGATGTACTTGTGTGGATCTTTGACCAGACGCTGATTCAGGCGTCATTCTTCCTTCTTGCTCTGCGGTCAGCCGGCCTGGACGTGTCTCTCCACGCTCCGCTGGTTCCACATTTGCTGCGTCCCTAGTGAGTTTTTTTCTCATTTGTTTACTCCGGGATGTATCGAGTAAGGTTAGGATATGCGTAGCAGGAGTGTCCTGGGCTGGTTGCCCGCAGTGCAGTGTATTTTGGGTCGTGTGTTTGGGGCATCTATTTCGGATGTACCCTCGTGGTCCGGTGTGGACAGGTGAACTTTGTCACAGTTAGCTAGCTTTGTGTTGCAGGCGGCTTTCATTACGCGTTATTGCTTCCTTTTATCTTTCTGATGAGGTAGCGTATTTTTGATGACGTTCCCAGCGTATTTTTCTTCACTTAGTGAAGTTTTTTCTGGGTCCCGAGTCAGTTCTTCCCTTTGCCGGAAGTATTTGCTACAGTGGTGTGTTGGCGGTGGTTCCTGTTGTGATATAATTCAGTGCTTTTTGTTTATATTCCGACATGTTAATATTATCCGTTTGCCTAGGCCTAGCCAGCCTCTCGTAGCTTTACCACATATACAAGTGTTATTGATATATTTTCTAAATATGTACTACTGTGTGATGTGTGTCCTGGTTTAGTTGTGTATTAGCTAATTCCACGGACTATTTATGTGTCCTGGGCTAGTTGTGTATTGGCTAATTCCACGGACTATGTTGGGCCCGGCGTTAGTTGTGTTTTGGCTACGCCTCGGTCCTGTGTTGCGTTCAGATGGTATCTGGACGGGGTGGGTTATTTCCGGCAGGTTTTTCTCGGTTACACCATGAAAAAACCCGGCTGGTTAACGAGTTTTGGCCACGCGTGGTTTAAAACAGGCTTGTTTCCCCGGCGAGTGGGTGTCTGTGGCTCCCCAGGACTGTGTCTCTGGGGTGCCTGTTTCAGGCTCCTTCTGATTCCCGGCGGGTTGGCTGTACCCATCTAACAGTGTTCATACGGACACGTGTTGTTTGTAGTTTTTTCGGTTTTGCAAAGCCAATATAAAACTATGCTGTTGTTGTATTTCCTCCCCAGCGATCTTTTACAAAGATGTGGGGTTAGGAACAATTGGGGTTAACTTTTAAACTTTAAATCACCCGGCGGGTGCAACCTGGTAGGGTGGGATGACCGAATTTACAAAATTTGGTTTAGTTGACCAGACAATTTAGGGATGCATTGTGTATCGCCTCCTTCAACATACGGCAATTTAAGGCACAATTGGGGTTAACGTTTTTTAAACTAATATTCACACCCGGCAGGTGCTCCCTGGAAGGGTGGGAATAACGAATTTACAATTCAGTTAATTAACCAGACAATTAAGGGATACGTTTTGTATCGCCGCCTTCAACATACGGCGATCTAAAAAGATACTTCGGGAGAAGTTAGATCTCGTATATTTGTCAGGCTTCCCAGTTTTTTATCTACGAGATTATTCGGGGGCCGGCGTCTTTTTTAGTTTTTTTTTTTCCAAAATTGAATCTTGAAACAAACACCACCGGAAAGACTTAGTCAGTTATAAACGCCATGCTGGTCTTTATATATTATGTCAGAGGGTATTCATAAATCTTTTGGACAAATTAAGATATTCTGAAATCTTTTACTTAGGAAACCCCACCGCGTAGCGAGCTGTAGTCGTTGAGTATTACGTCTCGTTACCCGGCGGGTTATTTAACACTTGTGTGCGAACATGTTGGGTTAACCTTATGAGCATTAATTCCTGGAAATTTTCTTTTTTTCCAGAGCTGGGTCCCGGCGGGTCTATGCAGAACCTGGAGTATTCCCACCAGTCTCTGTCATGGCTACCTTTGCCCCGGTTTTTGCTTTATGCATTACGCCCTCCTGTTCAGGTATCCCTAATTTTGCGCACACCCTTTGTATAAAATGTGTTAAAATGTCTCGTTTGGTGTGGGTTACCTTTCCGGCGTTTTTTTCTTGTTGCTCCGAGAACACCGTTTTTGTTTACCGAGTTTTATTCAGGATGGCTCAAAATAGGTAAGTTACCCCGACGAGTTTGGTCGCTTGAGGGCTCATAAGAAACTGCGTTTTCTGTGGTCGAGCCTGGGATCAGGCTTCCTGTGTTATTCATTGCTTTATGCATTACGCTCTCCGGTAATGTATAGTTTAGTGTGGGTTACCTTTCCGGCGTTTTTCTCGTTGCTCCGAGGACACCGTTTTTGTTTACCGAGTTTTAGTCAGGATGGCTAAAATAGGTAAGTTACCCCGACGAGTTTGGTCGCTTGAGGGCTCATCAGAAACTGCGTTTTCTATGGTCGAGCCTGGGATCAGGCTTCCTGGTTTATTCCCGTCGAGGGGGGCTCCATACAGTTTTCTAGGTGATCAGGCTGACACCTGTTGGACTTGGTTTTCTCTGCTTTTCAAAGCCATTGAAACAATGCTGTCTGTGTGGTTGGTCTTTACCTCCCGGCGACCTTTTTACAAAGAGGTCTGGGGCAGGTATAATTGGTTTGACATTGCATATAAAACCCGCGGTTGAACCTTCGGGTGGTTATATTAACGGATTTGCGATTCAAGATAATTTGCCAAACAATTGATTGATACAATAGGGTATCACGGCCTTCAAGACGCCGATCTATGAGGGCTTCTGGGAGAAGCCGGATTAGAGATTAAGATAGGCTTAGACTTTTTATGGGATAAAAAGATGCCTGAATCTTACTAGTGTCTCCAGTGTAAAGGGATACTTGAAAGACTTCATCTTTAATAAAGATATGCTTCATCTTTATGAGGATTAAGAAGTTATTCTTAATTCTTTTGGACAGGTGAAAGATATGCTGAAATCTTTAATAAGCCATTGAAACAATGCCGTTTGTTTGTTTAGTCTTTCCCTCCCGGCGACCTTTTTACAAAGAGGTCTGGGGCAGGTACAATTGGTTTGACATTGCATATAAAACCCGGCGGTTGTACCTTTGGGTGGTTATATTGACTGATTTGCAATTCGCGATCTTTGTATTTCCTCCCCGGCGATCTTTTACAAGAAGTGGGGTTAGGAACATTTGGGGTTAACTTTTAAACTTTAAATCACCCGGCGGGTGCAACCTGGAAAGGTGGGATGCCCGAATTTGCAAAATTCAGTTTAGTTGACCAGACAATTGAGGGATGCATTGTGTATCGCCTCCTTCAACATACGGCGCTTTAGGGCACAATTGGGGTTAACGTTTTTTAAAACTAATATTCACACCCGGCGGGTGCTCCTTGGAGGGATGGGAATAATGAATTTACGATTCAGTTAGTTAACCAGACAATTGAGAGATACGTTTGTATCGCCGCCTTCAACATACGGCGATCTAAAAAGATACTTCGGGAGAAGTTAGATCTCGTATATTTGTCAGGCTTCCCAGTTTTTGATCTACGAGATAATTCGGGGGCCGGCGTCTTTTTTAGTTTTTTTTTTTCCAAAATTGAATCTTGAAACAACACCACCGGAAAGACTTCATCAGTTATAAACGCCATGCTGGTCTTTATTTAACACTTGTGTGCGAACATGATGGGGTTAACCTTATGAGCATTAATTCCTGGAAATTTTCTTTTTTTCCAGAGCTGGGTCCCGGCGGGTCTATGCAGAACCTGGAGTACGTATCCCACCAGTCTCTGTCATGGCTACCTTTGCCCCGGTTTTTGCTTTATGCATTACGCCCTCCTGTTCAGGTATCCCTATTTTTGCGCACACCCTTTGTATAAAATGTGTTAAAATGTCTCGTTTGGTGTACGTTACCTTTCCGGCGTTTTTTCTCGTTGCTCCGAGAACGCCGTTTTTGTTTACCAAGTTTTAGTCAGGATGGCTCAAAATAGGTAAGTTACCCCGACGAGTTTGGTCGCTTGAGGGCTCATAAGAAACTGCATTTTCTGTGGTCGAGCCTGGGATCAGGCTTCCTGTGTTATTCATTGCTTTATGCATTACGCCCTCCTGTAATGAATAGTTTAGTGTGGGTTACCTTTCGGCGTTTTTCTCGTTGCTCCGAGAACACCGTTTTTGTTTACCGAGTTTTAGTCAGGGTGGCTAAAATAGGTAAGTTACCCCGACGAGTTTGGTCGCTTGAGGGCTCATCAGAAACTGCGTTTTCTATGGTCGAGCCTGGGATCAGGCTTCCTGAGTTATTCCCGTCGAGGGGGGCTCCACTCAGTATTCTAGGTGATCAGGCTGACACCTGTTGGCCTTGGTTTTCTCTGCTTTTCAAAGCCATTGAAACAATGCTGTCTGTTTGTTTGGTCTTTTCCTCCCGGCGACCTTTTTACAAAGAGGTCTGGGGCAGGTATAATTGGTTTGACATTAATAATAATAATAATATTCATAATAATAATAATATTTATTCAGTTAGCAATTTACAGAGTTGGTACCACATAGTATGTTATCAATATGACATGTACCAGCCTTGCATAATTCCAACTAAGGATAGCCCAATAAGGCCGTTAGGCGTATTTCCATTGGGGTCCTTGTATATAAAACCCGGCGGTTGTACCTTCGGGTGGTTATATTAACGGATTTGCGATTCGAGATAATTTGCCGAACAATTGATTGATACAACAGAGTATCACGGCCTTCAAGACGGCGATCTATGAGGGCTTCTGGGAGAAGCCGGATTAGAGATTAAGATAGGCTTAGACTTTTTATGGGATAAAAAGATGCCTGAATCTTACTAGTGTTTCAAGTGTAAAGGGATACTTGAAAGACTTCATCTTTAATAAAGATATGCTTCATCTTTATGAGGATGAAGAAGTTATGCTTAATTCTTTTGGACAGGTAAAAGATATGCTGAAATCTTTACTAAGCCATTGTCACAATGCCGTTTGTTTGTTTAGTCTTTCCCTCCCGGCGACCTTTTTACAACGAGGTCTGGGGCAGGTACAATTGGTTTGACATTGCATATAAAACCCGGCGGTTGTACCTTTGGGTGGTTATATTAACTTATTTGCAATTCGCGATAATTTGCCAAACAATTGATTGATACAATAGGGTATCACGGCCTTCAAGACGGCGATCTATGAGGGCTTCTGGGAGAAGCCAGATTAGAGATTAAGATAGGCTTAGACTTTTTATGGGATAAAAAGATGCCGGAACCTTACTAGTGTTTCAAGTGTAAAGGGATACTTGCAAGACTTCATCTTTAATAAAGATATGCTTCATCTTTATGAGGATTCAGAAGATATGCTTAAATCTTTCTGGACAGGTAAAGATATGCTGAAATCTTTAATATGAAACTAAAGGACAACGAAAAGTAGTGGTGGAGTGCTACGGTTCGTTGACCAGCGGTTTTGAGGCACATATTTTGTACCATTTTTTGGGTGTAACCTTATGAGCATTAATCCCCGGAAAATTTCTCTTTCCAGGGCGGAGTACCGGTGTTGCACCAGGTGACCAGGTAGTTCCTGGGGCGGGGTAGTTTTCCCCCATTCTCTGTCGTGTCGGCACTTGAACCTCTCATTGCTGTATGTTCAACGCCGTTAAGCTCAGGTAGCCCGTATCTTATTTTTATTTGTTAATGAATAATTTAATAGCTGAATCATAATAAACATATATATTTTCTATGATAATATTATGATAATATTGTGTTTATTTATAGCTGATTTAATTTTAATACAATTAAAATATAAATTAAATTAATTAGTATAACGTTATGATTTTGCTCACCAGCTCTGCTTTCAATGTGTTAATGAGCTATGGGAGCTTTTAATTATCATAAACCTTTACGGTACTCGGGCGAGGGCTCCCATTCAGGGAGTATACCGAGCTCGCAAGCGAGGGACAGCCACAGCCGAGGTGTATGGCGATACTCACAGTCGTACCTCACCCGCCGGACGATAACGCCGGAGGGCGGACCTGACGCTCTGATGACAGACGAGAACAGGTTGAGTTCCATTTATCTATTTTCCGCCGCAAGACGCGTCTCTAATGTGCACGTAGTCAACAAACTACAGGATTAGCGAGGCGTAGTCTCGCTAATCGCGCCCCTGTGGCCGGCGCAGTGTGGTACCAGCATTTGAACACATGGTGCCCGCACCCAGTGTCACTCCTGGTCGGGTTGTTCCACTTAGAACACAATTGGCAACCTAGATACCTCGCGGACTTGTTCATTTTGGACATTCAGGAGGCCAAGTGGCTAGCACCATATGGTAGCGACGTGACCAAGATATTCGCGAATCAATATACCCAGTGTACAAAGCGACAGTTTCAATCGCATTGGCAAGCTTTTACGTCTCGGAGTTCTTAGACCAAAACAAACTGTGCCCTCGGTGGCGTTGGTTGTTTATTGTTTAATTTATCTGTTCATGCAGAAACATTTATCTGAAAGTGATTTATGTGGGCAGGTTTTAAACTCCGCCCACCTCCCCGTCGCTTCAGGCCTACATGGTCTCTGGACAAAGCATCGTCGTTATTCTCGTTCCCGTATGTACCAAAGACTGCAGATTTTACAAAAGGGCAGTATTCCTTATGGCTTTGGCTACCGGGAACAGAGTATTTGAGCTGGCGGCGATGAGCAACGCACCTAATTGCCTCAGGTTTGATAGGCTTCATGCGTGTATTCACATTGCACCTTCCCTAGGATTCATAGCCGAGATTGAGCACAGTGAACACGTGTTTTCCGAGTTCACGGTGCCGGCGTTAAACAGAGGAAAGGTGCACCATCTTTTTTGCCCAGTGCAAGCTCTAACCAAATATTTAAGAGTGGCACCTCTAAATCACCAGGGTGCTTTATGGGTCGCAAGTCCGGGGGAACGCTTGATGGAGCGTACACTGGCTTCTCTCATGGTCGGGGACTTTAAAGAGAAGAATCCCGGCGTTGTGGGTAAGACCCACGATTTACGCAAGGGGACAGCCCCTTTACGTTTCCTTAATAATCTTTCGGTGGAAGTAATTACGTCCACACAGTTGTGGGCCTCTAATCAGGAGTTTTTTGCCTCGATACCTTTCAGTAGCTCTGGACAAACCTTCCTTGCCATGTACAGCTTTACGGCAGAGGGTCTAGGTGGCCCTTTTAGTCACGTTTTGTTTAATGTCAAGAAAAAGGGGGGGGGGGGGGGGGGGGAGGGTGCAGTCAGTGTGACATAGGACACCCTAGACCCCTCCGGAGTATGTGTTCGGAACATACGAGCCGTGATATTGGTTGTAGGCAGTGTATTATAAAATGGTCTCTGTAGTATTCATTGCAGGAAATTGTGCTAAAGGCCAATAGTAGTGTTACAACAATTCTTGTTTGTACGGTAGCCCTGGCTGTGAAGCAATAGATTTTTGAGAAATCTCGGTAGTTGCAACTACGACTTTTACTTTTGAAGTACTACTCTGCATAAATACACGAGTTCAGTGCGTCTACGAATGTACACGAATTCATTTATGTTTGGTTATATTTTTAGGAATATATCCACTAGTTAGTGGGGTTTATATGTGCACATGTAAACGTATAAGTTTTTAGTTTTCACCACTTACTTTAAGTGGGGTGCCTTCTTAACTAGCAGATCTGTGCACAGAGTCTCAGAGTTAACCCTTTTTCAAGCAGGCTTCTTTGAAGCACGCTCCTGCTTGTACCCCTTTTTGAAGATTTAGGCTATATAAAGTTTATGCACCCGAATATCTCTTTTTTACAAAAGTAAGAATACTATGTGGTTGTTTGATTATCTGCTTTTCTAGAGTTATGATATGATTACGAATGTCCCCCTCCAGTCTTAGAAATCAGGCATGTTCGTCAATGATGAAGTAATAAATTATAGGTTTGACTCCTGTAAGGAGATAAAGAAAACCTAATATTTAGTAGTGGCCCCGTAATCATTGACGACTGGGGCCATCCCGACCATCCCCTTCCCATTCGTTGATGTATTAAGGATTTTGGTTTACTTGAGATGTCAGTGAAGGAAGAATGACGCCTGAATCAGCGTCTGGTCAAAGATCCACACAAGTACATCCACGATATGATGGAAAGCTTATTGGATAGTTATTCTTATTTTCTTTTTCTTTTTTATTTTTTACGAAGTTTTTTCGTAGTGAGAACCCAATTCATAATGACTGAAGCCATGAGTGAGGTCGCGTGCGCTCATGATGAAGGCTCCTCAGATTTTAAATGCTCTGCGCGGTAGATTCAAACTACGGCGGATTAGTGTTTGCAGAGGATGCCTTATGTAATAGGCATGTTCGTCAATGATTACGGGGCCACTACTAAATATTAGGTTTCCTTTATCTCCTTACAGGAGTCAAACCTATATTATTGTTCGTCGTACGTCTGGCGGTGTGGTGATCAGCTGAGCGGTTAGGGTGTGAGCGCGAGGGTTGGGGACTGTCTGTAGCTATGTCTCCCCCTATGACCACTCCCACACCCACCTGTATTTGTTGTTTGATGATGTTGTCCTTGTTCCTGGCTGCTGATGCTGCTCCATTGTTGATGTTGTTGCGACTGATACCTTCCTTCCTAGCTGCTCCGGTTACATGTTGAGCCATGGATAGTGTTGGGTTGTGTTGTGGGTTGAATTGGAGCGTGACGGGAGACTGGGTCGCCGACAGTGTTGGGTTGTGTTGTGGGTTGAATTGGAGCGTGACGGGAGACTGGAGTACCTGCTGGCCCAGTTTGTTATAACAAATTTTTCTGCTAGTGACTGTTGAAATCTCGGTGTCTGTCTTACTTGGTTGGTGGTGAGGTTTCTTCAATGTTGAACTCGAGCTGGGGTTGGTCTCTACATCTCCGCAGCTAATTAGAGTGTAGCAAAATATGTGTTGTAGCGAGGTTGTGCCAGAGTACTTGCAAGTCTTTCCCGCTATGAAAATTGACCAGGCAGGGATTGTGACAGGAAGTTCACTTATGTGTGATTTCTGTGTGACGAGGTCCCTCAATACTTGTTTAGTGTTGACCTGTTACACTACCGGTCCCCTCTGCACCTGTATATCGGCACAGCCCCTCTGGATGTTGAGGAGGATGATACACAGGGAGAGAGCTACGCACGCCCCCTTCATTCCTGCCGCCATCTTCTCCCGTATCATATCATATCGGTACGATAGTTTTCCTGGAACCGGCAGCGTTCTGCTGGTGGCCGTGCTGGGAGACAGCCGGCAGAGCTCACTTAGATTTCATCCGAATCAGTACACTTTCGTTAGCTGTGCTTTAGTGCCTACAATAGTCAACAACAACTCTTCATATCTTCATCGACGCTCTCACCCGACTTACGACTGACAGCTAAGCCTTTTTTTCCTTCATGTACATGATTAATTAATACCATCTATCCTTAAATAAGAATGTGCTATGGTGCCTTCCTCCTATTCCTTGAGTTAGCCTAACCGTCACCTTGTTCACCATTTTTACCGGCTTCGTACCTCATTACTGTGCTGTGTGATTAATTGGTAAGTTAAATCCCAACATTATTTGATTCCCTTTTTATGTGATTGATCTTTAGCTTTGATTTAGTCCAGTAATTCGATAACTTTTACCTGTCATTCATCACACCTATATACTTAGCATATAATTATATCATGGAATAGGGAAAAGTTATACATACATAATGATAATAAAAGGAGTAATGAACATTGTAACGCAGGGTTCTTCCTGCTCACATACATATACCTGTAGAGCTTAACCTTAAAGAGCATAGCTCGTCCAATATTTTGACTCGGGTATCACCAGAATCGTCATGGTCAATGTACACCATACCCCTATGTAAAATATTAGGTGGCTGGGTTCTATATATATATAGATATATGCAATTTTGTGTGTTGTTGTTTTTTTTTGGGGGGGGTGAATTTCGTGACGTCACAGGCGTTATAGTGACGTCAGCGTAGTACCGTGAGTACCTACAGTATATTTTCACAATACCACCCTCAGTCAAACTAATTTTCCTTGTCTAGTTGTGGAGGTTACTTACCAGGTAGGGCCACGCACTGTCCACGGAGCAGCTGTATTCAGTGGGGGCCCAAGACATGAATACGGGCACTCTAACTAGATGCACGATTAGTAGCAGTTACTGGGAGTCCGGCAGAGATAGTTAGTTTATATTGTACCCTCGTTGGAGACTAGCTTTTTAGTTGTGTTAGTTTGTTTGAGATGTATGTTAGGTGTTTTAGATGTGTGTTTTTTTAGTGTTTTAGTGAAATTCGTGGAGGGAGTCGTGTATTTATGCTTGGAGGCGTTGCTTGAAGAGTCTGAGATTTGGTGCAGTAACGGTGTCCTCTGAAAGTGAGTTCCACCTCTTGACGACTCTGTGGGAGAAAAATCTTCTTCTGGCTTCAGAGGAGCAGTGCTGTACTTGGATTTGTAACTGTGGCCTCTGGTGCCAGTCCTAGGGGCCATGGTGAAGAGGTCGGTGGAGTTGGTGGACGTGAGAGGCCATGGAAGATCTTGTAGCAGTAGATTTGGTCGTACCTGATCAGGTCTGCCCCTGACTGAGTGGAGTTTGAGTCTTTGTAGGCGCTCGTCGTATGGGTAGGACGCTAAGGCCGGAGATCTGCTTCGTCCATCTTCTCTGGACAGACTCTGTGAGTCTGCTGTCGGTCAGGTAGTCTTGGTTCCAGAGTGGGGACGCAAAGTCGAGGATGGGTCTTAGGTCTACCTTTAGGAGGGATAACATGAATTGGGGGGAGCGGTTTACAGTACTCTTGAGCAGATTTTGGGCGACTCCTCCCGCTTTGTTTACCGCCTGGCGGATATGGTGGTGAAATTTGAGGGTTGTTGGGACGAATACCCCAAGGTCCTTCTGCAGGTTTGATGGCTGGATGGGCAGGTTTTGGAGGAAGTAGATGGGTTGTGTAGGCTGGTTCGTTTTGTGGCGGGAGAAGCGCATGTGAGCACATTTTTCCGTGGCAAACCTTAGACCCCACAAAGAGGCAATTTCATGCAGCCGGTCAATGTTTTCTTGGAGGGTTGCCATACCACCGTGGGCTTGGTATGAGGATGATGGGCAGCTGAGGTATATTTTCAGGTCATCTGCAAATATGAAGTATTTGCAGCTTAGTAGTGATCCTATGTGGTTTATGAAGATGAGGAACAGCAGTGGGCCTAGGACGGAGCCTTGGGGGACCCCGCTGAGTACTGGTCTTGCTAAGCTTGTTTTTTCCGTTGATGCGCACCTTCATTTTTCGGTCGAGCAGGAAGCTCTTAATCCAGCTAAGGAGGTTCCCCGATATTCCTATGTCTCTCAGTTTGTTTAGCAGGATTTGGTGGTGGACTTTATCAAACGCTTTCTGGAAATCGAACAGGATGAGGTCTACTGTTTCACCTTTGTCATATTGTGTGGTGATGTAGTTGTATGTCAGTAGGGTTGGTCGACCACGGATCTGGAAGGCCTGAAGCCAAACTGGTTGTTGTCGAACAGGAGATGGTCATCCAGAAAGCTTGTAGAGAGATTTAGTGATCAGTCGTTCCATGGTCTTGCATACAACTGAGGTTAGGCTTATGGGGCGGTAGTTTAGCGGGTTTGATTTGCTTCCTTTCTTGAAGATAGGCGAGACGTGGGACTCCTTCCAGGTTGGTGGGACTGTCCCGGTGGCTAGGGAGAGGGTGAAGAGTGCAGTGAGGGGAACGGCAAGTTCTGCAGCGCATTCCTTCAGGAGGCGGGGATGGATGAGGTCAGGCCCCATAGCGCTGTCGGGTTTTAGGGACTTTAGGAGGTTCAGTACTTCGGGAGTGCCTGATGGGGACATGTCCGGGAGGGGCGGGCGGGACTTCCTATGCTGGTGTGGAGGGAATGGGGTTCACCTGGGAGCTGCTGGATTATATCGTTACAACCCCGGAGAAGGCTTTTCGAGCGAAGGATTATCCGCCATTGTGCACTTCTGAGAGTTGGAGAGTCGGTCATGAGGGGTGATGTCGTTGATCATTAGTGGGCCTATCCGGGTTCTGGGCTTACTTTTATAATTCCTTGATACATGAGTGAGACCTAGTGTTCGGTTTGAGGCGTGCGATTTCCTGGCTAGGTTGTTTTTCGTAGTCGGATTTGTAGTGAGGGAGATTTTGTTGCCTCTCAGGTGTCGGGTGGTTGGAGGAGTTGAAGGTGAAGAGGGATTGCTGCGTCTTCGATGTGGCTGTGCCGCCAATGGATTTTCTCACTCAATTTTCTTTGTCATGCTTCCATTGGTTGGATCGGAAGGAGTTTTTCCCACCCCCTATGTGAGAGTGTTTTGGGGAATTTTTTCTGAAGCCAGGGGGGGAGCGGCCGGAACATTTGGGGTTCCTTTAGCGGGACATGTCGGGAGGAGAGGTGACTAGGTCCAGGAGGGTGGGTTGGAGGGGTGGAGGTAAGCGAAGGAGTAGAGGGTTGTCTAATCACGTTGCTTGGAGTTCGTAAGTCCAGTCAATCTGATCTCAGGCAGTTTCGGATCTGGTTTGTAGTTTCCTTTGGCCCAGTCTCTTAGCATGGTTGTATGTGGATTGTGGGGTGGTGTGTGGGAGGGTCCCAGTCCGTTGGAGACAGATAGTTGAGGGTTATGACAACCTGGCCGCAG